>CM021729.1:1545749-1808881 GCA_011074415.1 Stictonetta naevosa | reverse complement strand
TCCCCAGGAGCATCCCCAAGGAGCATCCCCCAGGATCAGCCCCTGGAGCATCCCCCCCCGAGGATCAGCCCCCGGTGGGGCTCCGCCACCCCCTGCCCGTCCCCGGTCCCTCTCCCCCGGCGGACACGGAGCCGCCGCCGCCCCGCCGATGCGCTCCGGCCGGCTCTCCAAGCAGGACCCGGCTCCTTCTGGCTCGCCGGCGGTGGGAGGACCCTTCGCCAGCCTTCCCTGTCGCCTCGAGGTAGTGCCCCGCACGCTCGGCAGCCTGCGAGGCTCCTGGACTGGATGCAACTTTTTTGCCTGCCCCCTGCGCTCCCCTTCCCCCTCCGCTGAGCCCCGCAGAGGGCCGGGGGCGCGGGCGAGCTCGCCGCAGCTGCTCGGGACCCCGACCTCCGGCGGCTGCTGCTGCTGAAATATGGAGAGGAGCCTCGGCTGCGCCTGGGTACCCAAGCTGGCTTTTCTCCTCTTCGCGCTGGCGAGCCTGAATCCTCGCGTCTCCGGTAAGTCAGCTCTGCCTCGTCGGCTCCCCACTCCCCATTTTTCCCCTGGCTTCGTCCCCCCGCGCCCTCCACCCGTTCTCCGGCATCCCTCCCGCTGCTGGCCCGGAGAGGAGCCGGGCTCGGGGAGAAAGGACAACGCCGGGGGAAGGGGAGCGGAGGAGAAGCGTGGCAGGAGGCAGCATAATGCGTGTGTGCGGTGCCCGCGGCCGCCTCGCTTCGCCTGCTCCTCCGCACCTCGATCCGTTCGCCTGCGGCTTTTTGGGATCTGGAAGCCAGGAAGGAAAGGAGCGAGGGGGTGAAGGCAGCGGTGAGTTAGCGAGGCAGCAGCCGGCGGGGATCTGCAAAGCGTCTCCCAAGTCCCTGCGGTTGTTCGGGGCTGCACCTCTCCTGCCACACTTGGTGGGCGCGTTTTCTCGTGAAAAAATGGCAAATTCAGGCGTGTGCGGGGCAGGGACAGGGGGAAATGCCGTGGAGATGCTGCGGGGCCGCTCGTGGGGGAGGCAGGGAAAGGCTCGGTGCCGCACAGGTCCCTGCTCGAGAAAGGAGGAGAAGGGAAACAGGGAAACGGGCGCGCGAGCCCAGAAGTGCTCGGGACTGAGAAAGTGCGGGGTGGCAGCGCCTGCTGGAGGGTGGGGGGGGGGGGGGGGCGCAAATTCTCTCCGAAAACAAACGCGGGGGCGCGGCGGGGGGGGGGGAAAAACCTCGGGAAGAGGGAGGGAGGCGAGCACAAAAAGCCGCCCCGAGCTCCCGCAGCGGCTCCGCGGGAACAATGGGGACCAGCTCCCCTCGTGCCCGGCGGGGTTTTTGCGGTTCCGCGGCGGCGCTGAGCAGGTTGGCAGCTGCGTGCGGATGGCAGTCGCCCCCGGAGGTGGTGCCTGCCTCAGCCGAACGGACGGATCCCCCCCGTCCCCCCGCTGTCCTGATTTTTGGGGGCTTAGGGAACGTGCTGGGCGAGGTTTGGCTGGGGGGCGCGTGCCCGCGTGTCCCCGGCGCCGTGCCCTGCCTGGGAGGTGGGCTCGGGGGGGGGGGGGGGTTCGGAGCAGGATGACGGCTGGGTGCCGCCCGCCCGCTCAGCCGGGAGCCGTGGCACTGATCTTCCTTCTCGCCGCCCCACGGACTTGCAGGCTCCTCTGCTGCCGGAGGAGGGGATGGAGCGACGCCGCCCCCCCGCCCCCCCAGCTCGCACGCCGTGCCCCGGCCGATGGATGGCATTGTTCGGCGATGCGGGGAAGGGAAGGGGGCTGCCCCCCAGCTGCGCATCTCCCACCCCACCTCCGGCACGCAGGTGCGCTCGTTTTGCAGGCTGGCGTCTCCGCGCTGCGCCAAAATCCCTCGCTCGGTGCTGAGCCAGCTGCCAACGGGCAAAGTTTTCCCCCGAGGCGGCCCCGACCCCGCAGGGAGCCCATCCTGCCCCTGCGCCGCTAACAAAGGGCTCCCAGGAGGCTGCACAGCGGGGCCGCCGCCTCTCCCGCTCCGTGCCCCCATCCCGGAGCTGCCCCGGGCTCCGAATTTCCCTCCCCTGGATGCAGAGGTCGGTAAATACCACGTCCGCGCTTCTCAAACAGAGAGAGCAAAGCCCGCGGGACGCCCCCTTCCAGGTACAACTTGAAACCCCGGCATCGCACACCCCAGCTCGAGCTACGCGGCGGCGCGCTGAGGTTCGGACTTAACGTCCCTGTGCTGTGCGTGCCGCCTGGGCTGGCCCCTTCCGACACCAGCCTGGCAGCTGAAGTAACTCTTTGAGTCGTTCCTCAGTCGTTCCGCACGTGGGTTTTTCTCCAGACGTCCTTTAGAGGGCCTGTACTGATTTTAAAACGTTATTTTTACGAGATAAAATAGCGCCGCAAACTTGGGGTTCCCGCGCGCCGCTGCAAGGAGACAGCCCTGTGGTAGATCAGCGCCTCCGTTCTTGGTGGGAGAGGTCTAGAGACTTCGCTAAATGTGAGTAAATGGAAAGAAGTTTGCCTTTTCTTGATATTTTAGCATCGCGCCATGCTAAAGCTGGTCGTGATAGAGTAAGGCAAGGATTCACCGCGCCGCGGTCAGGTGTAGGGACACTGGAAGCTCCAAAGGAGCCAACGGGTAGGTTCTTTTGTCCCTGCTCCGTTAAAATTACCCACTTCTGTTGCCACTTCTGAGGATGAAAAGCAAGCGTGGGCTCTGCTGCAAGGATGCCTGATGCTTGGGAATCCTTTTTTTATAGGGGTGGGGAGCTTCAGGCATGCGAGATCGGCTCCCGGGGGTCTCCTCCTGTAAGGGAAGCCTGGAAAGCGCCGAGTGCAGGCGAAGTGCAACTTGTGACTTCTTACAAATGCCCCGAGGTATTCAGATGACATGGCAAACTCTTTGAAATCGCGGCCCGGAGTTGCAGCCAAATGTTGGTTGTCAAACAGAGGAGCTGAAGGAAGCTTCCGGGGTCCTACGACAAGAACCGAGGGTGCCAGCGGTAGGCGACGTGGAGGTACACGGACCTCGAGGCTGCGCCCCCGGGGCGAGGCTGGAGAGCTCTGCATTGCAGGGTCGTGACTCCTCCGTTTGATCCCAGTCCTTAGAAGCCCCCTAAAACCTTCCCGGTGCTGGAGGCCCGCAGCAGCCCCCCGTCGCGGTTGGACCCTCTTCCTCCGGCTGAGGTTCTCGTTGCCGTTGTCCTGGTGGCAGGCACTTGGGTCTGAAGGGCTGCTACGGCTTTTTTCATAGGGCTTATCAAAAAAGTTTCTGTTCTCCGAAGTGAAAACCACTCTTCCTAGCTCGTCTCTCCGTCGTTACGCTGTAGGTCCTCCTGGACTTGCTGTTGGTGAGACCGCTTGTCGTGGTTCCCTACACGTTGTTTATAAATTAGGAGGAAATTGTAATCTTATCCTGCTTTGGAAGGAAGCTTCCTACGCAGTTTTCTGCTCGGAAGACTGAAAAAGGTTTAGGGGAATAATTGAAGAGGAGTTTGTCAGATGTGTGAAAGCCGTTAAGGGTCTTAGATGTGGACTTTGCTTTTCAAAAGGACTTTGGATTTTTTTATTTTTATTTTTTTCAATCCAAAATTTCCAGCATTTAAACAGTTAGAAAAAGAGAGAAACAGGTTGCTCCGCTCCGTCAGGCCGGGTCCTCGACCTGAGTAAATCCTTGCTGGCTTCCGTGGGGACGCGTTCGTCTCATCAAAATCCCCCCAGCGCGATTTGTGGTTGATCATTTGCCTTCCTCATGCGCTCGCACGGCCACCGATCCCCTGCAACCGCATCGCTTTGCTCCAGCAGGTGTGTTGATGTGAAAAGGGTTGTTAACAGCTCTCCAGAGGGGGATATTCCGTTACCAGTAACTCTATCGAGCTCTTCCATCTGGGTAGGGAATTTGTCAGGAGCCGGAGTTGCGTTCTGAAAAGTATCAGTTCGCTCTGGATTTGTGCCTAATTGAACTACATCGTTAACGGAACTCGGTTACAAGCCACGGAAGGCATCGCCGCAAGGACGGCGGCCACTCGAGGTTGCGAGTAGAGCTTCGTGCCCAACCAACAGTCGCGAACGGGGCAGTGCCACGACTCTCCCAAGCTTCAACTGAGCAAATTTTGAGCAAAAATTGAGGTTGCCTGCCGAAACGGGCACGTCGGCTCGGAGCCACCCTAATCCCTCGGCACGGCTGCCGCGTTGCAAATTGTTTTTGTGCATCAAGGATTTTAATCCCAAGCACGCCGTAAAATAATACTCTGGCTTTTTTTTTTTTTTTTTCCAATTTGTTTTGTTTTCCTCGGGCTCCTTACGTAAGTTTAATCCGCCTTTATCGGGAATTCTTGAAGGACCGCGGAGGGAGGCCGGTACAAATTGAACGTTGTCCTCCGGGGAAGCGGAAGGAAAGGGGTAAACTCCTGCCAGGTTGTTTCATACTCACCGGAGAGGGACACCGACAGCAGAGGTGCAAAAGAAAGATGCTACGGGGCCGGTAGGGAATAAACCAAGAGCATCCATCACCGTGAGGCTCAGAAAGCTAGACCATCAGGAGTGGGTTACAGCACAACCTCTATCGTAGCATTAATTTTTGGAAGTAATACTCTTGACAGCTTTTAATGTGAAATTCCACTTAGAAAACAATGGCGTGGTTGGGTCGTGTATTTATTAACGCATCCCTCAGGTTGCAGATGGGTGAAACCATCCGAGTACGATTCAAATGGCCCTTAAATGTGGAGCAGTGTTAGAGTGCCCAGTCATTTACAGGGCCAGGCTGTCTCAGTAAATGAGATCTGTCTCCGTGCGTGACTACGTCAGACACCCGACAGCAAGAACTGTTTTCATTAGCTCTGATTGCTCCTGACCTCTCCTGCGTACGTCGCCAGGAGTTCCTGTGCAGAACCCTTCGCTGGGCTCCAGGCTTTGCCAGGGTTAGCTCGGCAGTATATTGGATTTTAAAAGGGAATTCGATGAACGTAGGAGGAAAACGCGTAGCGTACGACCTGTCGGTAGGTTACCTCAATTTGTTTCTCATTCTTCGTGGAGCTCTTGATGGCGTAGGCGTTACTCCGTGATATCAAAACGTGAGCAGCTCGCGGTTCCCCAAATCCAGCCCCAGCTGGACGAAGCCCGTCTCGTAAAGTTAGAACTGGCAAGCCTCAACTTCTGCTTCGCAGCTTGTCGTCGAGGAGCATCCGTCGTTTTTCCAAGCTGCTGTCTTCCGTCAGACGCCTGCAGTTAAAACAACGGCCAGCTTTGGGGTCAGAACGAGGGTAAGGGAAGAGCCTCTCGAAACGTTGTTGTCTACTGGAAGAGGAGCTGAAATGTGCTCTCGTGGGTGCTGGCAAAGCACAAAGGCGCTTCCCTCGAACCGGTCCTGCCAGCCTCCTGCGGTAAGCGTGCGTCGTGGCAAAGACTGAGAGCGATGGTTAAAACACAAGCACACAGATTCTCTCACTTCATCACCAAAAGGAAGAGGAAAAGCAGCATTTGAGCGTGCTGTAGCTGCCACCCTGCCTCTCCCAGCTGGTAGCAGCTGGCCCGGGCGCGTACGTACGTCGCACCCGTACAGGCGGGGGTGGGATTTCCTCCTCCCCGTCAGCATGTCGGGAAACCAGTTGTTTCCATGACCTGGTGAAATAAGCGGGCAGCTGGGTGACTTTGCACTTAAGCAGATTTAAAAAAGAATGTAAAAAAAAAAACCAAAAACCCCAAACCCTTGGCATAACGAATAGATAAACGTGTGGCTGGGGGCTGAACAGCTCCACGTCGCCGCTCAAGAAGTTTGTGATCATGCAGAAAATGCTTGTTTTCTGCCCCAAAAGTGTACCGAAATGCCCATTCCTCTTCTCAGATATTAAAACTGAAGGCTTATTTCTTACTGATGGGGTAAGATAATCATCATATTCTTTGGACTCGTGCGAATCAGAAATTCAGGGCCAGGTTAAACACATCCAAGCAATATTTTGCCGCTGCAAACACCGACGTACACGCGGTGATTTGGTAAACTGCAAGAAGAGCGTGCAGTGGAGGGCCCGGAGGTGGTGATCTCCCCGTGTGGAAGCAGGGAATTTCGCATCCTTTTGATCTGTAGTGTAAATCAGGCCTGGAAAGCCGTGTCCTCTGTCTCCCTTAAAAGAGACAGGAATCACGAAGCCACGTGGCGTGGTAGGGCAGGGTTTTGTTACTGCTTTTGTTCCTGAGTGGTTTTTTTTTTGCTTTATTTTGATCCATGAACACTGAATATTGGTTTTGCTCTCCCAGAGAAACACGTGTTAGCTAAATACGATCAACGGGAGCATGCACGCACTTTCACTGAAAGGCGGGCTGTGTATTAAAGCGTTACATATCCACGCTCAGTGCGTGGTTTCAGTGAAAATAACTTTCAAAGTACACTTTTTTTTTCCCGTGCACTAAACCCGTGGTGTTGCCCCGTGGATCTTACGCCGGGGGAGCTGGCGTGGCTGTCGGCATTTCTGCCAGGTTTGGCTCTGAGTAATGAGCAGGACGGCGTAATGGATCGGCCACGCTTCTGTTCCTGGGTTGCTCGTTATTTTCAAGTGAAGTCCTGCAAATGAGCAATCAATATCAGAGTAAAGGTACGTGACATCACCTGCTGCAGCCGGGGGCTTCTCCTTTTTTTTCATCCTGAGAACCAAAAGGCTTTACTTCTAAAGCTCTGCTGTTGGATCTCAGTGGCGGAGCTTCCTCCCTGCCACCCCACAAACACACCGGGGTGCACACGTACGTACGTATGTGCGCTCCGTGTGGCGCTGGGTTCCCAAACCTGTGTATTTCTTTTCTTTACAACAACTCGGATTCTTGAGATTTGGGGGTTTTCACGTGTTTGAAACCTTGTGTCTCAACCAGTTGGCTGCTTTCCTGGTTAGCAGCCAGTCGAGCTGAAGCGCTCAGAGCTGTTTGTAGGTGTCACTTGTTCCAATTCCTGGTAACTGCAAATGAATAGAAAAGATTTACGCAAATTTGGGACTAAAAATGAATTAATTAAAGCCAAAACGTGATGCTCTTTGAGTCCTCTTCTGCATCTTCAACCCCCACCCCCCCCGCACGTGGCAGACGAGCTCAGGGTTGTGCCGTGAGCTCAGACGCTTGACGGATGCTCCCGTAAATGCCTGATGTCTCAATAACCGAGTAAATAACACCGAGGTCGGAGCGTGACTTCCAGGAATGACCGGTCCCGTAGGAGAGCGGGGACGGGGTATCGCGAATTAATGAGCAGTCCCTTGTGCTGGTTGAGGCAGCGAGAGGCCGGGCCGGGCTGACAGCGCTGTCGTATAAGGGATATGTAAAGGATGAATCCCCGGGACTTCCCCTGTAGGAGCTTTTTATGTTCTTGGAAAGATGAAGGAGGCTTTTGAACGTTGTCCCTTGGTTTACTGGAACGCTTTTTTCGTCATTGTTTTTAAAAAGGATTGTCCTTGAAGCTGGAACAGAGAAGTAATATATTTCAGTAAATCAAACGCGTGATAAATAAGCACACAGAAACATTCCTGGGCATGTCCCGGTGCCTAAAAACGGGATCGAAAGGCAGAAACTCCTTATTTTCCCCATATATTTTGGTTGAGTCCTGAACAAAATCGCCGGCCTGTGGAGGTGCCCAGGACCACAGCTTGGTTAAAAATGCCTCGTTGGTAACTTCATGCTCGATTCAGCAATGTTTTCCTGCAGGTAGACAGATGTGTGTACAACGCGGACACGCACGGAGTTGCATGCTTGTAGGTATCTACAGATAGACGGAGGGAGGGGTGGAGGCACCCAAGGCTGATTTTTGTGCGTGAATGGATGATCCGGTCAGCGCCTGCAGAAAGGTCAGAGGAGAACCAGAGGCTGGAAGAATGTTCACAATATTTCCATAAACCCAGGGTATTTTTCATCCAAGACGCGGCAGTGAGGAAGGCAAGTGATGGAGGACTTGAATTCGGCTGTTTTCACGACTAAAGCGTCCTTTTTGGTGTAAGAGGCACTCGTGTTTTTCAAATTCTGGTATTTCTGTTCCAGCCCTCGGGGACCTCACTTGGCCCTTCACCTCTCCTTCAGCCGTCTTAAACAGAGACCGTACCCGATGCAATATTCATGCCCTCTGCTTCTCAGCTCCGTTTTAAATACTGAAAGTTTTATACCCGTAAAAATTGCAAATCAAACCAGAATATTTACAGATCGCTGCAAACCGCCGAGCATCTCCTTCCGGATTCCTTCGGGGTAAGCGCCAAAGGGATATTTTGGAACCTCTGAAATAACGTTTTCCCCTTGGCTGCTGTGTTGCAGCGGGATGCTTGGGTTTGTGGCGTAACTTGGGCAGGAATTTGGGGCAGAAACGCGCAACAGAGTAAGGCGTAAACTAGGGAGGTGATGAATGGCTGCGTTGGGTCCGTCGGCGTAGGGGAACGGAGCCGCTGTGCATAATGAAACGGGGGAAATGGGAACGTACGTGGTCGCCGCTGCCTAAAGAGGGTGATAAATGAGTTGTACTCCGTCATGTTCACATATCGCCTGCTGCAGGTTACCGGAGATGTATTCCTGCTGTCTATTCTTCTTCTCCTTGCTTCAGCCAGCTTGTTTGTGGAAGTAAAGGGGACACGTTTGGCTTCCTCTGCCCAACATCTCTGCAAGTTTCTCTCTTTTTATGCCTCTGAAGCTCTCTCTGGCACACTGGAGAGATTACAGGCTTTTCCTCAACCCCTTTTTCCCCCTAAAACTGGCCTTGTGTGCTGAGCCCGAAACGGGGAGCCGATGATAAACCGCAGAGGACCGAGAGATGAAATCACTGCAGTGAAAAAAATCCTTACGGGCGTTAGTGAAGGTCAGGAAGGTGTTTTCCAACCGAGGGAAGTCAGTCTGGACTATGTTAAGACCCAAACTAAATTTTTCAGGTATTTTCACTGAGCTGCTTCATGGCATCAACATGATGAAGTGCCTTGAGATCCGGAGGAAAATTAGTTTAAATTCACAATAAAAGTAGCTACAAGTGGAGGTAACGCTGAGCTTTTCCATTTTCTAGGCCAGGCGTGGGGCAGGTTTCCTTTCCTTGCTGCCCGTGTCTGTATTGTGCTCAGATTCTGTAAGCCAAACCTGAATATTGCTTTCTTGTTTAAAACAAATTCCAGCTGCTGCTGCTGCTGAGCACAAAACCTTCTCCTTTTCGGCTCTTAGTCTCCGAGCTTTATTTCTGCCTGACAATCAAGATAAAGTTGATTTTCTCCTGAGAACAAAGTGTTATGAAGAGAATACATTTCTCTGTTCTGGGTGAGATGAATGCCATTTTTTTTAAAGGCTGAATTCGGAAGGCGATAAACACTAAGCAAGGGAAAGAAAAGGAGAAAGACACATTCAAAATCAGCTCACATACCTTGTGCTTTCTGCTGTTATTGCTTCGGATCGGCTTATAAAGAGCACCCGGGATGGGGACAGATGTTGGAAGCGTGATTGACATCCCCCAGCTCCTTTTCTCCCCAGGTTTTCCCCGGAGAGCAGGACAGGACGCAGCCAGTTCTTTTGCAAAGCCACCTGTCCGCATGAACGGGCAACGGAGCGGATGGAAAACTGGCACCAGCAGCCTTTGAGAGCACCGTCAGACCTCGGACGCGGGTGATTTCGGGCTGATGCTGAGACTTCCCCCACACGATGAGATAAACGGGATGTAGAACCATTTCCTAAAGTCAGATGGTGCCTTCAAAGCCCTTTTTCCATCATTTAAAAGGGAACCAGGTAACGGCAGCCTTTAAAGTAACGTCCCAGATCACTGGGTGAGGTTTCCCTGCCTTGCGCGCGGGACCTCGTGCGTGAAGGTGCCCCACATCGAGCCTGGTGTCTGCAAATTAGCAAATTACCGGGGTTGCTGGAAGATTCAAGTAGCATTATAGCTTTGCCAAGGTATTAAGGAGCTTTTTTCCCCTCCCAGCGGCACTGTTAGTATAAAAAGAGCCTTAAATGTGGGCAAAATGAGGACAAAGTGCAGGCTGTACCGCAAGGGGTTGGAGGAGAGCAGGGGAGGAGGCGGCGATCCATTAGGCAGGCAGGAGCCACATCCATGCGTGAAGCATTTCGGTGTCACCACGACAAAAATGACTTTTTGGGAAGGATTCGGCCAGGTGGCAGGACCAGAAATGCCCGTGTGCATGGATCTGTCGTGATGGATGGCAGAGTTTGGGGAGGTATCAGCTAATTTCGCTCAGCTCCGGGCGTGTGATTCAGCCTGCTGAAATAGTGCTATCGCTCCACCCCGTGACAGGAGCTCCACACCGGCAAACGTCTCCGGGTTTGTAGTTAAACGAGGAGCAGTCGTGTTAACAAAGGTAACACAAACCATTAGGAAATCTGCGCGCCGCGTCTCGGCACGGGGATGCTATTAAAGTGTCAGCTCTGCGTGAATACCGCCAGTAACGGCGTAGTCAGACTTTAATGATTTGTAACAATAGGTGCTGTGTCAGAAAGCAGAAGGAAAAGCAAACCTAGAGGGAAAGAAACCAGAGGAGAAGGTGATCCAAGTGATGGAACTTGGAATTAAAGACGAGCAGAGGACAGACAGAGGTGAGGTTTTTGCAGCGTGGCAGAGGTTGTTGAGGATGTGCTTCGACGATGCTCTCGGACACAGGGTCTGGTTTTTGGGTGGTGCTTTGTGGAGCCAGGAGTTGGGCTGGATGATCCTTGCGGGTCCCTTCTGACTCGGGATGCTCTGTGATTCTGTATTGCTTAGGTCCCGGGGTGGGCTGTCCGTATGGGAATCTCGTCCCTAATCCCAAGACCTTGCAGGTTCAGTGCCTCAGCTTCCCTCCTCCGCAGCTGCCACTGCGCCGGGTGGAATTTGGTGCTGCTTCCTTGGCCACGTTTCTCCATCCCTTGAGGAGGTGAACTTCTCTGCAGTTTGCTGTAGAATAAATTCAGAAAAACAGCCAGGGATGGGGAGCACCAGACCCATTTTAGCCTCTTTCATAGAAAATTTGCAGCTCTTGAGAAAATATCCCTACCAGGCTCACGTGCGTGGAGCTGCTGATGTTTGATACGTGGACTTTTTAACTTCTGCAGAGCAGGCAGCATCGATCCTAGCGGTGCTCCGGAGGCTCGGGAGGGGCGAGGAGAGCAGCATCGATTTGGAAATGGTAGTAATGGAACCGGGGCGTCGTTTGCTAGGACTGGAGCAAAATGAGTGACCTTTCGGGCATGCTCCAGCTGCTCAAATCAAACCCTAATAAATGAGGCAGCGTTTTCAGACGGCCTAATCGATAGGTCAGGGAACCTTGTATCGCAGGAGCTAACTGGGTTGGACCTCGTCGAGTGGCTTGGAGCCCTGCACGGCGCCCTGCTCTCCTGGGACGCCTCCCAAAGCTTCCAGAAAAGGGAGGAACGGGTAGGTTTGGAGAGCTGGAGATCCTTGGGGCTGTGCGAGGCCCCAGGGAGCCCTTGGACAAGCCGTGCACTGCTGATGTTCGTGCTTGGTTTTCTGGGAAGTGGTTTGCTAGCCCTAACTTTTATTGTACCGGCTTTGAAACACTCTGCGCAATAATCATAATAATAATAATAATACTTCGTGTCTCGGCGGCAGCTCTTTCACACAAAGAACTGAAAGTACTTTAGGGGGATTTTCAAAGTGTATGTGACAGTAAAATCAAACCCAGCTGTCCTATCGCTACTTGTGCCTATCAGAAATTCAGAACAGACCCTAGCCTGTATTTTGCAGATAAAGACATTGAGCAAAGGGTCCAAATATTGCCCTGAATTAGTGGCTAACATCAACTCCACTTTGCTGGTTTAACAACAAGACCGAGCATTCTCTAAAAGGATTTTTTGCATTAAACTTGAATTTATCCTTTTCTTTGCTTTTTCCCTTTCCTTTTTTGTTTACAATCCATTTCTCCTGCGTTTCTGCCTAATTGTCGAGCAATGTCACACCCCTTTCCCCGGCACCATTCTGCGTGCTGATCTTCACTGTAATTATATTTTGCACTTCAATAATAGTCTTCACTCAGATTTCAAAGAGTTTCACAAAGCCGGGGAAATTTTCTCTCTGCAGCCTCGGGAAGCCGCACGTGACGTGCCCCGAAGGCGGAGGTGAGTTACGAGCTCGGCGCTCCCCCGATACGGGAGCGAGACCTTTGCAGGCAGAACTGGACATTTCACAGTGGTTATTTCCCCATTTCCCTTTTACACCATCAGGGAAATAGGATCCCAAAGCCCACTTCTGGCTGCTGGTAGCTCGTACTCGTCCTTTCTTCTTGTATGGTCAACTGTTGACCGTGAAAGTAGCAAGGTCAACTGCTGATGGAGACCCCACGAACCAGCCACTTGAGTTCATCCGAAGAAATCCACAGGTGTGTTTTTACCCCATTTTCACTGCAACACCCACTTGTATGTGTTTCTTGCTGCTGTATGCCATGGGGTTTTACAGCAGCGAGGTCCCAGACCTCTTGCCTTGCACCCATGTTGTCCGTGGCCCCGGGCTCTTTTCCCCTGGCTCATCCCGGAATGGCCAGGAGGGACTTGCTCGCCCTCCGTTCCAACTTCCAGTCACTTCTGCCGGCCAAATTCCTCTTTAGTCTTACATTTTACATCCCAAAGTCTCCACAGGAGCACTTCACCGAAGATGAACCGTCCGTTCCCAGATAAATAACCGGGTAACTCGGAGCCTCTTTGGAGGAACCTCGTACTTACCTTAAAATAGTAATAGGGACGGGAAAATAATTCAATGTGGCAGAGTTAAGGTGTGATAAAACATTTATTCCCTCGCACGTGACAAGAAAAAATGTGTTTATGTTTATGTGGCAGCGTAAGATTTATGGGGTCATTAACTATTCATTCCCCTGCCTTTAACTGCATGGGGCTCCTAGATAAGGGCGTTGCTTTCACTTAGCAGCCTTAAAAGTTGGGTTTTCATTTTTGTAAGCGGCCTTCTGGGGGCATTGGGCTTTATGAAAGGCCCGTTTAGTACCTCGAGGAGAGAATAAACCTGCCTGGCACGGATCCTATCTTGCCAAGGTGCTGCAGTGAGGGTGCTGGGGTCCCGACCCTGTCCCGCTGGGAGCAGCCCTGCTCTTTTCCCTTCTCCAGGCATTTTTCCTGCTTCCTTCCCCAACATCCCATGACCTCCATCCTTCTTTACGTGTCTTTCTACCCCACGGCGTGCCCCAGTTGTGGTCAGCCCATGAGGTTTTCACCCCGAAGACGGGCCAAAGGGGCGAGGAGGCACTTGCACGGCCGGGGCTGTCTTAAATATAGCCTGGACCTAACTAATGCATTCACTGCGAATTCGATAACGTGTTTCACACCCCAGAAGTGCCTTTTTGTCAGCGCTTAGCCTCAGCACCTGTTCTCCGAAAGGAAGGCCTCTTTAATGTGTGTTTTATGGCAGCGAGCGAGAAGGCACCATTATTTAGAAACCCCTCTGTCGGTACACGTTAAATTGGGACTTAGTCATGGGCAATTAGCAAGCATTGACCCACGCGATGATTTATCCTGTATCTCGCGAGCTAAAACTAGGCATTTTTCCTCAGCTTTTATCATTTAAAAGGATTTTAGTTAAAAGGAAGAATTTCCGAGGTGCGATGAATTGCAGCGAAAGCAATTCAACGAAACCAAATGCAACCAAATCCGGGGAGGTGACTTTATTCTAGTCCCGATACTTCAGATGAAATAGGAGGGGAGGAAATCCAGGTGAGCTCTCACTTCGGGGAGTGAAGTTGTTTCTCTTGCCATCACTCAATAAGACGGTCAATAGGCAGAACACTTGGAACGTGGTAGAAAAATATTAAGGTTTTGTCGTCCTACCTGTGAAAACAGACGCCGGGACAGCATTTGCGCTCGATGCCTTGTGCTGTCTGTCAATGAACGCTCAGAAAATCAAATGGAAAAAAAAAAAAAAGGAGATGGATTTTATCTATCTATTTATTTATTTATTAGTTTATTGATATTTGGCACAAGAATAGGGATGAAACCAGTCTGGAAGAGCGGCGATCTCTCTTCCTGTGGCCACCAGTGAGAAGCTGGTGAGTATGTGAGGCTCTCAATATTTGCTCTTTCTTGACTCCAATTCTGAAATTCCTCTCCGGTCACGTAGATGTCCTGTCCCTCTTTATTTTCTTCTCGTTTCCTATCTTGCCGAGCTGAAACCTGTGGGTTTCGGGAGCAAAGGGCAAGGAAATGTAGATGCCGTGCTCTCCATGTCTCCCCGCTGAACCGTTTTGGATATAAACTCACTCCTTTGAACGGCGGCTGGAATAAATATTGGTCTCGGCTTACACCTCGGTGATAAATTTTCCATCCAGGTTGAACGTAATCCTTAAAAATAATATATTTATATGTATATTGTGGTGTCTTTTTGTATTCTTGCTTCGCGCCAGTCCAGGGCATGTTGGGTCAGCCGGATTGCCTTCAACATGGTAGAGTGGGCAGATCTTCTTGCTGCCTGTTCCTTTGCTGGATCATGCATTTTAAGCCCAAATCGATTGCTCTGATTTTTCCTGGGTGTTTTCTTTTGTCGGTGCACCTCCATGGCATGGCCCTCCTCAAAGGGAGCAGTATACAGTGATAAAAGATTGTGAATTAGCTATGGGGTGTTTTGGGGAGTCTATTTTGACTTGTCTCTCTTCCAACTTCTTGTTAATGAGGCTGTCTTAAAAATTATAGGTCTGTTCGTACAAATAACTGCTATGGATACCCCAACGTTATGCCAAACGTGTCTGAAGGCTGGAAAAAAACGTGAGGAAGATGGGTAGCAGACGCAGGTAGCATTGCACTCAGGTCTTTTTTGCTGGTAGAACAGTGTTGGCAGTCGGTCCTGCTTCGCCTGGACAGGTAGGAATGAGTGGCTGCAGCCCAGAAATGAGCAGAGTCTCCTAATCTTGCTGGGAGCTTGTGACAACATTTGGATTAGTCCTCCAGGAATTCAAGGATCGGTCCAGGCTGTTACTCGGGCTAACCCAGATGGTCAGGGCTCCTAGCTTAGTTTGCTCATATGACAGTGTCCCGAAATCACGGGCTGGGATGGGCACCGTGGGTACTAATTCAGTGGCCTGAAAAGCAACTTTTTTTTTTTAAAGAGGAGCTGCCAGACCTCCGCACTCCTCAGCTTATCCAAATTTTGACACCAGAGATTGAAAAGCCTGGCCTTGATGACTTACTTCACTGTACCGTGTGAATAATAATCATTCACTCAACGGCAAGGACTCTCTGGAATTAATCAGAGCCGGTGCCTGGAAAGCCCACAAAGCTGGAAGACTGTTGGAGAAGACGGGGTCTATCTTTTATTACAAAATGAACCGACTTTTCTGAACTTTAAATCTTGACGAGGCAGAAAAATGCTGTTGCTCTCCAGTTATTTCACCATCAACGGCAAATCCATGTCTTTCGGGGGGTTACATCTGAGACATGGAGCTAAATATTGGGAGATGGGACGTAGCCCCTGCCACCCCATGGGCAGCCCGGGAGAAGTCCCGAGTTTGCATCCCTAATGCCGAGCCCGTTAAACCCTTTATAACACCTTATTTTTTATTATTTTTAGGTGTGGTGGTTCTTTATTTCAGTCTGCCTCTTGAACTTCGTAAAGGTTACCTAATCCCTTCCTGATTGAATATGTGATTGCAGGTCCTGATTACGTGCGCGCAGGCTTGTTTGGGAATAATCTAGCGTCGGTGGCAAGGTGCCCAGAAATTGGTACAAACGGGGTTTTACGTGGGAAACCTGCCTGACAGAAGAGGATTTCAGCTGCAGCTGAAGAGTAAATTAAGAAGTGCTGGTACATCCCCAGCTGCCTGAGCACTCGGACGTAACGGGCGCTCTCAGAAGTGCCCCATTTTTGCTGCCTTCGCGAGCAAAGCCACAAAAGCAAGTAGGGAGGAATTTAATCCCTGAATCTGAATGTGTTTCATGGCTGTGGGGTCCTGGTGATGCTCCTCTACTCGCCCCTCGGCTCCGCCGTGTCCTTGGTGGGGTGAAGCCACCAAGTTTTGGGTTTGTTTTTTGGGTTTTCGATAGGCTGGGCTCTGCGGGGCACATGGTCGCACGGCTCGCCGCCGGTGCTGCCGGCCAACGAGTTCGTCCCAAGCAGGAGTAATTCCAGGGCTTGTTCTGCACAGAAGGGATTTAAGCTCTATTGGCAGAGCTGACTTTTATCTCTGATTTAGTCCCACAGAAAATAATTGCGTTTAAAAAGGACTCAGCAGGCTGCTGTCATCAAACCCTTTTGAAAGGTCTGTTCCGTTTGAAACCGCCATTCGGGTTTTTTTTTTATACACCATCAAACAAAAAGACAAAAAAGGAAAGGAAGAAAGGAGTTGATAAGAGGCAAGTACAGGCGAGTGGACCCGTGCCCCCCGCGGCTCAGATGCAGGGTGAGGGCACCCCGTGGCTTTCGGGACGGCGCGTCCCAGCCATACGGGGCAGGACCCACACGTGGAGCCCCCCGTGCTGACCGCAGCTTGAGGAGAAGGACCAGGGTTTGCCAAGGACAAGGTTGGTTTGCCTCTCTTTCTGTCTGTTTTAATTCATTTATTACGAGGACTTTGCCAAAACATAGCTGAGCACGGTTCTGGGTGGCTCTTCCACGGGCTGCAGGGTGGATGTGCCCGCGTGGAGCATCTTGCACCGCCGTGGTCCCGCTGCGCTGGCATGCGAGGCTTCCCAAGCAGCAGACTCAGTTTCTCACCCAAGCCCATATCAAAATCAGACATCTGAGTGCTTTCTAAAAATGATAGCAGTGTAAGAACTGCAAATTGGAAAGATATCCTGGGTTAATAGACGTTTCCCAGAGCATGGGGAGAAGAGGGATTGTGCTGCCTAGGGCAGGGGAAGGAAGCCAGGACCAAGAAACCTTGGCACCACCTTCTTCTTTTTTCCTCCTTTCTTCCTTTGCATTTGCTCCTTGAAATGCAATATGAGATGTTGATTGTTTTCTTATTGTCTATATTGGCTCCTTCTTGGTGCACTCATTGCTTGCCCAACAGTTTCCCTTACCTTTCTAGGGTTGTTTTCAGGTCATTAAATGGAAGTGTGTTATCCCAACGAGCACCGTGCAACCTGGGAGGGTGTCGGTGGGTTGAGGCTAGAGAAACTCGTCTCACCTACAGCCCCCCAGGGAATTGTATATTCAAGTTTATTAACTCTTATTATGGGAGCCCTGTAAAATTCTCCCGTTCTGTCTCGCCTGAGAAGTGCAGCAGCTAATTGCTCTTGACATTTCCTTGGTTTATGTTTCCCCGTAACGCCACCTCGCACTCACGGTGAGACGAGGCTACCAGTTGGCTTGCTTTGGAGTTTGGATGAGATTGGTACTTCTGCTACTTCCATCATCTGCTTACAAATACGAGAGTAAATGTGTGCGCTTTAAGGTGATGTTCTTGGAGTTGTGGTGCTTGACTTGCTGAACATGACAGGCTCCCTTTGCTCGGCGCTGTCTTTGCCTTTCCTTCTCCCCTGCCTTTCCTTCCCTGCAGATCTGTCGGGTTTTTCATCCTTGCTGTTGGTTCCCAGCCATCTGGACTCGTGGCTGTCTTTACGTTTTGTTTTCTTCCAAATGTCATTTCATCTGCTATTAAAAAAAAAAAATGCACACAGCATCTGAATATTTCCAATTGGGATGTCTGATGGCTGGGTGATCTCGGAGCTCCCCCGTTCTTTGCTTTGGACCGCATCCATTACCTGTGATGATGTCTCGGGATCTCCAGGAGGGAAAACGATATGCGGAGTGGTAACCCGGTGGTGATTTGGAGAGACAGAACAATGCACAGCACGTCGTGCTTTGAAATGGAAAAGAGACCAAAACTTCAAACGTTTCTGCCTGATAGCGCGGAGCCGCGCTCACGGGCACGGGGAGGGATGAGCATCACCCCGAAGGATAGAGGTTTGGGACCACAACAGCCAAATTTCAATCTGCTCAGGAAAAAATAGGATTAAAACTGTAGTAAGTATTGAATAAGACTGAGCGGTATCCAAACGAGATAATCACTTGTGTGGTTCTGTAACGAGCAGAAATATTTTTCAACATTGTCATGTTAATGGGAAGCTCGCACGCCCAGCTCGGTAAATACAGAGGACAAAACACGAGGCGTAGCTCAAAGGTCATGAATATGCACGGAGAGAGATCCAGAAATATTAATATGCTGCGGTTTGCTTTCAAAGTCCGGAGATAAAGCCTAGGAAGAGAGAGAAACAAAGAACACAACAAAGCTACTGCCGAGTCCATCTGTTACACACGAACCGAAATCAGCACGAAAACGTGGATGTGAAGCCATGGTGTTCTTTATAAAATAGAAGAATATACCCCGATAAGCACCAAAATCTGGAATGAATCTATTGAATTAGCTGTTAATGCTCCCATGAGGTCAGTTTGTTCACTTTCCATTTTTTTCTTGGATATGTGATGTTTTTAGGCAGCTCCTGTTCTCGGCTTGGACTTCCAAGGAGGAAAAAACCTGTTGCCCTGCGGTGCGATTGAGAGCGAGAGGAGATACACACATGTTCTGCAGATGCAAATAAATAAATACATACATACCATTAGCACTGGGATGGGAAACGAGGGAAAGCAGCCTCTCCGCAGCCTCCTCCCGTTGTGGCTTTGCTGTCCTGCCCACGCTTCGTATTGCTTTTGCGTGAAACGATTCAGGTTGCGCGTTGATTCCCTAACCTGAGTTCAGGATCAAATATTGAAATTTCTCAAGAGTCAAGCAAAAATCCTCCGGACTTGTGGCTTTGATATATAAATATGCACCACCAAAATTAGGGCTGTTAAAAGGACGGATTTAGATAAGGACATCTTTCATTTTTCTGAGCCCTCTCCGAAGAGCACTGATCAATTAAACGTGGCTGAATGAGGGGATTTGGGCTTTTTTTGAGAATTCCTGATGGACTGTTTATGCAATCAGACGGCACAGGCCCCTCGTGCCGCAGTGCTTCCCTCCGATGGCTTTGGGGTGCTCGGGCATCTCCTCGTCGGGATCCGTGGTTTGTTTTAAATTTACCCTCTGATCCCCCTAAGAAGCACTGGCGTATTGTATTTGTATACATCCATCGTTTATAGATTGATTTGTTTGAAGATCAATAAAGCAGACGGCGTACACGAAGGACCCCGAGCGTTACAAATACCCACCGCGTGGTTTATGAGTGCCACTTCGCTCCGGCACCTCTCGTGCCCACCAACCCCCGAGCGTGCTCTGCTTTTACGCAGGCTGCCAGAAGGACGGAGACCGACCGGCGATCGATGTAAGGTTTGGTTTGGTAATCACGCTGGCAGCTTCTGTAGTCCCGAGTGCAGTCCCTGGGGAGCAGTGACTTGGTCACAGCCCCGAGGGTGGGAGTACAAAAATTCACAACTTTTTATATAACTCGCGTACGCCATTGCGTCATTTCTCTTGTTTCGGTTCGCTTCATTCTGCACTTTCTGGTGTTGGTTATCGGTACCTTCATTAAAATGAGCGCTGCTCGTTGAACTCCTCTCAAGGCTTTTCTTTTCATTGGTCGAAGCACATTGATTTTCTTACATGAAAAATTAAGGAATGAATCTCACTTCGGTCTCAGCTCTGTCTGGCGTTGAGCTCTGAAATCGCCGGCGGAGTACGACCGTGCTTTTGAAGTGTGCTTTGGGCTTTTCCTTTAGATTAAATCTGTGATATGAGTCAAATTCTCGGTGGCTGGTGCACGTCACCAGCAAAATTCGGCCTTGTTTTAATCAGAAGAGCTCTTGCTTTCAGACAAAACCTTGGGTAAACTACGGGTAGGCTGCCTCGGCCAAGGGAGCGGTGGTTGAGCCTGGGGCCACGGGTCCGGGCTGTGTTTGTGTCTGTTTGCCTGTCCATCCTCGGGGTCAGGACGCCTCGATTGATTGCCTCTCCTCCAACTGCTTGAAGATCCCAGAATTACGTTCGCCAATGGGGGCAGTGAACATCTCTACTGGAGTCCCTGTAGCAACATGGTGTATAGCAAGGTACATAAAGACAAGACTTGGATCGTACTGTAGGCAGCCACGAGCTGTGAGTGGATAATTTATCTTTAAAAAATGAATAATTCCCACCGTTAGCCGAGACAGGAGCAAGCCCCGTTGGGAGCATCCCCTCCATCCCCCAGCTGCTTTAATCCCTGACCTCCATCCAGCGCCCAGCTCCCACTGCTCCTCGGTGCTCTCGCCGTGAATCTTCTTTTCAAGGGAAGCTGGCTGAAGGATTTCCTTAACGTCTTAGGAGACAAACAGAGTAATCTTTCACACTGCTGATCTGGAACCAGGAGAAAAACCCCCTACAAATCTCCCTGCTGCTCATTCCTGTCACGTCCCTGCGGCTCAATTGTCTCTCCTCGTGCCTTGGCACACATCTTTACTTCTTCCTTGGCCTTGCATTTTGAACGCTACCTTCCTTATCTCTCTTTTTTATCTACATTCGCTTATCTTTTGTCCTCTATCCACAAACCGCCATCCGTCCACGAGCCTTACCACAACCGAGCGTGCCTCCCCGCATAGTTATTAGCCATCTCATTTTTCTGCTCGCTAACACCCAGAACCTTATTTAGCGGAGTCATTGTGCGGGCCTCGTCTAGGCAGGAATTGCTTTAATTAAATAGCTCTCCGCCGTTCCTTGTTTTGGCTTCAGGTGCCTTTTGTATTTAGCAAAAGAGGCGGGGAAAATAAACCTCAGCTAGCCTTCAGATAAGCTTTGCTTCCTTACTTTAAGTTATTTTGCTATTTTTTTTTTTTTCCAAAAACAAAAAGAGCTTTAGAAACACCCCGGATAATAAAGGAAATAAAGGTGCCACTTGGAAATGATCTGACGGAGCTACACGAACGATTTCGGCTGGGATCCGGCACTCACCGAGGAGGAAGGAGGTGGAGAGGCAAGCCATCGTCACACAGGTGTGAGCGAGCTCACCTCGTTTCTTTTAATCAGCACGCCCGGCTGTGTGACAGTAGGTGGTACTGTAGGCAAATAGATTCCCCAGATTGCCGGCGGGTACAGGATTGAATCCCCGGCGTTGCGCAAGGAGGGCTCTCGGTGCTCGCTCCCTCCCCTGGCCTTCCACGTCCATGAGGTTGAAGGAGGTTGGGTAGGTGTGGAAAGCATCTTGTCCTCCTGTGCACGTCACTCCTTCCATAAATACCCTATTTTTCAGCCCGTTTTGCCGGTGCAGAAGGACGCGGGGCTCAACGGGAGTTGGGACAAGCAATGGTCAAGTCAAAGTTTCGTTTCCCTTCCCGTGCAGCGTTCGGTTGGGCTCCAAGAGGAAGAGTCAACAAAAAACCCATAAACCATAAAAGGGCAAAAAAAAAAACAAACAGCTGGAGGAAGGTATTTTTCCCAAATATTTCGGTAGAGTGCTCGCTTTGGATGCTTCAAGCTGAGGTTCAGCTGCCTTCTCCTGCTGGAAAGGATGCGAAGACACGGCTCTGTCCTGCTGTGAGGATGCCCTAATTGCCAGCCCGAGGAGCAGGCTTGGGCTGAGCTCTCACCAGCTCCTTTTATGATGTTCCAGCTATATAAACAATTAAACGGCAAGAAAAAGAAGCGCCAAACGTGGCAGGCTGTTTATGTGTCTAAAAATACTTCTCATTTCCTCTTTGACATCCCACTCGCTCAGTTTTTAGCTGTTTCGGTATTAGCTCTCCACTTTTTGACCTCTGCAAGAGCACTTTCATTGCTGGTCCATCTGCAAAGTGGAGACTTATCTTCTTACTCCATCTTATTAATTCTTGTCCTGAGGTGCTTATTTAACCAGACAGCTCTGGACACCCTTGCCAAAAGTATTTTCTCCTTTGTTTGCCTGAGATGTACATTCCAGACAGCGTTTGCACTTGGCATTTAAATTCAAGGCCTGCCTACAGTGAAGTTCACAAGATCTTTAAGGGCATTTAAAATTGACAGACAGAAGAAAGTCTGTCTCTATCGTGTTTTCCTTAGTGTTTTCTCTAAAGGAAAGAGCTTTCTTCTGCAAAGATTTCCAGAACAGCTGCAACCAGGGGAGAGAAAGTTATCAAGGTGTTTGTTGGAGGCTGTTGGGGAAGATGAATTTGGGAGGGTCCTGGGAGTCTACATTGTCTAAGATGCTGAAAAGGTTTTTTTTTTTTTTCCTTTTTTTTTTTTCTTTTTTTCCTCTGTTCTTCCTGGTCAGTCTTAGGCATTCGTGTAAGGAAAAGGCTCTCTTTGGAGGCTTTGACTTCATTTATTTATTATTTAATTTCTTCTCTTTTCTTACCTTCTGGATTCAGTGGGGTCATCAGAAAGGGTCATAAGAAAGACGTGTAACTGTCAAGCAGGTTTTTTTTTTTTTTTTCTCTTCCTTCTCAGTTGCTCTGCAATGGGATGGTTTTGCTTCAGCGGGATGGTTTCCCGTCCCTCAGACCACAACCTCAGTGTTTTTTTCAGCCAGAGAAGAAAATACAGGGGGTGTTGCACTGATTTGGGTAGGGAGTTGCCTTCCCGTGCCGATACTTGTCCTGTGCTTGCTTTGCTCACCGTTAGCCCTCTTGCTATATCCCAACCAGCTACAGGGCTGCACGGACGTATTTATATTCCAAATGCTCAGTTTCCGATTGTGTATTTTGCTGAAAAACGGCGTCTTTGGATACTCCTCTTCCCTTGCAATGTATTTTATTTCCCGATAAATAGGAGACCGAGGAGCTGCTGCCTCTTTTCTGTCCCTGGTGGTGCTTGGATGCCTACGTGAGACTCATTTGTCCCGTGAGTGCCACTTTGCCGACTGCTGAAAATTGCTAATTGTTAGCCTTCTGCGGCGACTCCTTCTAGGGTGTCTCCACTTTAATCCATCCCATCGCGTCCCTGACGATGCTAGAACGGCTCACAGAAAGGCTGGCCGTGGCTCGCCGGGATCACAAGGATGCTTTTCAGCTGCGCCCCCCCGGCATCTGACAGCTCCGAGCCGTGCACAATCTCTGCCCTTGTTTCCCGCCGGTTGTTTTTGGAAGGGCGTCAGCGAATTTCCCCGGGGCTGCTCCACAGACAGCGACTCCTTCTGAGGCTGGATCACAAACCTCAATTCACCCCCGCTGCCCAAGCTGCTCCCCCCGGCTCTTTGGTGCCGCAGGACCTGCTCCTTGGGGTGCTCAGGTGCAGCGCTTCGTGCTCGTCTTGCCCGAGGTTTTTTGGGGCTACGGTGGGGTATTTATGATCCTGTTCTCTCCCTGCCAGGATATTTATGATCCTTTTCTCTCTCTGCCTTCTTGGCGCATCATCGGGACATTTTCTGCCCAGAAAACCCAGATTTCAGGTGCGTGGCGTACCTTATTAGCCTAATACACGTTTCCCTTTGAAGGGGAGAACCTAACAAAAACAAAAAGCATTTTTAAAGCTATTATCATCTATATTAACACTATAGACTGGCCAGCATCACTTTTTTTCCCTCCAAATGCTTCCAGGTTTTGCAGGGACCCTGTGTTACCCATTCCCACCCACCCCCGAGCAGCTTTGCCTTGGCAACTGCCCTTATTTTGGCTGCTGTTGGGCACCGATCCAGCTCATCCCACCCACCCCTCACCAGGCTGAGCTCAGAAGAGGGACTCTCTGACCTTTTCCGTCATCATCTCGGTGTCAAGTAGCAACGTTGATGCCTTTCAAGTCTTTTTCTGTAATCTGCTAACCTGCTTACCCTGCCCACGTCTACAGTCGCTGCTCCGACAGCTGTCTGCCAGCCGACTGCTGCTCTGCTCGGGATCCTTCGCCAAACTCTGCTCTCCATCCCCTCATCTATCTCAGTAGGAAAAAGCCTCTCTGCTTCACGAGGCTGTTTTGCAGAGCATCCACTGTGCTTCCAGCCAGGGGAAGGTTTGTTTCTCTACCCTTTTCCAACAGGTGGCAAAGAAGAGAAAAGCCCCGGACTGGCACGACCCCGTTCTTTCCACCTCCTTGCTCCCGCTAGGTGGGATCACGCGAGAGGCCAGAGCAGCTTCAAAGTGCCGTGATGCCAGCAAAGCTTGTCCTTGGGATTCTGCAGAGTTGATCTCAGTCCTGCACCTCTGGTGGTGTAGAGAATTGCCCATTCATCGCCGTAATGACAGCAATCCGCTCGCTGCCTGCCTCCTCTTGGGCGATGCTTTCTTTCTAGCCGCTGCCGCGGTTGATACTTGCCGTTCCCCGTGATCCAGCTTATTTAGGCTTCTGTAGACACATTATCTGAAATGAGAGGCACCGTCTCTGCGAGGTACGAGAGCTACTCCATTTTCCCACCTCTGATTACCGTCCCGGCCCCAGCCCACCCTTTCTCCTGCAGCTTTCAATGCTCCGCTCGCGTTGCCACCCGAGGAGCTCTGTCAAAAGGAGATCCGGGGATAATACAAATCAGAGGCTTGCCTTTTTCTTTGCCAGGCTAAACCCGTTCCTTTGTTGGGGTAGGAATGTGAACTGCTCCCGAGAATCAAACGGCTTCGCAGAATAATAAAGAGCAGAGGGAATAATAAAGATACAGAGGGAATTTCGGCCGTTTCATCTGCTCCTCCCTACCAGTCAGTGCAGGTTTTTTTCCCTATTGTGGGTTTTTTTCAGGTGCCTTTTGTGGTGTGACATCCCATTCAGCCCTGGCTGTCCCAGGCAGTAATGCTCTCCCCTCCTGCCTCGTTAGGTGCCCGGGGGAGGCTGGCTGTGCTGGGGCTCCCCTTCCTGCACTAAAACCTGCCCATTTGTGTCCGACGAGAAATCGTTTCTTTTAGGTAGAAGAAGCCCAGAGAGCGCCTTCAGGCTGTTTTAAATTACGTTTGCTGATGGAAACCACCAAGAGGTACCTGTAGGAGCTGCCTAATCTGTTCGTAAGTAGGTTAGCCTTGGGAAGCGCTCAGCACATCGTGGGGCAGCAGGGCCTTGTCCCGGGAGTCACAGCGAGGGCTGTGAACACACGATGGCAATTTGTCCCCAAAAACTCTTAGAAAACCCTGCAGAGTCGGAAGGGAGCACCTGCTGGTCACCAAACGAATCGGTGAAGCCGAGTTTCTTCCAAAGAGGGTCTTTTCCTCTTGATGTTGTTCTCCTTCTTTGACCTTAGAAACACGAAGTCTGCCTGGGTTTTCAACCTGGGAGGCAAGTTCGTGGTTAATAAGGAACAAAAGTTCCAGATGTGTCAGGAAAAACTGAAAAAAAAAAAAAAGAAAGCAAAGAAAAACCGATTCTTCTGTTTGATGCATCTTTCTTTACGTTTGATAATACTTTGAATTACGTTTGTTAACCCCCCGAGAGAAAGGTTAAAACACTTGTTGTTTTTTTTTCCCCATCTAAAATAACAGATACCATTAAATTATTTTTTTTTCCCTCTGATTTATGCGTTCCTGAACCTGAGATCATATATTTATGGGGCGTCCTGTATATCCATCAAAGGGTTCTTTATGCGCTTGAATTTGACCTCCTGACCACTCTTTACGGTGCTACTGAAAATATTTGATGGCTGTCTTTGAGCCGCACTGAAAGGCTGATTGCAATCAGCTAAAAGCAGCATGCATTTTACCCTAACAGCCCCCAAACAGGCACAGATACACCCCAAAAAGCCCAGGAATATGAGCTTCTATGCAAAGTCCCCCATTTATTGGGAAACCCGAATAAACCAGGCTGTGCCTTGAGGAGGAGCCCAGCACCAACCCAAAGCACTGTGCACCGAAGTCAGCGCGCTCTCGGAGTGCAAACCCTTCCTTTGCACCAGCACAGGTAATTCTTTAGATTAATTTGGGTAAAAAAAAACCTAGGTTTTAGGTGCTGGTTTTGTCCAACGAGGCTGTGCCTGGAGTCGTTTGTTGCTTGGAGCACGTCTGAGCTTTTCGCTCTTTGATGGAAGAGCGTTGCTTAAATGCAATAATCTGTCCTGTCTAAGTCTGGCCAACGAAATAATGGTCTGGTTCAAGCTTTGGTGGAAGTGGATGTGAAAGTTTTGGCACGACCGTTATCATTTCTGAATAAATACTGGGGTTTTGAACACATCTCTGCTAGATGGTGGCTCGTTAGGTGAAGCTGATTGCAGTGAGTTAAGGGAAGGAGAACAAATGGCTGTGCATGGAAACATACGACCTAAATTAACATTACTACGGGAGCACAAGTAGTAGAACAAGAAATTTGGGGAATTTTGAAGGCGTGAGTCTTCAGCAGCAGCTGCAGGCACCCCTCCCAAGGAGAGGCTGGGAAAAGCTTGAAATTATCTTAACTCTTCTTCTCCACATTGACGAGTTTTGTTCAGGAATTTGGAAGAAAGTGGAAAAACTATGCTTGTGCTTGGAGGCTGTGATGATGAGATTTGTAAAATATGCCTTTTTTTTTTTTTTTTTTTACTTTACTGGGACATAAAATACTCTCCATTGGTTTGAAAAGCCTTATTTCGGATGAAGTGGAGTCCTTTCACGTTAAGACCTTTTCCCCCTGAAAATTACGCTTTTAAAGAATAAAAAAATAATGAAGTATTGACAGGGACACGGGGCAAGAAAATTATAGCCTGCCTTGATTCTTACAGTATTCTTTATTGCTTTCTCTTCCTGTTATGACATGGTTTAAACACACTGCTTTCTGCGGCCTGACCATGAATGTCTTCCTTGTGCTCGTGATTGCACCGTTGATGGGCTAACCCTCGCCTTGAGATGAAGTTGGTTTTGACTGCTCTTGGGATGAAGCTGGTTTTGATGTGTCGACTCCCTTTCCGTGCTGCCATCGGTATTTTCTTTTAACACGTTTGTAATTCATCTCGGTTAAAAAGGCGCCATGGGACTGGCCGTGGGTGGTCGGAGATATTACGGCGAGGTGGCGGCTCAAAGCGGCAAGACATGCAAATGGAAGTAGCAAAAAACAGAAAAAAGACCCCACAAACGAACGTGTAACTTTGTGTTAGCATCTTATCTCCCCTCGTTGCTTTTGCCTTTAAAGATACATGGGTAGATACTGTCAGCTACTTGCCAGCCTCGGCTATTATCTGCCACCTCGTGACGTGCAAGTGATGCCAGGAAAGTGATTCGGGGTGAAGGAAAAGGGATCCCAGTGCATCAGTTCCATTCTGAGCCAGCTGTCAATAGCAATGTAGTTATTTTCTGCAGCAATTTCGCTAACTCACATGAAATAGTAAGACAAAATGAAATACAAGCCTGTTTTTTCCAGATTTCCTATTATTTTTTTAGTTATGTAAAACACGATCGCTCTCCCTCAACTTCTCATGCAAATTAAAATTGGACCTAAAATATATTGGGTAAGCGTGGAGCTGGACCAAAGTGGTGGAGTTCTTGCTGAAATGCTCCTTTTGGTCAGAGGAAGCTTAGGTTTGGGATTTTACCTCGGTACAGTGAGCCCTTTGAGCACTAAATGTGCACAGCAAGTTGTGGGATGCCAACAGAGCAGCAGTCGTAATGCCAAGAGTAATAACTGGGGGGATGCTTGGCAATATTTCTTTTCTTTCTTTCATTTCTGCTCATATCTGGAGCAGCGTGGAGCGGGTAGGAAACTCGATTTGAGTTGGGATTCCACCCATTTGTGCTTCCCTGTGGTCTCCTTTCCTCCCAGAAAAACTCAGGGAGGAGGTAGGTAGCTTTATCATTTCGTATATCATGGCTCCGGCTTTGTTGCCACTGATGGGATATTTTATGATGGACAGGTGGGTTATTAGGCACCGTGACCAGATGCTTTGTAAATCTTACAGCACATCTCAGATGAAGAAGGTAGAAAAGAGTCTTAAAAAAGTAATAAAAGTAGAAAGCCGGGTGAGGCAAGTATGTAATGAAAATGCACAAAGGAAGCTCTAGAAATGTAAAAATATGCTGAAATCCCCGTGTGACGTTAATGCTTTTGGTGACTTCTAGAATACTTTTAGATAAATCTGTGCTGGACTGAGTAGAGGAAAGGCTTCTCTGTCCTCACCGAGGCATCCCTTACTCGTGGAGGTGAGGAAATAAATCTCTTGATCCCGCAGGAGAAGCACAGGGGGCTTTTCGGAGCCACGCCTCACTTGAGATGAGGAGGAGAGATGAAGACCATCAAAGCCCTTTCCTAGCTTGTTAAGGTTTGCGATGCCCACTTCAGGTGGGACTTTTCTTTTTGTTCAGTATGAACAGAATGGCACAACAAGCTCCTTTCCTTCCTGCGAAATTTATTCAGGGCTGCAGAAATGCCTGCCTAATTAATAAGCAAGTCCACGATAATCTATCTCGCCACGGAAAGGTTTTGCACGAAATCATTAGGGGAAGACTTTGCCTCTTCAACTGCACCCGTCATCCGTGCACGGTGACGGAGGGACGAAGAATTGGTTTGTGTTTTATCATTTGGAGTTGTCTTTAATTAATGCTCCTCCTGGGTTTATTAACGATCTCTATCGAAACCCGCGGTGCTGATGTACCAGAAATGTGTCCCACTGGAGGGGAAGGAGTTTGAATCGTCCGAGCTGAGCTCGTGAGGGACTTCAAGGAGCCAGGGGAAATTCTGCAGTTGGGATTGATCCACAAACCAGGGCATTTACTGCATTAAGTTCATCGGATTTAATTGATTTTCATTTGGAACCATAGGAATCCATTGCTCGTGGGCTGGTTGCTTGCTTTCGTTCTCCAGTTGAGCTTTCGTTCTCCAGCTGAGGAGCCCCAGCGGTGTGGTGGAGGCTCAAGGAGCAAAGTGCGGAGGGAAAGGCGAGGTTTCGAAGGGTAAACACGCTACAAGGAATGTTGTAAGAAGGGAGATTTAAAATATGACACACTGCAAGCAGCTAAATCTACACGAGAGCATGGCAATGAAACCCATGAAACATGGATGAACGCTAAGTAAGGCAAGATACGAGGAGAGTAAAAAGGCGTGCGAGAGGAGGAAGGTTCAGTAAGAGAGACAACGCGTTTCCTGACTTGTATGCGATGTTAATGGTAATTTCCCTTGTCTTACCCGTGTCCAATTCCAGAAATACCATCAGCAGCAGGAAAACTTAGAGCACAGTCGCTCTTCCTTGCTCCCTTTGGATGCGATGGAGCGATGCTCGAGCACTTAGAGCTCCCGGCAGCCTTCAGCTCGTGCTAAGCACAAAGGTTTCGGGGTTCCTGCGGTGTGCGGGCGCGCACGAAACGCTCAGCACGTTTAACATCTATTTTGAGTACATTTGCTTGGATGAAGAACAAAGCCGGGACAGAAAGTGGCTAAAAGAGAAATCTCTTGGTTACTGAATTTTTCCTTCTGAAGGCATTGTCTTGTTCCAAGTTGTATGCGCAAGATCTTTTCGTGAATCTCATTTTTTGCAAGTAGAAATATGCACATGCAGGCTTACCAGTGTTATTTTTAGAGGAAAGAAAAAGGACTGTACAAAAACAAACTTTACTGATCTTTGTTGGTATGCTTGCATTCAGAAAATGCGATCCCCTTTCCCGTAACGAGCCGTTAGTTCCCGGGTTGGGGGTCTAACAGAATGGGCTCAGGTAGGAGAGGGAGCTTCGATAAATCCAGCCTCTTCCGAGCCACAGCAGAGCTTGTACTTGAGTGAATGATACCAACGATATATCCTAGCTAACGCAGGCTTTTTTTAAGCTCCATTACTTAGATCTGATTTCAACCAGTTTATCTTTTGGCAGAACTGTTCAGTTGTCAGGATCCCCATTTTTGTAATTTATGACATTTAAGACAATTGCACGTATACGCTGTCGTGTAGGGGCTTTGATTCAGCAGACACTGCAGAAGTTTTGAGTGTTTCCAGACATGGCAAAAACTGGAGAAATTATCTGTTAAGGGTCCAGCTGATGAATCCTGAAGGTGAGACTTGGCTCTGTGGTCCCCCTGTGGTCTCTCCAGGCTGCCTGCAGACGGACGTACGGGGTCGGATTTGTCTGAGATCTCGGGAAAACTCCGGCAGAGCACTCGAACACGTACGTGGCTTCATTAAAACAATCTGTTCAGATGTGGGCATGAATTTGCGGCGTTGTCCTTGTCCCTGGGCTAAACAGCCCTCTCCCACA
Source organism: Stictonetta naevosa (assembly GCA_011074415.1). NCBI lineage: Eukaryota > Metazoa > Chordata > Aves > Anseriformes > Anatidae > Stictonetta > Stictonetta naevosa. The sequence continues at coordinate 1,779,074 of CM021729.1, read as the reverse complement.
TAATGGGAAGAAAGCGGATTCGGGGGCAGAGTCAATTAGGAACGGACACGCTGTCCCCGGGGGAGCGAGGGGCCGCCGAGCTGCCGGGGAAGCAGGAGGGCAGATGTCCTTTGATTAATGGGGCACCCCGCGAATTTCGGGCATCTGGCAGCCAGGCAGATCCTGGCCGCTGCTCCCTAGTGCCAGAGGCCCCCGGTCGATGCCATAATTGCTCAGCCCCCGGGGCATCACCCGTTTGGTCGAGGAGGGGCAGCATTAGGGCACGGGGAGCAGCGGTGGGCGCCCCTGCGAGTCCCTCGGGGTCCAGATGTGCAGAACTTTACTTCCACTTTCTCTCTTAAAACACTCCACGGGAAGGGAAAGAACGCAGAGGCAGCTCGCTAGGACATAAATCAGCATTTTACCTCACGCTCTAAACATTAGTGGGAATTTTCGAATGTGAGCAGTGGGATATTAACTCCTCAGCACTGTGTATATGGAAGGACATAAGCCATTATCTTTTGTTAGCTGCCTCTTAACCACCCATGTTTTAGTGTGCACATAGCTAAATTTACGAGTAAATAGCAAAGCAATTTTTTAACTTTTTGGGGTGTAAAAGTAATGGATTTAGGTCTCTGCTCATTCAAGCGACGTATACATCTTTATAGATACGGTACATAAAGAAACGCATTTTATGTCTTAGGAAACGATCCTATTTTCCCTAATTTCATAACCACCAGGATTTAAAACCCTGCTCGGAGAGGCCCCGAGCTGTGTCCGGGGGCAAAAACCTCGGGGAGGAGGCCGGTGGTCGGCGGGGACGCTCGGGGGTCTCCGGGCTCAGGACCCCGCATCTGCCGGCAGCCGGGCGCGCACAAAGGACGCGCCTTGGCGTGGGAGGAGGGAGGTTGGGAAGCGGTCCCTGGAGAGCCGGGCAAGACAATGAATTCCTAAAGAAGCCACAGGGCGCTTTTTGGGACAAAAAGAAGCATCTGTGTAGAGTTTAGTTGTTGGAGTGGCTCTGTTCGGTCTGCTGGGCTCATCCTTTTTAATCACCCCTTGAGTTATTTAGCAGGATCGTAACACTTTCGGAAAGGGAAAGGCAAGTAAAGTTGTTCCCTTTCTTTATTTTGTCTTTTTCGTTGTGGGAGAAATTTGCCTGGGTCACATAAGAGGCAGAACTGAGGACTAAACTCAGGATTTGTCTGTCTCCCTGCGTGTCCTTCCCTACATCGCATTTCTCCCATGTGCGTCAGCTTCTCACCATGACGAGCACGTTCCTAAAGCACTTCACTTCTAGTCTGTAACTCGTGTGAAACAATTCCGACCTTTTTATGAGAAAGCTTTCTTGCTTTATGGTGATTCCCACACCGCTGTGGTTAAATATTACATATAAAAAGTCCCTTTCGCTGTGCTAGGAGATAAGAATATTCTTCTCCGATGCGTGCTGCAGAATGCTGTTCTAAATATTTAATTTGCATTTTTTCCCAAGCTGAATAAGAATTTTTTAAAAAAACACGCCTTAGAACAAAGGGGATGCTTGACAAGGAGAGTTTCTGGGTTCTTTGAAGCATGCAGAAACTGTAGCGGGCACATTTATTGCTGAGGAAGCCCACCAGGAGGTAAGCACACGCTTTGTGTTGGGGTTTGTCCATGGGCGACAGGAGCTGTGTTCCCCTGGCCGCGTGGGTGCTGTTTAGGTCAGTTGGTACACGATCCTCGTTTACCCTGAAATGGGAAAACAGGCTCTGGGGGTACTTTTTGTTAGCCGTAAGTACCGACCGAATGGTTTAGCAGTTGTTAGGAAACGAGGGAGGATTAGGAAGTCAAGCACGCACTTCCCGAACAGTCCTTTGGACTCGTTCCTTCACAAAGTGCTCTTCCCTCCGCGGGACTGCTCAATTCTTTAAACCCAGCGTGGAAATCCTTCAGCTAATTGGAGCTGGACGCAGGCATGAATGGCTTCAAGCCGCTTAGGCTCTCATTAACATGCAAATTGAGGTTTCTTCTCTCCCCACCAGGCTTGTTCCAACAAACGGGAGCTGAACTAAGCAGGGCTAATCTCACCGCCCAAATCAGCAGCCGCAGAGCTCGGCTAGCTGGAGGAGGACCGGAGATCAGGTGCCAGTCCTAAGGAAGAGCATAAAAAATTCATCGCCTAAACTTAAAAGGCATCAGTGGAGAGTGAAACCGAAAGTATGGCATCCGTGGGCACTGCCCACAAAGATGTTCTCATCACGGTTCTCTTGCAATAAGGTGGCCGAAACGGGCTCGGTGTTGGCAGATGGTGGTGGGCACCAGCAAACCCACAAAGCTGTTGTGCTCGGGCTCAGCAGATTTTGGGATTTAGTCCGTGCATGCAAAAAAGCCTCATGGTTTTATTTAGAGGAGGCAGCACAGTTAACTGCCATTGCTAAAAAAAAGCCTGGCTGATTACCCCTGAAAATTGCCTTAGCAAATGAGTGGAAGGAAGGGAGGTAAAGTAAATTTTGATAAATTAAAATTTTGATAAACGTTTGATAAAGTAGATCTCTCAAATCTAGGAAGTTCTCATGGGTTTCATGAGTTGGTCACCTCTCCATGTGTTGCATGATGCTCTTATCCAGAAGGATGCTGGGGAGCCTTGGGATAGCACTTTGCCTTTTGTTAGTGCACAGGCTCTCCAACAGCACAAACTCCTGTTATATTGAGTCTTAGTAACCCGTAGCTCATTCGAGCTGCTCTAACAGCTCCTGAAAGCAAAGACCAAGACCATACCAGTGGGGACGGAGTCGTGGCCTCGATTTAAGGCTGTCCCTGCAGCCCGCTGTGTTTCCTCGCGCCCCAGAGTGCTAGCATGATGGCAGGATTGGATGTTATTCTTGCTTTCGCCCTGTGGATGTGAATCTTTTCTCCCTTAGGTCTTTGTAAACCTGGAGTAAGGGATGTGTCCTTGGCACTGGAGAGGGCTGGAGGAGGCTGGTGCATCCAATACCTCACTTCTCTTTGGGAGCCAGGGAAAGCTTCTCCTTATTGAAAGCTTCAGCTGTCTCAAACCAGCTTTTATTCATCTCTGACCTCTTCCTTGACTCAGGGAAGCGATAGAAGAACTTTATCCGAGGAAGTCATGCGGTTACGACCTTTGCAATGATGCTAAGGTCATTTAGGACTAATCTTACTGAATCTTCGGCAGGGCTGACAGCTGGAGCCCAGCCTTGCGCTAGGGAGGGAACTTAAGCAGGGAAAAATTGCTTCAGCTTTCCGTAGTTAAACCCTAATAGGCTTAGTGGCGGAAAATAAAAGCGATTCATTGCACGTTACACTACTTTAAGTAAAAAAGAAACAAGGGGGAACAGGGAAAAAAGAGATCCAGCCTGTAAAATTAGCCAATGCTTCACGCCTTTTTCTCCTCGCCGTCCTCATTTGCTGATTTCAGGCTTGTCAGAAGCATCCGTTTGTGCTTTCGATCCCATGACGGCGATGAATTTTCATGTTAGCCCACGTGGCCCCTTGGTGGAGGTGCCCGGCACCCCCTGCCCCACAGTGGCCTGGGAGAGGCCAAGCCCAATTCGGGGTTCAGCTTCCATCATTATCACCCAACCCGGCTCCTTGGTTTGTCTTTGTGACAAGAAACCCTCTGCAAAAATAATAGCGCCGTTCCCCTTAATCAAATCCGCAGGAGATGGCCCTGCACGGAGCGCGTGAATCGGGAGTTCACGGTCAAGGTTGTAGCCGTCGCCGAGAGATGGTGTGGGTTTTCATTCCGTTTGGTTTGTTGTTGAAAATAAACGTGTCCTATGGAATATCATTTTTGCTTTCTGGTAATTGCATGCAGAATGAAAACAGTCATTAGCAGTCAGCTTAGGTGTATTAATGGGAAACCGCTGGAGGTTTTAATTAGAGCGGAAAACAAAAGGCGTAGTAGTAAATAGTGGTTGGCGTTGATCAGCAGTTATTATAACTCCTTCCTTTAATAAATGCTTCCCGTTTTCCATCTCAGGATCAGTAACGCAACCTTCCCTTTTAAAGCAGATTTTCATCCCCAAAACGTTGTCTTGCAGAAATAGCGCAAGTATCGCAGGAACCTCAGACTCTCGAGATGCTCTCCTGTTCTCCCGGCACAATTCCTCCCTGCTCCGCTGGGATGGGAGATAACCGATGCCAACCTGAGGGAGGGCACGGCCTCTTTGGGGGTCTGGCTTCTTTCACTGAGACCGCTCCACGTGACTAATAGCAGAGCTGGGTGGTTATGAAATGCTGCTTTTCTGCTAATGGGGAAACACAGAGTGAAATATTGGTCTGTTGAAGTTAATGGGGTTTTTGTCATTAACCTCAGTAAGTTTTTTATTTCTTTATTTTTTTCCCCCATAGCATTAGCTTTAGAATTCATTCGTTCCTTCTCCTTTCACACTGTAATGAAGAAAGATGCCCCTGAACTACAAAATCCCTATCTTACTTGCTTCGGAAGAGAAGACTCTCTCCATTTAGCGTTGCTTGCCTACAGCCTCCTGCAGGTTAGTAGGACACCAAAACTCAGAAAAACCTCCCCAGATACCTGCCCCCAAAGCGGGGTTCTTCAGCTCCAGAGGTGCGAGGTGAATTTTCTTGTGCCATCAGCACCAGAGCTAAAGGATCATTTGGTAACTTTGGCACTTAAAATTCATAATTTGGTTCCATTTTTTACTTGCTTTCTTAGTCTGAGGTTACCTTAATTCAAAGAAGCTCCTTGGAAGTGGCACGGCAGTGGAAAACGTGTTAAGCATAAAGGTTAAATGAATTAAATGTGTAATGAAATACGTAATTTGGGGTGAAACAGGGCATTTTGACCTCAACACGAAGTAAATGTCTGAGGGACAGGGGCGGGAGGAGCTCATTCTTCCAAGAGCTTCCAAGCTTTCCGTTCCCATACAACCACAACAGCATTTTTCCTGTAATTTTACAAACTTTCCCAGTAAAACCTGGGGAAAAAATCCCACCCCCTTCGCTTCCTTCTCTCGCTCTTCTGCTAATTCAGAAATCGCATTTGCAAAGATTTTTTTTCTCCCCTAGCCAATCCATTAAGCCGGAGTTGAACGATAAATACCGGCAAGATGCTCTGTTAACTTGATCTTTGCTGTCCTAAGAAGATCAGTAGAGGAAAGAGGAGCAGGAGACCTCCCAGCTGGGTGGGGCGTGCCCGTGTCTCCATGGTCTTTTGTTTCACCAACTATCCATAAAGTCTTCACGGCGTTTCTTAAATACTGTGATTACTTGTAGTCGGCATGTTCTTGGGGGCATATTTGGAGGGGAAGGAACAAAGAATGAAGAACAACGGGACGATACTCTTCTCGTTGCATGCTGTTGGTTACTTATAGAGCAGGGCTGGTTCAACATCTCAACACGCAAACTTCTCCCTTTGCAAGTGTGCAGACTTCTGTACGAAAACCCTTTACGGGGCAATGGAAACTAAACTCTGTGTTTGTGTAGAGTTTAACGTTGTTACACACCTGCACAGAACTCCGTATTTCGCAATGTAATAGCGCATGGGGAGCGCTTTGCTACAATTAGGGCACTGCCCATCGGTCTCTTTCATGGGGAGGAAGGAATTAGGAGGAGAAGGGCTGGTAGGGATCCCAACCAAGGGAGCAAGAGTGATCAGAACAGAAATTCTTCTGATTGTTTCCCTCTTGGTGGAATGTATTTCTTACTTGCCCCTAAATGGGATTTTTTTCCTCTCTCTCTTTATTCGTCTTTGGGTTATACACCTCTCTTGACCTTTGTCCTCTCTGTTTGCCCTCTCATTAAAGGAAAACAGAGCAATCAAAATCCTTTGGAGATTCTGCCTGCCAAAAATGTGTGTAGTCACCTGCCATGGATCTTCTTGTCCAGTGCCGCAGAGGAAATGTGAGGAATTTGAAATGATGCTCAGCAGGCTTAAATGTTGGCTGTTGGCATCTCCAAATTCCTTGCAACACCTAGGAAGAAATTGGACCTTCAAACAATCATAAATAGCAATCAGACATTGGGGTTTTCCAGTTTACCCTTTATATTTTCTTTTACTTTATATTCTATTTCACCCTATTCATCTTTTCATTTTCAGCTTCTGTCCAGAAGCTCTGACAAGTACAAAAATTGTCGTTTTTTTATTATTTCTAGTCTTGCTAGAAATGAGGAAATCTCTTGGTAGCCTTGTTGATAACGCTTTTGGCTAAGCTGCGTCGATTTATGCCGCACAATATCTACAGATGCTACATATTTAAGAGATTCCTGTTTAGGAGCCTGGGACCTGACAGCATTGATGCTGAATATAAAAAAGTCCCAACGTTTGTGGTATCTCAGCTGTGTTGATAGCCAGGGATGATTTTGGAGATTAATTTTCAGTCTGTTCAGCGAACTTCTTCACAAGAGGGATAAGAAATGGGAATACCCGTCTGTCTTTATGGACCTTTATGTCTGGGCATCCGCCCAGTGATCGCTGGCCCTCGTGCTTACCTTGAGCAATTCCGAGAGCTCTATCTGCGTTTATTCTTGAGGACAGTGTTTCTTTGGTAGAAAAGGTGTTTCATGTAAAAGATGTTAAATCTAGCCATCTTGAGTTAGTAATTACCCAGATATGTACTGGTCTAAACGAGTCCAGAATCATCTCCAAAGGAGAGCTGAGACAAACAGCAGGTTCAAGGCTGGAGCAGCTGAGATCTGTCAAGCATCTCTGTCCAGCACCGATTAGATAAGTGTATATCTCAAAGAAAAAATACTACTTTGGGTAATCTGACATTTTATAGTGTACCAGAATCTAAATGACCAGACTTTATGAATTAAATTCTTTCCTTCCCACGTTGTCGGTGTCCACACTGACTTGGACTTGAACCTTCTCCAGCAGGAATTTCATTCGAGATTGACACCTAGTGAGCAGTACTAATATTGATGCATTCACATTATCATATGAAAAACATTTTCTAATAGAAAAATATATGTATTTGACCAAAGAGACACTCGTCCTGTGCCCGGTGATGCTACACCCACCTCTCGTAGCCGGACAGATCGGGGCTTTCTGTATCTGCAGTGGGATCAAGGCTTAGCTGGGGGCTGGGGGCCCTGAATGTTAGCTGATGGACCGCTGGCCAGGTGAGAACTGTTTGGTAGTCAAGGGCATCGATGGGATTATATCTGTGCTGGGGATGAGATTGTGAAGTCACCCAGGAGTTAATGGTTTTTATCACCTGGCAAAGGACCAGAAAAAGATAGACTTAGTACAAAATCCGTTTCCACGTTGGATATTCAGTCTGTTTAAATACATAAAGCCACCGGAGGAGGCTGTATCCATCGTGTCTTCATGGTGCCATGTACCATTTGCTGAGCTCACGAAAAAAACAAGTTCGTTTTTCATTTCCAGTTGCTGGCCACTCAGCTGGAGGTCATGCTGCCTTCTCTTCTGTCCACGTATTTTGGCCAGCAAGAGATACAGATGCAGTAGAAATCTACCTATTCCTAAAGCTTTTCAGGATCTGTAGCTGATTTTCAGAAGAACAGTCAGTTTTGCGAGGCTGCATTGCCAAATATGTGCTAGACACATCCTTATTCTGTCCATGCATTTGTTGTGATGGCGTATGCTGCTCGTATATGTAAACGCAGCCAACAGTTAGGTGTCCCATTTAGCTGGGAAATCAGGTGCACGGATACCCCGTGCATGTAAATGTATATTAATGTATTGCAGCACTTGCGGTGCCGCTTTAAAATGGGTTGAATGTATTCATTATTTCCTAGTGTTTCAAACATTTCGAAGGGACCTCAAATTGAACGGATATGCGAACTGTAAAACTCAGAACTGCGTTCCCTGTTCATCTGTTTGCACGCGCCAGTTTTCAGATTCATGATTCTGTACTTCGAAACCTCAGTGTTTTGTGCTGAGACGTTACTCATTGATGCAGCTCCGTCGTTTAGTTGTCTGTTAAATGTGCACCTAGGAAAAAGTAAAGGGAAATTTTCAGAAACAAATTCACACTGGCTGCAAGCAGGGTGTTGGGAAAAGCTGTTTGCGTGGCGCCCTTTGAAGTTTCCGTATCTGCTGGAAGATGATGCAAAGTCAGGAATTCAGATCAAGAGGCTCACTAATCCGTTGCCCATAGACAGAACCGGGACGTGGATTTAGTGCTCTGCCAGAAATCTCTTCCAACCCAAATAATCAGCGAGGGCCCGACCAGATTATTTATTGATGCCCTGTTTCCCCGTTCTGCAACAGAGCTATAAAGTTTTACATCTTTCACTCTTTTATTTTTTCCCTTTTTATTAATGAGGCTCTCGACGCTGTTGCTGTAACATCACCTGTGTCGGCCCATTATATTTTCCGTAGCTGTTGGTAGCCAGAAATAACATCGTTCTGCCTCTTAGGATATGTAAGATTGATGAGGGAAGGGGGTATTGCTTTTTTCCGTGATTTGCATGCCGAGTTACAAGGGTCATCGCTTCTTCCGTGGAAGAATTTCCTTCCAGCAGCAATATTTACTGCGATTCATTTAGGAACCCAATAGCTCTAATTTTTTTTCGAGTGAGGTGTGGGGCTCTGACCGCACGGCTCTAATTAAATTCGATGGGAAACTTTTGATAATTAAAACCAATTTCTCATCGCAGTCGCACCTCCATCGTGGCGGGAGCAGAAATACTAATTAAGAAGAATTGTGATGCCCTGAACTCTTGCACGCCATTAGGCCACCGATCAGCAGAGCTACGGCAGTGCGGGAGAGCAAAACCCTTTAAAGGTCTTGACTGCTGTGTAGGATTTCTGCTCAAAGCTTTGTAAGGCAACGGAGAGCACTGGACAAATGCAGCTGATCTGGAAAGGTGTGCAACAGAAAAACCATTTTGTTCTTGCTCGGAAGGTGTGTGTTCGTAATTCATACACGAAGTGACATTTGCACCATCAGAGGAATGGCTTGTTCTACATTTGTACCAGAAGAAAATGAGCAGAGCGTTTTCAAAACCTCGTTAACCTCTCGGGTAGGAGCTTATTTCTGTTTCAGAATAATCATAAAAATGCTGCTCTCGATCCCGTGGAAACCCCCGGGGGAAAGAGAAGGACGGTCTGCTTTACAACGAGGTGACGGAGGTGGGTGTGATGGGGACACACATGGAGCCAAGGCGGCAGGACGAGGTGCTCGCTCCTTGTCCCGACAGGCGTGCACCCGTGGATCCTGTACAGTGCAGCCACATTGTTGTAAAAACATTAAAAATATATCCTGTACCGATGACACCTCTCATCCCTGCATCCCTAGCACAGACCTGCTGGGAAGCAGCCCGTATTTTCCAGCAATCTGCTCCGACAAATCTAAAACCCTGTGATCATCTTCCCTCTGCGACCTTATCCGAGGCCATTTCTGCCCCTTTTATGACTCCCTTTCATCATAAATCCGAGCCGTTTATGCTGCTTTTTCTCCGCCCGTTTATTCCGAACACTGCAAATATTTTGACAAGGTATTATTCTTTCGGAAAGTTTCTGTAAATACAATTAGAGCAGATATAACTCAGAGAGATGGGGGTCCTTCCAAGATCTTCTAGACATCCCGTGGGTGCTGTTTAGTCCCTTAATTGCTTACTAATGCAAAAATACCATTGTTAGTACAGTATAAATCACGGCAATTTTGCCCCGCAAGAGGCTAAGAGCGGCTCGAGATGCTGTAATTAAGATATACTAATAGACCAAGCAATTTATATAACAGCAGCTTTTAACAAGGTTGAAAAATGGCATGGCTGACGTTCTACCAGAGGCAGAAAAGACAAAGAGGAGTAGGTCGTGTTCACCAAAACTGGGGGTTTTCTTGAGTTGCAGTGCCTGTGGGGAACATATGGGAACTGTTACAGGTTCACGTGTGGATTTTTCTGAAAATAGCCAAGTGCGTTGAAGGCTTTGAGCTAGGACCTCCTGAGCTATGTCAGAATTATTCTGGATATCTTTTTCTAGGATTAGAAAGTGTAAGCCTTGCGGATTTACGATCGTTTGTGCCCCTATCACGAAGGTTTGGACTGGCGGCGGCGGCGAGAAGCGAGGCTCTTGCCTCAGGAGTAGAGGAGGAGGCAGAGACACGTGGACATCTGCTCCCAAATTCACCTGCCGTGAGTTCAACCACGCTTCTCAGACCTGCAGGAAGCACATTTCTGTGTCTTGAAATGAGCAGGGGAACCAACACATACGGAAATCGTGCCCCTTGCCTGAGGCTGGAAGCCCCTTGACCTGTTGGTGGCCATGCCCGTCATTCAGGGCTGGGGCAGGGAGAGCTCCTGACCCTGCTGGGGATCAGAAACCTCCTCGACCCATGCAACGTGCCTTAATCACATCGATTTCCCACCGCAAAGCTGGTTTTTGTGGTGCCTTGTCTGATCCCGTAATCGCCGTGAAAATACAGCGGCGGTGGTAAAACACCAGTTGGGTTAGGCAGCAGTAAATGCGGGGCCGGGAGAGCGACTTGGGAGGGTTGTATACTTCTGTAGATGCCTCCCCGGGTGGTGCTCTTAGGCTGAGCACCGCTAAGTGCAATTTTACAACCTGAAAGCAGTGGGAGTGAAGTGACTGCAGCGAACGGTGAATCTCTCGCTCGGGCCATCAGCGGCGCGGAAGCTCATTAAGAAAGGCTCTGTGGTTTCAATGCAAGGCTTGCGAGCTCAAAATTCATTTTCGGTTAAAAAATGGCCAAGTTTTCGCTTTGGTTTCGGGGGGGAATGAAATTCAGCCAGCAGTGGCACCTCCTTTGCCCGCCCTCTGCCACACCGGGAGGATTTGTCTTGTTTTATAGCCAAAATCACGTTTGAAATTCAACTCCATTAGCATTTACGGTTTGTAAAGTATTCAGTAGCCTTCAGCTTTCCCCGTTAATTACTACAGGTACAATTTCTTACCCTTTTAAGGGATCTGAATGCAGGGAGGAGCAGGGGAGAGAAAGCTATCCAGGGATACGAGGGCTGTGAAAGGGAGCAGGCGGGTGTCCTGCTGGGCCAGAAGAAACTCGGTACGAGGCAGCCAGGAAAGAAGAGAGCAAAGAGAGAAGCAGGACAAGAAAGGAATCAGCTGGTCTTGCCTGGAGCCCTGCGCTGATTTTTCGACACAACACTGAATAATTCAAGTGCCAGCATCCCCCGGCGAGCGAGCGCGTCCCGGTATTTTAAGGCTGCGCGGCAGAAATACCGCCGGGGGCTTCGAGTCTCGGAGCCGTGTAGGTATGAGATGCTCTCCTTCCCCTGCTGCGTGGCGATCAGATTTCAGAGCATCTCCTGACGAGTTGATAGGAAACCTAAAACCAAATTTGCTTTCGGGTGCGTCCGTGTGGACTGTGCCTGCCCGCAGCGGGGTAGCCTCCGCAGGGCAGCGCTGCTGAACCGAGTTAGGAGTCGCAGTGCTCCTGCAAGGGAAAGCTCCTTTTATTTAGTTTTTTTTTTTTTTTAACATGTTGCTCTAAAAAATACAGACAGCATAGGCCAAAGGGCGAGACGGATGATGGTGGGGGGTTGCAGCCGCCTGCTCTGCCTGGGGTGCACCGGGGACCAGAGGATGCTCGGGATGCTCGTGGGGACCTGCCGGATCCTCAGGGCAGGGCTCATCCTCCCCTCCAACCTCTCCCTGTCTTTTTTCAGTGCTGTTTGCACTTCATTTCACCGAGCGTGCAGCTCCGATTCGTTGACATCTGTTAAGGAGGCAGCGGAGAGGAAGCTGCGCATGTGAAATATCCCCGACCAACGTCTGCATTTCAATGAGCCCGAGCTGCCGTCACCTAGCCATTTATTACGTGCCCTCTGGGGCTTTGACAGGCAACACCCAAGCTGTTCCTCATCCGTTTAAACTCCAATATTTACTTGCAATTGGTTCGCTCTAAAGACTTCCCCTAAGGTCGCGCGTGTCAGCTTCGTGATGAAAACGTTCTCCCCCCCGAAGCCTGGCTGCGATTGTTTGGGTGTTTTTGGCGTACCAAAGAGGGAGCAGGGGAAAGGAGCTGGAGGATGGCAGCTGATGCTGGGAGCTGGCCTGGACGTAATTACACTCTCCTGCCTCTGAAGACAATAATAAAGGGCCCTCAAAGTTCAGTAGGAATAAAGGCTGGCCTCGGGAATGGCAACAGGAGTTGTTGGGTGCTCGGGCTGTTTGTGAAATCCCGGCCAAAGCTGACCATTTTGGGCAGCTTTAAAATAAATAAATGAATTACAGGAGGATGTTATTCAAGGGGCAAAAGGAATTCATACCTTCCTTCTGGCCTGCCCTGAGCCGGTGGGACGGGGATGCTTGGGGCTGGGGTGGTGATCTATGCTTTGGGGTGTATCCGGAGCCAAAAAGATCCCAAACCATCCTCGTGCCTGGGGGGCTTTTTGCCCTGCAGGATGATGGTGGTGGTGAACGCTCTGCCCGTCTGCCTGGGACTCTCACCGGCAGGTTACTCCATCACTTACCCACCACGAAGTTTCTTTCCCCTTGTTTCTTATTTCTCCATCCTACGTGCACCCTCGGTGCTTGGGGAACGCCCCTGAGCAATGCTCCTCGCCCATGCAAAAGGCGTGAATTACAAAGGAAGGCTCAGGATGGAGGACCTCCGCCCAGGCAGTAAGGGATTAGCAAATTAGGACGTGATTCGTTACGTAGGAATTCGCTTCTCCCTCTTTAATTTATCGGGTTTATCATTCTGTGAAGTAGGCGCCGGCCCTTAAGGCTTAACGTAAAGGAAAAGAAAATGGTTTTGCAGATGCCACGCGTGATACCGTAATGGATTGTGCTGAGAAAAATGTCATTTAAATATTCTTCATACTGTGAACCTGGAAGGAGCCTCAGCAACGTGGATGAGCGGCGGGGCTGAGGGCGAGCACGGCTGGAAGGCGCCGATGTTCTCCGTTATGTTAGGCGTTGGAACGGGCTGCCCAGGGAAGTGGTTGAGTCACCGTCCCTGGAGGTCTTGGAAAGACGTGTAGATGTAGAGCTTGGTGATATGGTTTAGTGGAGGACTTGTTGGTGTTAGGTCAGAGGTTGGACTCGGAGATCTTGGAGGCCTCTTCCAACCTAGGTGATTCTGTTAGCGAGGGATTCGGAGGTGTATTATTATATTGGTGGTGTTTAGGGCAAAACAGCTGATAGCGTCCCGATTAATGTCACCGTGTGCGCTCGTTGGGTTTTCAGCTGATCTTAGGAAACTTCATCCTTGTGGCAAACAGCACTTTCTGGCGGTGTGATAATATTCAGAAAGAATCACCCTAAATAAAGCCTTGACAGAAACGACGTCTGTAAAATAAGTACACCTAGCAAGTCCTATTCTGCTTTCTCACGCTTCAAAGTTTTAAGCCAAAATATAAAATATCGTGAGCCTTGACGTTCCTATCAGAATATATCATGAGAGATGTTACCAAGAACCCCAGGAATTAACCACCATTTTGCCAGCCGCTCAAGTGGCCGCATGGGACGGGATTAATTGCGTTTGTCTCCGTGATAGATGCTTTTCCGTGAGCGTTTTCATGCGGGAATTAGCAAACGAGACCGCAGCGAGCTTTACACGTGAAAGATGTGTCAGCGGGAAGAAGCCTCGGTGCGCCTTGTTGGCGCTGCCACAATTAATGGCCACGCTAATTTGTCATCTCTTCCTACCCTCTCTGGCCATCCTTGTAACTTCTTGTCCCCACCGCTTTCCAATGAAATATTCAGCGACAGTCAGCGACGACGAAAGGCGTCGGTAATCCGACGTGACAGCTGTTGCACGGGAATCGTGGATATTTGGGATAATTGCATCCAGAGCCCGGTCCCGTCACGGTCCCTATCGATCGGGGCAGGTACCAGACGCCGAGTGGGGAGGCGCCGGCAGCTGGATTGCAGCTCTCCCAGCTGGGAGGGTTAAAGATGCGGGGCCTCTGCGGGGCCATGCCCAGTTTTTAAGCCCGTCATGAACAGATGCATCTATGCAGCATGTATCTGAAACATTCTTTTTTAGCTGAAAACGCCGTCTTATGGTTAAATGCCTTGGACTTTGCCTTTACTCAGTTGCCTCAAACTCCACGACCTCAGGCTTCCCCACCAGCATCATGTGCAGGTGCCGTGGCCAAGAGATGCGGGAACTTTATCAAGATTTTAGCCATTTGCCCGTGACAGAGCTTAGAACAAGCTCAGGACTCCCGGCCCCTCTGCCCGTCCATCTCCAAGCGCTGCCTGCTTGTCATAGCACATAACACAGCAGCGAAATTAGAGCTGTCCACAGCTCAGGTACGCCGAGAAACAACCGCCTTGTTTAATAATGTCTTCGATCGCAGCTCAGCTGTCTTCCTCCTTAATACGAACCAGCCGGGTTTAACTAATTACTCGCATCAAATGTGTCAAAACCTGGTAGGCAAGAAGCTGGGAGACGGGCTGTTATCTTCCCCGTCGCTTCTGCATCTCCAAAACGGAGCGAGGCACGTGTGTGTGTGCTCAATGTTTGCAAATACCGAGCCGGTGGAGCAGTGGGAACACGGAGCACGTGGCCGACCAGCAGGTACAATGCACAGGAAGCCTGCAGAGGGGATCCCCCAGTTATTTCCCCCGTGGTTTATTTCTCATGCTGTTTGTAAACATGATTTTGAGAGGAGGAGTGGCATACAGTTCCATGTTTCTGAAGGGATGAAGGTGTCCGTACCAAGCTCTCTGCTGACTGATTCGCAGACGTGTTTGCCGTAAAAGCCGACATCACGACCGACTTAAGGACACCTGGTAGAGTTTTCGGTCTGATCACGAGCAAAGTAGTCATCTCCTGCTCCTCCCTGGTGCTTGGGCAGCCTTGGGTTTGTCTTACAAGGAAGACCTGGCGATGCATTATATGTGACCAGGAGCCCCGTGGCTGTGTCCCCATGTCCCCACTGTCCGCGTGATGGTGGTCAGTGGGAAGGAGCCACTTCATCGCTCTCTTCCTCGACTTCCCTATGTGCCCAGGAGGATTAATAATAGGGGTTGGCTCAAGGTTCAGTCCATTAATGTTGATAAAGCACTGGGGGCCCCGCCGCGGAGCACACGACGAGACACGGGGGGAAATGAGGCATCTTTATTTTGAGCTGCTGGTGGTGCGCAGGGTGTCAGTGGCGAGAGCGGAGACTCTTTGTCTCTGAAAGCCTCCAGATGAGAAGGAAAATGAGGGGTAAGGCGCTTTAATGGAGTCGCTTTTCAGATATTAATCACAGCCTGAGTATATACGGAGCGCTGCTGTCATATTTACTTTCTGTCTGCAGTCCATCTTTTGCTCAAGCTGCTGATTAATTACCCGTCTGGACATCCGTACTGATTAATCAACGACCCAAATGGTGACCCAGAAATACTAACTAGCATGGCCCAGTGCTTATATGCACGAGAAAACCCTCGCCTGAGCAAGTTTTGTGGGCAAAGCTGGGAAGTTTTCCTTTGTCTTTAGCACGCGGTGGAGCTCCCTCCCAGCCAAGCAAGAGTGGAGTTTTAAAAAACAAACTATCAGGTATGGAAAACTGTAACCCTTGGGGATTAAAACGCAAGATCTGCGTATGACGTTTTGTTTTATGCAGCAAAATAGTTCCTAGTGTATTTTCTGTTTCCTGTACGACGCCTCGCCTCTGTGCAGCCTGTCGCCCTCCTGTTATCGGATGTTAATCTTCGGTGCCAGCGTTGCAGAAAAAACAACCCACAGTGAACCGTATGCAGAGCTGCAGGGATGTGTGACAAGGAAAAATAACTCTTTGCTATGCTTTCATAATCTCCTCTTTTCATAATCTTCTCCAAAAGGGAAGGAGATGGTGTTCAGCTCCTGCATCGCTCCGGTCTCCCTCCCTGGCCTTCCTTCAGGCTCCGTGCAGGTTTCTAAAGTGGAGCCCTGGTGGGATCCCTCTGCTGTAATTCTCTCTCATCGCGCGACGCCTAAATAATGTAGAAGGGAGGAATGGAGATAATGGGGCTGCTGACATCTGGCTAATTGCCATGCCGGCTGGGGGCTGCCTGGCAGCCGAGGGAGGCGTGATTTGGGGATGAAGAACTTCCAGTGAACCGTGATGGACAGAAGCCATCAGAGAGAGACAGGCGGAGAAAGAAAAATGTGTGCCTTTTTCCCTCTAAATGGGTCTCGGCGGTAACGCCGTCACCTCTGCTATCACGCGGCTTCAACCTGTCGATGAGAACAGCTTCGAGACGCGGGCTTGCAATTGTTGCAGCTGAATTTCAGCATCACGTCGAGATGCACCGCGTGTTTTCTGCTCATTTTCCTATCAAAGAGTGCAAGTAAGAGTGGAAAAATCCAAGGAAGCCACACCTCGATTTTTTAACCACTCCAAGAACTTGTTTTTATCCCCTAAAATGCTTAAAAAAATGGAAATGTATTGTTCTCTTGGATTTGAAGCTCTTGCAGATAGACACGATGTCTCTGTAGGCACCTGGCCTCTGGAGCACCACTATGCCATTAGTGTGAATAATCATTCATTTCTAACTGCCTGCATTGGCAGCGAGACATGTCATAAAAAAATACCGGTTCCATTTCCAACTTTCAGCAAAGGAATTGTAAAGGGACTTGCAAAAACACCCGTGTCTCTGAACACAGCTACTGTGGGGGCTCGGTTTTGCAAGGAGTTGGTTGACCGTGGCAAAATAGATATCTGGCAAATACCTGCATATCGTAAACTATGGGCACAGTGAAAAGTAGCTCTTCTTCTGCTAGAAAAATGTTTGTTTCCGACGATGATTAGTGCATGGCAAAGATGGGAAACACCTGTAAAAATCAGGAGCGCTTTGCATTGCAGAAGGGATTTACGCACGCGGCGCTGACGCGCACGGCCGCTTACTCACAGACCCCTACTGCCGTGGACTGATTCAATCTTTGGTTTTGGGGACGATTAAAATTTGAGTGTTACGGTGTCCACACGTATAAAATGCATGGAGGGTAAATCTCAACGATTACCTTGACACCGCGAGCGCCGCCGGCTACATGTTTATTGCGCAACTTCATCTGGAAAGGTTCTTTCATGAATTTTCATCAAATTTTCAACAAAGCCCTGTTGTGAACGGTGAATTATGCATTAACATATGCTCCTGGTAATTTCTACAACACTGGCAGCTTTCTGGCACGGCAACAGTAGCTAACATTTATATTTCTAGAGTTTATTTATTGATAATATCAAGGAAATAGGGACTACGGTGAGAGGGAATAGGGCTTTTATTTGATGGCTGTTGTGTTTTTAGGCCAAATAATGAGTAATGAGTAGGGTCGTGGGTGCAGCAGCCTTCTGCCCCCGCTTTAGCAGATGTCAGGTGCCTGATTTATAAGCCAGGTATTCGCGGAGGGGTTGACCCTGGAATTTGTCACTGCTGGGAGCTTTGTTTTGTCGTGCGTCTGTCGCGACAGGAGCGGGCTCGGTGCTTGGTGGCATCGCTTTTGCCTGAACTCTGTAGGATTTTCTTGCCCCTCATTAAGGGGCTAACTGCAGTTTTCAGCAATTTGAGGAGGAGTACGCAGATTTGTTTGCTTTGAAGGCTGCAAATTCGGTACATCGAAAGCAAAACACGGCGGCGTTGGTCTTTGTGGGAAATAGGCTCTCGTTTGCTCCCCTGAAAAATAGAAAGGTGCCTTTGGAAAGAACAGGTTACTGGAAAATGAAAGTTAGAAGCAAGCATTTGTGGTCTAAAAGGAGAAGAACTAGAAAGCTTACAGAATAGTGGACTCTTTTTTAAAGCCTGTTTTTGCATTTTTTTTTTCTCATGACGAAGTTCTTGAGGAAATGCCGTGCTAATCAAATAATTGGCGAGGACCGTAGTGAAATGTTTTTAGATAACAAGGTGGCGGGACAGAAATACGGTAAGAAACCCAGGCAAAGGACAGGCTACCCTGAAATGAACAGCAGCATCAGGTATACGTTACTGTGATTCATTACTTAGCTGCTTTAATTTGAAGATGAGTAGCCTTGTGAACCTTTGGATCAATGCATGGATTGTTTTGTTCATAGAGCTCAGTTCCCAAGCAGGAGTTTAATTTTTTAAACTCAAAAGTCTATTAAAAAAGTCAATTACATTAACATACGTACATTTCTTTGGCTTCCTAATCTGTCTCCACTTAGACTTTCATGTTCTAAACCTCTTAGGAGGTTCGTATAAAATAAGAAATAGGTAGGAACACGTTTAGAGGCTAAAGGTTACCAAAAAAAAAAAAAAAAAAAGGTAAAACATAAGCGGGTATTTAAGATGGGAAATCCTTGCTGGGATTTTCCAAGGGCTAGGTCAGGCATCTCTTCGATTTGTCTCTTATTTCAGTGATATTTTAGAGCTTGTTTTCGATAGTTTCTTTGGTAATATCAGTTATCGACGTTAAACGGGACCTTGTCCTTTTGGGGGAAGAGCACCGTCCTTTAGAGACCCTTGCACCATACAAATACACTGTAGTCTCAGATCTAAGTTTAGGGATTTTATTTGTTTGCTTCAAAGTCTTTAGAAGCTACAGTTTTTCCTCAACGCCTTGACTGGATTCTCATATTTTCTGGCCCTGAATGTCTTGTAGATTAAATACGTGTTGATTGCAGGAGGGGTGTTAGGGTTATTTGTCCCTGCTCTTGCACAGCCTGCCCTTATTAATCTTTTCTACCATGTGATTAGGTTTTCTATAAATACTCTATAAATAAACATACTTGGTGATGCCACTGATGATGAATTGCTTCATAATGGTTTGGTCATGATTTATGGATGACAAGTTTAAGCAATTATTAAGCTTAATTATACTTAATCGATGGGGTATTATTCCATTGTTTGTCGCAGCGTTTGGTAGCGATGGGAATGAAAATAAATGTGGTAGGAAAAACTGGAGTTCAGTCGTTGTTAAATGGGTATATTAATTCTTACATGTGTAACTAATTAAACGCACGACGGCGTGCTGAACACGTGGCCGAAGGGGCACCCAGCCCACACCGCCGATACCGCACGCCTGGGCAGCAGCAGAGGAAGATGTAGGACAAATACTTTGATTTTGAGAAAGAAATTAAAGTATTTACTGTACATGTAGCATATGAATGTGTACGTGTGGATCTCTTGGGTTATATAAAAAAGTGACTGGCCCTTCCTGATGCCACCTTCCCTTAGCCAAAAATGAAATTATGCAGCCAACCCGCATGACTGCTGTCTACCTAGGCATGATAAAGTCATCTCCTTGGCGGTCTGAAGGCCACCCCTTACACAAGTGGAGCCCATTGTGGTTGTCTTCACCTTTTTGAGCATCAAAGGCTTTGACGAAGCCCGTGTTCATTCCTTGGGTACGTTCAACAGAGACCAACTTTACCAGAAAGTGCGTGACGATGCATTGCCAACAGATTTTTCCTTTGCTTTGGTAGTTTAAAGGTTTGCATCACGACCAGCGTGAGTCTGGATCCTGCATTATTTGTAGTGCTCAGGGTGTTACGCACATAGTTTGAAGTGACTGTAAAATACTTGGTGCTTTCTTTGTCGTCTCCTCGGCAGCTGTCAGCTCATACAGATCCCCAGGACTGCACTTGTCATCATCGGGCAGGGGGGACAAGCAAATAGGTGTTTGTTTAGACGCAGGTTACTTTGAAAAGTTGGAATTAAGTCAAAGAACTAGGCTAATTCAGACAGAAGGGAAGAAAACAATTTGTTTGCTACACAAATAGAAGGGAAAATGGTTTCTAGAGGAGAAGAAAAGAGAAAGCGCTGCTGAAAATGTCCCTTTAAACTAAGAGTGGGAAAAAAATGGTCAGGACTGAAGGCACCTTCTTCAGAAATATTCAAGCAAAAATGCTTGGAGGGTAGGTGTTGGGGTACGAGAGGGGAAGTATCAGATCAGTTGGGCCCTGCTCTTGCTGTGTCCACTAAGGATGTTGTGCGTTAGGCGCTCAACCGGGGATTTTGGTGGCAGCAACGATAGATATGGGAAGAAACCTGCTGGATAAACTATTTGCACAGAAGCTAAAGAAAGAACCCCCGGCAATCGTTTGACGTTTCAGGGAGAAAGAGCTTTATCTTTCTGCTTGTGCGGCTGCCAAGGGGCTCAGTGGGGCTGGGCAGCTCTTGGTGGGCTTTGTTAGGGCTCCCCAAAGAGCCATGTGCCCAGCAAAGCCTTGTGCAGGGGGCATCCCTATTGGGATATCCCCTGCCGTGTGAAATTACGGAGGCTTCTCCTTGAGCAGTCCTACCTTGCCGTGCTGTTGTCTTCTGGAAAACGCAAGCGGCCCGAAACTTTCAGGGTTTGGGATGCGGGGTCATGGAGCGACCCCACGGAGTCGCTTGGGCAATTAAAATGCTTATTTTGGGAGAGCTGTGCACAGAGAGGCAGCCGTTTCCCCTTCAGAGCTGGCATTTGGCACTGTATGCTTACCACTGGGATTTTGTGCCCTGGACCATTGCTGAAAAACCCCCAGCGCCTACAGCTGCGGTTGGAAGGCTCTGTTCTGATCTCGTCTCCTGGGTTCGCACGCGCATCGCTTCCCGAGACAATCCTCCCTGGAGGGTTTGAAATGCCGACGTTTGATGTTTATTCAGACCTGATTACGCTGGGAAATTTCAAGGCAAATCCGTCGAGCCTTCTGAGACCTGTGACACGGTCACAGCAAAAAAAGGTGGGGGAATGCCTTTTTCTCCTCTGTAATAAATAAAACGCATCTTGAGCACTCATCCTGTTGTGAAAGTTTGCAGACGAAAATGGAGGCTGCTGGAAATACAAACTCGGCATTCATTATTAATCACCCCTATTTTTTATTTATTCATACACCACCAAAGATAACATACAAATGAGAGCCTTCCCTTAGGAGCTCCGGGGTGCTCTGGAGATGTGCCGGCGCTGTCATACGGAATGGAGACATGAAAGAAGCCGGAGAAGATGAATTTATACAAAAAAAGGTCATAAGGCATCTCCATGTCACTTCACCTCTCCGCCGTGGGCTGCTATCTGTGAAATGTGCTCGGCAGACCCCTCTTCCATCTGGCCGATGGGAGAATGAATTAAGAAGGGGTTTTCAAAGATGCTTGAGGAATTCATAGGAATTAATGAGAATTCTGCAAGCTTGAAGGCTCCCATCCCTAACTTTCATGCAGTGCTTTCAACACGAGAACTCATTAAAAAAAATAATAAAAAATTGTTCTCCTTCACCAACTTTATTCTTCAGGAATCATTTATGAACACGTGGAGATCTTCTTATTTTTGTTCTGCTCTTGGCTAGCCAAGACACCACAAAATGAAATACTCCTACCCAGTCCTTCTTTCTAGGCTTTTCTCTTTCCACTGTGAAAGTGGTCATTTGTCTTCGTTGCCTGGAGGGGCTTCGTGAAAGCTGGCTAGACTCAGAAAATAAAGAAAACCAGGATGGGAAGAGGAACCAGAACCACCTTGGTGTGTTCTCCTACAATTTAGAAGAAGGTGGTGTTACTCTTGCAAATCTTTCTTGTACTCGGAATATACAAGTCCATTTGTCTTGTATGAGAATCGGGACAATACAGTAAAATCATTAGTTTTCCGATCCTTCATGCTCAAACAGATTTGTGAATATTGCAGTTAAACCTTCCAAAATAAACTTTCCTTTTTGCTCCAACTGAGCTCTTGATGGGGTCTGCATTGCCCACGGGCAATTGCACAGTTGGCAGAAAGCTTCTCCCACGTGCAGCTCCGCTGGGATTTGCACCTCCAAGGCTTCTTGGTGGGCTGCTCAAGACAGATGTGACCTGAAACATCGCGGTGTTTGGTTCAGAAGAGTTTAGGAACCTTTGTTTCTGCACTGTTTGGTTCTAGAAAAGGGATGACGAGTGTTACGACCTTCGTAGTATCTTCAACATTTCTTCGACTCTTCCCCCCCCCCGGTCACATATTTATTCAGGTGTGAGCTCTGCTCTGTGATTTATTATTTGCCATTTGATTCGATCTTGATTAAAGCTGTAATATCACTATTTAAAGGAAATCAAATCAGGATTGCAATTCTGCAATCAATCATGAGTCTCCATGGGATGTTTTGCCGGCCTCTCTCCCCCTACTTCCCGTCTTGTTGGAAAAGAGCTTTCCATTGGTGCTTTTTTTTGAAAAAAATAAAAAGCATTGATCTTGTGTCTTGGGTATGGCAACACGATATTTGTTAATGCATCACCTAAATATGGTGAGGGCTTTTTTTATTTTTTATTTTTTTTGGTGTTCCAAAAAGAGTATTTTGACCTTGCTTACCAAATTCCAGCCAAGGACTTCCAGGTACCTTCAATGCATAAATACATTGGTATTTGGAGCGAGAGGGGCACTGACTGCTCATACTGCTTTGGGAGGTGTGAACATCTATTTTTCAATCCTGTGTTGTGTGAGCATCACCTTGATTTTCATGTGAAAGCCAGGCATCTAACACGGAGGCGACACAATGGGTCACAGTAGGAACAAGATGCCCAGGAATCCTGATTACCGGTCTCACTGCTGTGCATTTTTTTCCTTAAAATCACTCATCGTCCTTTTGACCGGTGGGGCAGGGCTTGGAGAAGGGTTTCCATCCCTTTCCCCAACCCGGACACAACTCCCTGGACCTGAAGCAAGGCTGGGGACTCGGAAAAGAGAACCCCAAATACACGCAGACTTTTGGCAAGCACATACAGGAGATGTAGGATAGGAAATACTTCTTCTATGAAGCAGATGCTGCACTTTCAAGATACCGGGTGTTTTTTTCTGCTGCTCTTACTTAGAGCTCTGCGTTAGCTTCTTTTCCCCGGGGATGTACGTGTCTTCTTGCTGCCTGACACCCTTAACCGTATCAGACCTTTCTCTCTGCTTCTTTGTCCTTTGCGTTTTATGCCATCCTTCTCTTTCTTCTGTCACTAGCTGTCCCATGAGACTCTCAGGACCCCCTGTTAGTTTCTTTCAGCAAAGAAAGCTTTTTGACAGCTAGTCTGAGTCCTCCTCAATGGTGTGATGTATAAAAAAAAGCGATAATAGGTCGTTCTCTCCCATTTTCAGATCATTTTCTTTGGCATTTCCTTCCTTTTTCTTTTCACCCCTCATTTCAAGATGCTCATCTCCTACTGAAGTCCCCCCACTGTGATAAGCTCTGGTTGTCACAGGGTAACACATCTCCAGGCCAGTCAGTGCCTTCAGCCCCGGCACTGCTTCCCCTTCTGCTTTCTCGCCTTCATTTGAGGGGCTGGAGAGAAAAAATGCTGATTCTTCGTTATTTTTATTATTATTATTTCAGAAGTATTGCCATTAAAGAAGTAAGTGGCCCAGAGCATCTCTTCACTCTTCGCTCTTACCCTTTATAGGGATAAATGATAGTTACAGGTGAGCCCTGGTGAAGCCTCTTATTTCTGCACAGTTTCCTGTACTGCTGTCCAGCATCTTTGGAAGGTGACTATCCGAAAATTTGGAGCTCGAGTTTGATGTAATGAAGCACAACGATCCTATATGCGTACATCCGAAATCCTTGAAAGTACCGTATAGAAAATCTTGCAAAATCAAGTTTGGGGCTGATATCTTTGATAAACCGCTTCCATTGCTAATGTTTTTAAAACCGATTAATTTTACTGTATTTGAGACTGAAATTAAACAAAGTGTTCCTGGGGCTTTTAGTTACAGGGGGTGCCGGAGGAAAATAAATACTTAGGATTCCAGGGGATGATCTGTAGGGAAGATAAAGTGCTCAATTAAATTTAGCGAGCGAGGTTATTCTTTCACTGAGAATTATTTCACCCCTTCAGGAAATATTTGTTCTCTGTGTTTAGCTTATCATATTGTGTAAGACGATGAGCTGAAACGGGACGTCGTCTCCTATATAGAGTTAAGAGCAAGAGTCCTGAATGACAATACCCAAGCAAAGATAACGTTAAAATGGGTTCTTAAAAAGAATATAGGAATCGTTCCCGTAAAGACAGAAGAACTAAAAATGTGATTTCCCTGCTATTGAAGTGGACTGCCGTGCTATCAAGAATTGAAATTTCTGTGTTATGTCCTGTTCTCTCCCTGCACAGACGACTTGAAGCAGATCCACAGGAACAGAGGGCACAAGGGGATCTGGTCTATCTGCATGGTTTTGTGATTTTTTTTTTTCCGCTATGTCTAATTTCCAATTCATTGTGGGTGTTAAAAATTGGCAGTTGCTGTAGCGGTGCTGGTCAGGCTTTCCTCTTCATTCGAATACTGAAATCAGAAGGTCTTACTGCTTGAATTTGTCAGTTTTCTGACAAGTGTGATCTGTAAAAATTAGATAACAATAGGGATGAAGCTGTGGCATTTTCTGCTAATGTATCACCTGGTTTTCGAGGCACGGTATGCTGGAATTTCATGGTTCGTAGAAAAACATCTGGATAAATACAAGTGCTCTACCTTTGTCTTGTATTAATGAAGAAGAAAAAATCATTCATTTCAATCAGTAAAATGAAAAATAATAGGAAAAAAAACAGGATTGCATCTCACGTCTTCTCCATGTCCTTACTTGGAGCTTTACCATATACAGTTAAGTAGAGTTGGCTCATTTTTAATAGGTTAAAATAATATGTTTATGTTAGCCAGGCAGGAGATCTTGTTCAGGACTATAACAACTTAGAAATTCATCTGATTTTACCCTCTTCATTTAAGTCGACTTTCTATTCTGTAGCTGTTTGCTCTTGTCTAAAGTTGTCCGTTTTGTCAAGAGGCCAAAGGAGACGTGGCACCAAGTGATTTTGGGCAGCCTGGTCACTCGTGAAGCTCTTCTGAACCCTGGAGGCTGAGGTTGGTGCTATCTCTGCCTCTGAAATCCTTTTCTTTGTCTGCTTTAGAGTACAAGACTTAAAACGCCGACGCCGTTCCTACGTTTTATGATTCTATTATGCAAAATGATGTGAAACTCAGTGACTGAAAGCTCCTGTCGTGCAATCATCTTGTCATGCAAGATGAAACGGGCAGAAGAAGGAGGTCTCGTGGAGGTGCTTACTGATGGGCTATTGGGACCGTTCTTCCAGCAGCAAGAGTTCAATTCCATGCACTGAGCAGGTCGTTTTGGATCTGAGTATAAGCTGTGCTATAAATCAGATATTTTACAGTGTTGGGTAGAATTGCAGCATTATACTTCGTTTTCATCTTCTTCTTGCACTACTTTTTTCATCTTCTTCTTGCCCAATGTCTCCCTCAGCAGTGTCTAGTGGGTTATACTCATTTTGGTTTAGAAAATAGCAAACTAGAAAAAACGAGCAGTGTAACTCAACAAAAATTGTACTGAACGTTACGTGCTTCCCATAGGACTCTACCAGTTAAACCTTCTTCGGTTTTGGCGGTTTTAAATAAGCTTTGCCTGACACATCATCTTGGACTCTGCTAATTTGATTGCTGCTTACCAAGCCCATTCATTTAAACAATTCAGTTCATAAAATATTACAGGCTAACAATGAGCCTCCAGTTGTGTGCATTGACTAATCCAAGAGAACAATGAGTGTGCATCCTTTGCGTTAGATTGCCAGTTGTGCTTTTAGGATATTCTGATCTGATCACATTTTAAATGGTACTTACATTGAAATCCCTGCTGGTCGTGCTCGGTGACACAGAGCAGCAGCTACACATACAATAGGAGTGCTCCTGTACCACGAATGAAGAGAAGTGCAATGCCAAGCATCAAATTGATTTTAAATGGTGCCGTAGTTTGTTGCTTCGGCATGAAATTTTAATGGCAAACCAGCTGTAAACAATTCCGTCCCTTGATATTTCTGAGGAGAATGACTGTCCAAGCTTATTGATTCATTGTCGTAAAAAGAATGCAAAAAAATAACTAATAACACCACTCTGTTAATTGCTCCATGGTTCATAAAGTGAGCATTCAATTTATTATGACCATGTAATTCTGGAAGTGCATTAAGAATTCACACATCTTACAGTTCAAAAAGTTTTTCATTTGTACAAGCTTTTTGGGAAACAGAAGTTGATTGTTAGTAGCTCATTAAGCACTTAGAAAATTTCTACCAAAGATGTAAAATCTTTCATTCCAAATGTGTGTTGAATTCAGTGGAGCAACAACAGGGCCCTTGTTCTCATTTTCCCTTTCCTTTGCATTTCACGTTGTAAAACACCTACTCCAGCTTAGCAGAAGTTTTTCTGCAGGCATCTTTCTGCTTGTTGGTGGAAAGCAAACATCCCTACTAAGAAAAGTCAGCAATAATGGGAGGCTGAAAGAAAGGTGAGGTTGCCCACAGCATTGCTTGACTTCAGTAGGCATTTTAGGGATCTGAACATTTTACTCTATTTCCAGACTTGGGCCTGATCAAAGATGTATTTATCCTGTTACATGTAAGAGACAAGAGTGCAAAGACATAATTATCCGTTTCCTATACCATTGAATTTAGTGATTATTATGAGTCACTGGGTAAAACTTGAGTTGAATGCAGGATTAAAACTCAGGGAAATCAGTTTTGTATTCTTCACTGGGATGTTGATTTAAACTGTTGGCACTTCAGCTCCCTAACACAGTACTAATATTTTCCTAACTCATTTCAAACAAAGCAAAATACAAAATCCTAAAAAAATAAACCATCATCAACAACAACAAAAAACCAAACGACATGGTGCTCGGTAGCACTGCAGAAATTGCTGTCTTGTATAGGTTTTGTAGTCATGGTCTAAGAATGGGTTAAAATGGCATTCACGGTTTGGGATTTTTCAACGGGAATGACTGCATTTGCTCTTCATGGGTTATGACATGAAGGCTAATTATATACGGTATGCATCATCAATTAGTGAACTGTTCGGAAAGATCAATTGAAGGAGCAGGATCTTTTCTGGGGACACACATCAAGGGTCATACCCAAGCGGGGAGAACCCAGCGTACCGTAGCCTAGCATCCTTTTGCCCTGGAGTGTAAATAAATAATGGATGTCACCGATCCACTTAGCAGCTGTATGTTTTTAATTCATGCATTTTCTTCTATTCCCTTGCGTAATAAGCTCCCAGGTAAACACGTTTCCTATTAAAATTCTTGGAACTGGATTTATTCTGTTCCCGTTTTCTCGCTGTACCATTGCCAGCCGTACTCCAGTGAGAACATACACATGTAATATTGTCAACAAGACAGTGTATATTGAAATTTAGGAAGATTTTTTTTTAATCCAGGGGTAACTTTATGTTTTTTTCTATGTTCATGTTCACCATTGTGCTTTTTGCGTGTGCTCATGGCTGATTTTCTGCTTTCCTTGTTTTTGTGAGTTGAAGTTTTTGCGACATTTTTCATTGATTTTTTTTTTTTTTTGAGAAAAGTTTCATATTTTTTGTATTGCGTTTCTGCTCAGAAGCAGAAAGAGGAGCATCACCGAGTCTGTCGTGGCTTGACCTGGGATGTGATTTTTTTTAGGTACAACCCCCTTTCCTCCTAACTCAAGATAAGTTCTCGGAGCTGGGTTTCCCCAGCCCTAGCGAAGCACCTCAACTACAGCGGTTACTTTGAGAATTTATAGAGACCTTTTTGCCTTCAAAGCCTATCTTTGACAGATCATTTTTTATTTTTATTCTTAATTTTTTTTTTTTCTGAAGCAAAGTGTATTTTTTTTTTTAAATTGAAAACTCTTTCTGAGATAAAATCCTTTCTTCCCCATTTTTCTGTAGGCTTCTGGGGAGTATCAATAATGGTTATATCGGCTTGCAAAGCAACTATTACAGCCTGTATCTGAAATTAATTACAGGCACAGAAAGGTAGCACTGATATTTTAGAGGGAAAAAAATGTGCCTTTAAGCCAGTAGAAGTTGTATTGAGGGCGATGTGGAAATCGAGTTCCTCAAGCAAAATCATATTGGCTGCAGCAGAATTCACGACATCTGTAAGGTTTCCAAGTCAATTTAGTTTTTTGGCAGTAATTCTTTCCAACATCTTTTTTTTTCTTTTTTTTTTTTTTTTTCCCTCAGCACCATTTCAACTCGTACACAACCTCCTTCATAAATTGTGAGGCACAGCCGTAGTTTCTAAAAATCCGAAACGCGGAAGAGTTCAAGAATCCAAGGGAGTGAATTATCAAACCGGACAGCTTTAGGTTTAGCAAGAAATCTCACGGAGATAAATCTCGGGCACCGAGTCAGTGCTTTCCTAGATTTAGGATATCTCCCCGCTATAAAACTTTCAGCACTCCAAAGCCCTGGGAGTAGGGGATGAATTCACCTCAACAACTCTGTTGCTTTTTTTTTCTTGCCGTGGCTCGCTGTGTTTAAAGATACCAACTGGTAGTCAGTCATCTTGTCCTTTGCTGTCAAGAAGTCGACTCAAGTTTTTCCTTCTGTGATGCAGGATGTGATAGAGCAGACGATAAATCAGCGAAGAGGCACAATTTGCTGACAGTGTACCCTCCCCTGTTTGAGCAGAATTACCGGCAAATATGCCACCTTCTCAATGAGGAAATCGAGGGGAATCTCTCCACACTAAGGAATGTGTATTTTTTGGTAATAATAGTGGATATTTGTGCTGATGCAAACACTGTCTCATATTATTTGTGTTAGCCACCCTCAGGATTTGTTATCAAAACGATCGCTGATTTTAAGCTGAGGTTATCTGCATTGATTCTGCGTAATGACGTGCTCTCCTCATTCATTTCTTCTTCCTATTTGTTTGAGATGCCTATAATCTGTACTAAGACATAGTTTTCGGGGTAGAATATTCATATTAAAAATTAGGAAATTGCAGTTCTCCATACAGTTGTTCTTTCTGAAGTAGTACAGACTGAAGTACCGGTATGGGATTTGCTCTAAAGGCTGTAGGCTTGGAAAATTCCTGTTGACTTCCTTGCTGGACCTCCTCTTCTTTAGGAGAAAATCGTGGATCTTATTTCTCTTTTTGGGCAATGGATAACTAAAATGAAATGCACGGCTGGTGTAGGAGGTGGAACTTGGGTCACCCCTTGTTACAGCTTGTTGGGGATGTAATGTTAGGGATGTAGTGTTGGGGGTGTAGTGTTGGGGGTGTAGTGTCGGGGATGCTATTTCTGCAGCTGTTTGCCTTGCATCGAAATGTAGTTAAAAGAGACCGAAGGTGAGGTCCAACAGAGTCCATATGGTCCTTTTTGGTTGCTGTATTTTCCAAAAAACATACATCCAGTGACCCAGATACATGTCTCCACCTCACGAATGCTCGTAATAGAAGTGGAAGGGAAAGTAAGTGATTACTTATTTTATAGTCAGCTCTAAGTTGAAGATGGCTGTAAGAAGGCCAGAAATCTAATCAGATTTAAAAAACCACCTGTCTAGGTAGCCTGTTTCCTAGAGCTGGAAGCACTGGACAATTAAAGAAGAAACACGTTTAGGATGGTCTTGCATTGCCGTGCCCTCCCACCCTTGCCAGTTGGCACGCAGGGAGTGCTAAATGCTGCTTTCCATCTCTGTCATGTTCAGTAGCATCACCACGTCTTCCCTCTGCATTCATCTCATCTCCTTGTGAACCGTTTGGCTCCGTACCGTCCTGCAGCCTAGAGTTCCAGAATTTAATTACGCATTGCACATCCAAAGGACTCCTTTTATTTATGTAAATAATTCAGCAGTTATTTCACTGGGGCCTTTCGGTTCTTGTGCTCGTGACACGGCGAATAATCATTATTTAACCGCTCTGAACCACCGATAGTTTTATCCGTTTTTAGGGGATCCTCCCACACCGTTGTCCGTCTTCCAAGGAGTCCCAGCCTGTCGAGTCTCTCCTGGGAAAGAAAACCACGCCATGCCTCGTATCAGTCCTGCCATCCCGTCCTAATTTTATAAAGGGCTCCGTTGCTCTTGTATCAGCGGTTGGTTTCGAGCCAACGTAAGTCATTAAAAACATTTAGGCTCCCTCCTTCCCTCCCTCCTTCTGTCTAATAATGTCCGTGTTTTGAATTCAGGTAAGGATTTCTAAGTGAGGTCCAAAGATGAGGTCCTTTGCGCGAGTGTCATCCTCGGCAGGAAAACCAAACCGAAATTTGCCGTTGAAGATTTCCTCTCAGTTTTCAGTTTTGTCCTAGCAATCACATTTTTTCCAGAAGTTTTATATGTAGCGTATTGTGGGGGGAAAATAAGAATAATAATAAAAAAGAGTGCATTTCACAACTTAGTAAGTTAGCATTTCATAAAGAGTTTTGAAGCCAAACCCCACATTTTCCACAGGTGGGCAGCTCAAAGACAGGTATACTGAAAAAATGTTCTGTACAAAGGCCAGGCTTGCGTTCACAAATGAAATTTTGTCTGTGCCAAATAAAGGCAGTGTATTTATTGTACTGTAGAAGGATAACATCTGTGTGAAAACAAACACCACCTGACATGCATCCACATGGGCTACAAAAACAGAGATGGTGAGTGTCTACCACTGTGCACCCCGTGTTAATTTGCATCGGAGACACCTCTGCATCCAAATCCAAACCAGTACCAACCCCTTAGAAAGAGCAGGTGTTGTTAACATGACTGAGTGACCTGAACACCGCTTAAAAACGGAGACGTGAGAGCATCACGATCTCTCTGTCATTACTGGGGAAGATGATCCATGACAAACGTAAATAGCTTGTCCAATATCGTGCGGGGAATTTGTAGCCGAAAATAGTGTCTCCATTCTCAGAGCCAAGCCCGAGTTAAAGGATGATCCCTTTCACTCTGTTCTTATTACACAGTGCTTGATACTTTGAAAACAGCAAGGGAAAAAAAGAGAAAAACAGCAGTCGGTGAAGCAGCACGGATAGTTCTTTGACAAGGTGACATTAAAAACTGGGTTTTACAGCTTTGTGTCTATCGCTGTGTTTTCTGATTCACTACCTAACGTGCACTGTCATTACAAAGGCTTTATTTAATATTTACTGTTTGAACTAAATCCTTAAGAAACCCTTTAGGCTGCACATACTCAGCAGTTCATAGAGGGAGGCAGAAAAGCATCCCTTACTCATCTTCTGGAGCCCAGGCTCCAAAGGTTGCGCTCCCCTAGGTTGGTGCAGACAATCAATTACAACTTACCCAAGTCATTATCGATGCACAAACAGGGTAGTAATTACAGTTCAGAATTAATTTGGGGATGGAGCATTGAAACAAGAGGACTGAACAAGGATGGGGAGCTTTGGCTTGGCACAAAAGGAACACAGTTTTTCTGATGGGAAGGGTAATAATCAGGCTGTTTCCAGCCACTCTGCTCTAGCTAACGCTTCTGCTGGGTGTAAGAAAATGAACAGGGAGCATTGCTTTAGAAACTTCTATCGCTAGTATTGAACGTGAACATCTTCAGAGACATAAATGCTGTAAAGGAAGGCAGTCAACCTTATAATAGTCAAAAAGATGCTTGAAAAACAACGGCTGTGTAAGTGCTGTGCTACAGTAGTGTTAGCCCTGCAGCTCTGGAGAATTCCCAGTTTCAGTCTCCTCTTGGGTGTAAATTCACTTCCTCAGAAAGAGGGTATCATGAAAAAAAAACAAAAAAAAGCAGCCATGCTGTTACTATTTTAAGCCAGAAGATTCTCTGTGACTTGAAATAAGTCCTTCCACTTTTAGAAATAAACTGAATGTTGGGAAAAAACACAGTTTGGGGGGGGCAGATCAGGTTAATTCTATTAATCACATCCTTTCCTGTTCCAGTAAGTCAAACGGACAATGTGAGATATATAAACCCCCAGAGCCAGGGGAGTAAAAGAGTTCTACACTGAAATTCACAGCCCAGGAGAAATGGTATCGTGTGATCCCCGGGTACATCCTACAGCAGGAGCTCTGGTGGCTTCCTTACATATTAAAACCACCAAGTGCTCAAGACTCCTCTTCTGTCCTCACTGCTCAGCGATGAGGTGCCTCTGCTTGAAGGTGAAGTTCCTATAAACAGGTGTTTATAGGAACAGCAAAAGTTTGAGGCTCACGGAAATGAGAACCACCAAATGAACACATTTGTTCAGGAATCGGTGCAAATGTTCTTACCATGAGAACATATTTTCGAGTTGCTTTCTTGAGAGATGTTTCACTTCCGAGTTTTGTTACAGGTTTTTTTTTTTTTTTTGTGTGCAGCTTCAGCTTTTAAATGTACTTAGGTACAATTGTCCTTGGTTCCTTTCAGAGTCTGAAATTTCGGTTCACGCTACAGTTCTTTCCACAAAATAAGTGTAATCATATTTCATTTATCACTGGGTTATTGTGACATGCCAGATATAAGTACAAATATATGAGAGCATAAATTGCAATAGAAAAGGTATCTGTGCCTCAGCAATGTCTTCTGAGTTGGTCTGAGGTAGTGATGAAGTCTTTTGAGATGCTCAAAGACAGAAATTGAAATTATTCGTGCACAAATGCTGTTTTCCCCAAGATAGGTCTTTTGACTTCCCTTCGACATGCTGGCACAGCTGCGGTCCCTGCAGATGCTGACATAATCCTTGTTTGTGCTATGCCCTTTAGCTCAGGATGGTTTGGTTCCTTAAAAACAGGAGGACGGAGGCAGAACAGTAACAATGATTTTCAATTAAAAAATGTATACAGTCGGTGGTACCCACTACGAATGCAGCCTAGCAGTCCTACCGAGCGATAAACCGCTGGGGAATTCAGACTCGTATTAAAATTCTGCGCGGCGGCTCTGATTAAACAGCAGAATCCTCCTGCAAGATGAATAGTGAGAATTATTGTCGTGTGAGAGATGAGAAAAACCGGAGCACGCGAAGGTCACTGAGGTTGGCGCGGGGTCACTCTGAAGATCTCGAAGGAGAACGTGGACTTCCAAGGCCAAAACTTGGTACTGTAACCACGAGGGATATTTCATTATGATATGTGCTAGTATGTGAAAGTGAGAAATGGTTTTGGCTAGAGATGAAAGCAAAACACTTTCATCCTTTTTTATTTATTCGATTGTCATTATGTTTTTCTCGCTCTGATTTTTTGTTACAGCCATCTAGGAGATGGCTTCATTACAGAGAGTACTGACTCTAGGTCTTTATTGTACGGTGTCTACCAAATAGTAAAAATGGGAGATAGTAGGGGGAAGAAATTAAGAAAATGTGTTTAGGACATCTGAGTTATCTTTAAGGATTAGGAGAACATAACCCCATTACAGCCATATCACAGAAACTCCATTAGAAACAATCTGACAAAGAGCAGGATAGCCATTTTAAAACATTACCTAGTTTTACTAATTTATCACAGAATAAACCACTGCTTCTTCCCCAAATCTGAAACATTTATAATTTAATTGAAATGCTGCTCTCTGATTTCCCTAATGCCTTGCTGTAGCCTGATGAAGGAAAGCCTCCGAAGATGGATGGTTAATGAATAATGTTTGTTAATGCTATCTAAATAATACTGATTGTGTTTTCATATGATAAAAAAAAAGCTTCTAATTAGGAGAGAGATCCTGGAAAATGGCTCTCCAGGGCTTGCTTATAATACGGACTTGGCTTTTGGTGGGAGTCCAACTGGCGCTGGGGGGAAGCCGGTGACTGGCAGCTCGTTGTGTTCAGCATCCTTCCCCGTTTAATCCCTGGACACCACGACTCCTGCCATGTCATCAGCCAGGATGCTGTCAGGTGTCCATCTGAATCTGAAAGCCTCCGGATTCATCTCTTTAAGAAAATAAAAGCCACGGATGAATTAACGTGGCTGTGTTTATTATGAGCACGTCACCCGGGTGGCTTGTGGTAGCCAGCCCGCACAAGCCTGCTGTGTCCTTCTTTAATAGGGTCTCCTTTGCATTGCTTCTCAGCTCATATAAATGGAAACGTGTGCACATATTTCACATGGGGTTTGCTTTTAGCGTGAGAGATGATAACCAAAAGCTGGCTATTACTTTTAGTGATGTTGTCCACATGTCAAACAGCACACGCTAACACATGAGCTCTTTGCAGTAGTAATTTTTCTGTAGATAGTTAGAGTATGTATTTAAAAATTTCATCGGTGAATAGATGGGAAAGATGGGCTTTCTTCTGACAAAATTAACGTGCATCTCTTGTGGTCCAGGACCTGTTTCTGGTATAGCATCTGTAGATACATCACCTCCAATATACCTGTTCTCTTCAGAATGAGGTATCTGAAAGCTATTGATGTGCTTCAGCTTAAACATTTAATGCCACATTTGATGCAAGGCCCCCAAAGCATCTCCAGGGAGGTGGACGTTTCAGAAAGGTGCCTGCGCCATGGGGATATGGGGGGCTGTGGGGCCAGATCCTGCATCTCCTGCCTGACGCCAAGGCCTAAGCCCATGGCGCCCACCTCAGATCTGAGGCAGCCCCAGGAGCCTCGCAGCACAGCAAGGCCCTGTCATGGCAGCGTGGTGCCAGCCACCAGCAGCCACCTCAGGCATGGTGAGGGAACCATTTTCTCCCCCCGGGAGCAGCTGGAGGTGACACGACCACCATGGTCCTGAAGCAGGCACCTGCAGCCCCAGCTGAAACAGGGCTGTGGGGAGGGGGATCCAGGTGTGACCCCTTGAGGTAATTAATGCTGGTAGTGCTTGGAGGGCCCTCACCTGGTGCCTTTTGATGACCCCCAATGTCTCACCTGTGAGCTATTGATAACCAGAGCTCATTTATGAGCCTCTAGCAGGTTAGGGGAAGGAGGAAGGAAGGTTGGTTGCCTGTCATCTTGTTGCTCCATGCAGTGAGTAGGGGAGAAGATGTTGGCTGGGCCCTGGTACTGCTCACAATAAGGTGAAATTGCTTTTATTCTATGTCTTGTTTTGCTATAACTTATTGTGCTAGTTGTGAGGAAATGGGGTATGGCTGAGGTGACTTTATTATTGGTAGGTAAGCGTAGGTGAGTTAGAGGTGGGCTTGTGAGCCAACTTGCTGATAAGCTGGTGTTTGAACAAGGTATATTTGCCTGAATGTTGTAGGAAAGGACTGTGTTGAGAGCGGAAAGGGGTCTAATGTCTTTAAATTCATCCAGTTTGTGCCTGTTGTGGTGGTGTAGCAGTGGGGAGTTAAATATTCAGGTTACAGCTATGGAAGAGCTCCGCTGTGGGAGGTAGAGCTGGGAGGGGGAAGTCTCCTCTGGTAAAAGTTGAGGGAAAATATGCTGGGTACTCCTTACTGGGGAGCTCCTGTCTTGGTCAGCTTGTAGGAGAAGACTTGTTGGGGGTAATAAGCCCAAGCCTGCTGCAGATCTGATACATGCATGGGGTGTGCAGGCATTGCCTGGTAAAGGGATGCCCTGTGCTGTCAGTAGGATTTCTAATTGCCCTCTTTAGGGAGGGCATGTTAAGTTATTCCAAAGGCTTTCGATGAATGATGTTACAGTCTAACATGCGATGCCTTTTCCTTTTAAAAAAAAGTGCCAAAGAAGATAAAGGGTGTAGGCAGTAGCAGGTCAGTGCCCTGAAGGAGGCTGGCTGGGTCAGGTTGGGTGCTCTGCTGTGCCTCAGGACCCTGCTCGGAGGTGGTGCTGGGCTGTGTGATGCCAGCCTTGTGCTGACGGGTTTCACATTAGCCTCTGAGCCTGTGTGAATTTAAACAATATCCCCTCTTATTGGTATTGACTTGGCGTTAGAAGTGAATTGCTTACAGGTAAACACGGTATAAAAATGCTTCTATCACCAGTGCTGTGCAGCATCCGTTCTGTTTTGTCTTCCTTTAACTACCACTGAGCAACAGTTTCCAGCGCATGATTTAATCTAGACTGGAAGAGAGGATAAAAATCAACATTACTCCTCTTCCTACAAGTCTTTTGCTCCAGGTTTACAGCCGTGGGAGCCTCTCAGGCATTGTGTGGAGTCTTTGGGCAGAAATTGCTTGCCTGGACAGATTGCATTTGACTTCAAACTAAGGTTTTCCTAGATAAAGATATCTTGGTCTTCCCAGGTATGCATCTAAACCTGAGCAGAGTACAAAGTATTTTATCCATAGGTGTGAAGAGTAATTGTGTAAATCCTTCTTTCTGTTGAAGAGTTGGTCACCTGCCTCCTGGAAGTAGTAATGTATGCTACTGAGCAGTGAGCTCTTGGTGTTTACATGTGTCGGGGGTGTCTCTTATCAGTGATGAGTGGAAGAGCTGTTCAGCTGCTGTGCTTTCCTCAGGAGGCAAAAAAAGAGAAAAAGGGGAGTTGGGAAAAATGAATGTGGCCTGACACTTCGAGAAATACCGGCTTAAAATGTTTTTCGTTAGGCTCCGACAAGAGATAGATGCGTTTGCAGCAGCAGAGCTGCAGATGAAAAGTATGCCTGCTTTCATATAATGAACATGTAGCATTCTGGAGCTCGGGAGAACATAAATCTCTCCAGAAGTGACACCGAAAACCTGCTGAGCATTTGCAGCTGCCTGTCAGGGTGTGCTGAATGGGATGAGACGAGGAGGGCTGTGGTATTTTGATGTTCCTTGGAGCTGCACGTGCGTAATCCTCATTTGCTGCTTGTCACTCTCCTAATCTGAAAAGTAAAGCAGGGTGGCGTGCTGTTTAGTCACGCTTCTTAAATGGGCTTTGTAGACTACTTTGCTCCGTTCTCCTTAATGATATGCTGCTAACATCCTCCTAAACCTTAAATACAGCTCCGAAATAAAAGGGCCATTTTCATTTTCCTGTGTTTATAATGCCAATCAATTGGCGCCTTCAAGCAATTATTGACTAATTAAAGACTATCTCGGCGAAGACAGAAAAAGCATTAGGAGCTCGCATGTGGCATTAAACCATTTCATAATATTTGCATAGTGCCAGAAATGGAGGAGCAAATAGAAATTTGCTGAACCTTTTAACGAGGAAATTGGAGTGCCGGTGACCAGACAGAGCAAATCGGTTACCAAAGTGGGATCCCTTCGTGCTGCTTAATCCTTTTAAATGCTGTATACAAATGAGCTGTCGGTGTCGAGGCTTGCCTGCGGAGCTGTGCAAGGACATGCATCACTTGATAATGTATTTTGCTACCTATAATATATTTTGCTACCTGCTTGTTTAATTTACAGATGGAATTCAAGCTGAGGCCTGGAATTTAGTCCTCCTGTGGTGGAGGGCTATTCAGATTCAGGGCATGCAGTATGATACCCTTAGAAAGATTGGGGGAAAAAAGAGCAAGAAAAATCACCTGATCCTGTTGTGTGGCTTGAGTGCGGACACAAATACCAAACAGAAGTTCAGAGGTTTGGTTTTTATATCTTTTCTAAAAATTTCTTGGTTTATACTTAAGCTCTGTTTTTTGCTTTAACTTAGCGAAGAAAACAAAAATCAAGAGTAAACCTCCTTGACCTTTCAGGCAAAGGTACGTTGAGCTGCAGGAGCTGATTTATCATCTCTTTTTCCAACCCATATAAACTCTGTTGTGTTCCAGAGTATAATAGCAAATCCCGTGGTTTTCTTCTGAAATTATGGAGTTGGTGAAGCTGGAGGGGGAAAGTAAAGAAATGACAGAACAAGTCCCTTCTGCAGGGACTCTAACACAGCTCAGGCCATTGTTTGTGCATCCAGATCCCAAACTGAAGTGTCTGTGGTCCTATGGAGTATGTAATTCTTGGTGTACTACATGGGGGGGAGTCCCTGCCCAGAAGTTTGCTGTTTAAATGTATGTTGGAGGACAGGATGAGTAAATGATTTTCCCGTTTTAATTATGCCCTATTCCCCACCTACTGTGAG
Source organism: Stictonetta naevosa (assembly GCA_011074415.1). Taxonomy (NCBI): domain Eukaryota; kingdom Metazoa; phylum Chordata; class Aves; order Anseriformes; family Anatidae; genus Stictonetta; species Stictonetta naevosa. The sequence goes on along the minus strand of CM021729.1, from coordinate 1,741,721 downwards.
TAGTTCAGTGTCACTATGGAAAAGATTGTCTTTGAACTTGCAGCCCTGTAGCCAGGGGGCACGGCTTCCTTGTGCAATACCATTTATTATTTTTTAAATGGGTATTTATTGACCAATTCAGAGTTACTTAAGACTCTCACTGGAGTATGTGGAAAGACATTCAATTCCCTGGCTGGAGACTAAGCTACCAAGACTCTCTCTAATAAATTACACATTCATTTTTTTCCTTAATCCCTGCTCCAATTAATTGATCCCAGTGTCCTGATTAAAACAGCTCAGTTCACTTATCCCAGTCTACTTTGTCCCTTGTGTCTTGCCTCTGGGCAGGTGCAACCTGGATCCTTGCTTTCCTGTGATCAGTGTGAAGTTTTTCTGCTTGTGTTTTCCCCCTACCAGCTTGGTAGTTACAAATGTGCATGGTGTGCCTTGGATGCTGGCAGCTTCTGTCTTTATCTTAGCACAATTTTCCTCGCTTCCCCAGCTCTGTTGTAATCCAGAGTTTACACAACTGAGTCCAGTTGCAAATGTTCATCCAGAAGTATTTTTACATTAAAAATGCTCACTGTGAAGGCTTCTGCTCTAACTTTTCTACCGCTCTTAGGAGAAGATGAATAAGTTGTTGCGTTCCTCAGATGCTCTGCCAGGCTCGTAAGAGCAAACAAGCCTCCAGTTCGAGTCTTTTTGGTAAGAGGATGCAAATACTAGCTTAGAAATCTAAGGTTTTGTACCCAAGAGAATGTCTTTACAGAGCTACAGGGCTTATTATGAAAGGGGCTGTGTGCAGCTGCATGGCTTGCTTGTTTTTTCCAGGATTCTAGATAAATCCAAATAATCACTGGAATAAATCTCCCTCACGAGGCTGCAAGAAAACTTGTACCACTAAGGAAAACATGGAACCAACATGTATAAAAATATATTTAATGTTGTTGGTGCTGCTCAGTTGTTTCCTTAATATAAAGCACAGCTGATTCCAGTCATTAATAGACCTTTCAGTAAATGAAACAAAAGTGGTAAGAAGTACAAATTACCCTTTATAATCAGTAGTCAGTCATTCCCAGACTTGGTTCACCCATTATTTACTCATTTTTTTAATAGAAAGAATGTGCACTTAAAAGGAAACCAGCTTTATATGCTGGCAGAACTTGTTTGTTCTCAGGTCAGGTCTCCTCTAAATAGGGAGAGCAGTTTTTCTTATAGCTTTTCAGACTTTTATTTCAAAAAGCTTTGGAAAACAAGTGGTCACGTGAAACAATCAGGTTCTGGAAATGGACATTTAAATGTCTTAAAAAGAAAATCTCAGTTTTTTCAGGACCCTTCAAGTAAATTGGTGACTTTGCAGTTGAGCTAGGGGGAAGCACGGAGGTGAAAAGGTAAAGCACTGCCAAGGGTTTTATTGCGGGTAGGTTCCTGGCAGCACCCAGGTGTAGTCTTTCCAAGTCAGAGACCATGAAATGCCAGTAGAGGCTCATCAAACTCCAGGTTTTCCATAACATCTGGGGAAAAAAAAAAAATCCTCTTGTGCAGCCTTAGCATCTGCCAGGCTGCTTGTCCTGGTTGCTGCCTGGGAGAGGGCTGCAGAGACAGGATCTGCTCCATGCTTGCCAGCGTGCTTCAGGTAATAACAGCCCTATCTGTTTTTATTTGTAGACCTCCACTGCCTTAATAATTGCTATGCAGCAGAGCTATCCCTGTTGATACCAGCTGAGGATCTGCTCACTGACTGCGGTTCAGGTTCTAAGTGAAAGTTGATGAAAATCTCCACAGAGACTGCAGAGTCCAATTTTACCTCATTTGGCGTTGCAGTGAGAAGAGATAGTTGGCTGTTAGTTCACAATCACTTTACTGGCAAGAGGTCCTTTAATTCTGATACACTTATTCGTTAAAATCCTGCATGAATTTTTAAGCTCTGAGGTATAAAGGGAAGGGGTTGTGGAGGTTGGGTGTTGGAGAGGGACCTTTGGAGACCGGAAATGAAGCATTTGATGTTAAAATGAGACTTTTGGTAAAGCACCTTCTGTAGAAGGATGCCATTCAGGTGTACTTATGAAGCTAATAATATAAAACAATACACAATATTTATGAATTTAAATTTTAGCTGTCTTATGGAAGACTTTCTAGGAATGGCATTGTGCACAATCCTGCTTTTGAGTGGAGCTGGAAAGTTCAGCGTTGAGCTATTCCCTCCTTGCTGAAGAACAATTCTTGAGGTGGGTGGCATACGGTGGGGAGAGCCCCTGCAGGAGGGCTTTTCTGGGAAGCTGTCCCACAGTCCTTTCCATGTTGCTTGCCTCGGTTTTGCCGTGAGTGCCTTCAAGCACCGGCCTCTCCCGTGCGCTTTGCTGGCCCGTCGTGATCCCGATGAGCGTGGTCAGGGCGTGTTTGGGGCCGGGTGCCAGGAAGTCGGGGCTGAATGCAATTTCATCCACTAGCACCAATTTGCCGTGGATGCCTGCGAAACATCCTCTGAAATTTGTGAGCAAATGAGGTTTTGTCTCGCCGTTAACGAGGCTGTGCTGCCAAGCCCGTCACCGGCGGAGCTGACCCCTCTGCTCCGGCGGTCCTGTTAGGCTGCCTGCTCCAGCTGGTGCTACTGGCCCTTAATCAGAAGTGTTTATACTTCCTCATTCGCACTTGATTTCTGCTTTTCCCTGCTCGGCTTTGTATTCAGAGTTGGTTCATTATGAAATATATTGTTCTGAGGCTGCCTTGACATTGCGTTGTCAGCTGGCAGCGGTCGGTCAGTATTACCGCTGTCACTCCTCACAACGCGGAAAATACGCTATCACACCAATTAGGATGTTTACTCAATCTTTTTCTCCATGTTCCTCCTTGCTGGCAAACGTGGCTCGGGGTTTTAAAACGGGGAAAAGCGTGTTTAAAAAACCCTCCTGGCTGGAGTGCCTGGAATAACTGGCGTGGCTGCAGCGTTTCCAGCTTCTGCGGGGTGAGAATGGAGATCAAATTCTGCTCTCGTGGCTTTGTAGATCAGTGATAAATCCTCTGGCTTGCATTTTGCACTCACTTACGCTAAACGTTACCTCTTTTCATGGGGTAAGGATAGATAGTTGCCTCATTGACTTGAAATTAAAACGAATTGCGATGGCGTGACTGGGGATAGAATTTGATTTGTTGACCATAACAAGCAAGGATCCCGTTCCCTCTCCCCGCTAAAATACCTTACACCTTACTCAATTAAACAGCTTTCTATCGGCATGGAGGCACCACAGACAGCATGTCCTTGTGGCACAACGCAGGGCAATTTAGATGGAGCTAAAATCCCTTCCTGGGAAGGGTACGGAGCTTCTTGAGCTTGCATCCCCAGAAGCATGGGGTTTGTTTGTGGTTGTAGTGAATTTGACCCAGAGCTCAGGTTAGATCACAAAACAAATGCATACAGGGAAAAAGCACATTTTCCCTGTCAAAGGATGTGTGTAAGAGGCAGGGGTGCAGGGAGTTACCAGTAAGCCGTAGTTTGTTACTATTTCATCTGATCTTCTCTTTTCCCTTGTTTTCCCAGTAATGGTTGTAGGGTGGAATCCCTAAATTTCCCGAACTGGAAATAAAGACTTCCTTGGAAGGGACCAGGTGACTTTTTTGGCCGCTTGTTCTCTTAGGACAGCTGGTGCTGTGCTGCAGCAGGTGCTGCCTAACGGCTAGGATGAGGGATTTGCAGACGGGCATCTCTTCTGCTCCCCTCCAGGAGTGAGAATGGGATTGTTTGCATTCAATGTACGTGCAGGTCCTGGGGCCAAGGAAGCTGGCTTCTGGCTGGCTCCGCAAGCAACGTAGCGTGCACTTAATTTCCTGTTCCAAAAAGAAAACAACTTAAACCCAGAAGGGCAGAACTCAGAAACAAATGAAACGGTTCCTTTTCCATTTCAAGAGGAAGGAATCTCTCTTCCAGGTAAGAGGCAGGGGTGAACGAACACCGTCCTCGAAGTGGCAGAATACACCCCACGCAGAACAGTAATGCTTCCCTCTTATTTATTCCCTCCAAGTTTACCATCCTGGTTGTCTCCTTTGCTTACCCATCGGGTTATGAGCATCTTAGGAAGGAGAAGCTTGTTTTCAGCTGAATTGTTAATTTGGTCCCCGTTTGCAGCTAAGCTGAACCGAAGCTTGAGCTGTCAGCGTTGACGAGGCAGATAGCGCCGTTTAGGTTTGTGTTTGCGTGATCAAATGTAGCTTGTTAGGCAAAGGGAAGCGCGGTGCCACTCAAAATAACGAGTTTGTTTAGTGAAAATGTGCTGCTGGCCGGGTAGGCTTTGTAGTGCGATAGCTCAAATTGTCATTGGCGCGGGCTGCCTTAAAATAACTAATGTTGTACAAGCTAATGACAAGTTTCTTCTAATAACTGACGGCGCGTGCGTAGGTATTTCTCACCCAGGAGGAGATTGTAACCATAACTTAGGGTGCGTCCAACTTTTTCCTGCTTTCTACTTGCTCAACTCTCTACTTGCTCAAGTGTCGGCGAGCAGCGAAGACAATGAAAGGACATAATGAATGTAGGACGCGAGTCATCGTGAGCCTGACTCGATAGAAAATGGATGAAACGCCATAAAGCAGGGGCGAAACCGCCGAGCCACCGGCCCAAAGGGATATGTATGTATTTTTAACTGACTGCTGCCTGGCTGTGCTTTGTCAGAATCTTGTTTGCTCCCTGCCTCCAAATCTTTCCTTGACTCGATTTGGGATGTCATACGGCGAGCGTTACGTGATTAACGACTCAATTGATTAGGGATAATGGGAGTAGTTAAATTTTAATCCAGCCTGCTGTGGTACCCTTCAGAAATGGGATCGATGCTGTTGCCTAGGTCTCCTCCGTGGGATGATGGAGGTTGCCAGCTGAGGTCAGGGCTCCAGCAGTTCCAGGAAGGCTGCCTGGGAGTCATGTAGCAGTTTATCGTAGTAATCGTGATGACTTTTATTCAAAATACCCCAATGTGTTTGTGGAAATGGGCCTTATATGAGATAGAGAGTTGTAACTATATGTAATATAATGCTTCAGGTATACCAAGGGACTCGAAGCTGCTGAACGTACCTGCCTAGCTGCCCAAAGATCACAAGTCCAGCACCACGCCGTGTCTGAGAGCAGAGGGTCGGCGTCAATAGCTTATCTCCGTTAAACCTGAACGCGTTTTTCTGCCGTCATGTCAGCTGCACTTCCCTCACTCCTTGCCAAGGGAGTACAGAATACACGACAGTCCCTTGACAGGACCCTAATTCAACTACTGCGGCGTCTCTTCGCTTGTTTTCTTTTCCAGGGAATTCATCGTCTTGTTTATTTGTAGTTTTGCCTGAGCTCAGGCGCTTGTCATAAGCTTGCTTCGCTGTTGCTTCTCGGCAGCCTGGATCTCAAGCTTGTGTCACCTCCTTGGGAGCATTTAACCAAGGCAGCGTGTCCGAAGGAGGTCATCTTTTTCCTCTTTGGAGCTGATTTTCTGAATGATCTTCTTCGATGTGTTTGCTTACTGTGTGGCACCAAGTAGTGATTTGCATAGAATGTGCAACGTTTACTAACAGCGTAGGAATTTCTGTGAAACTCGTGGCTGTGCTTAATATTGTGCTGTTCTAGGCAAACGCATAAAACATCTAAATGACACCACTCACCATTTAAAAGCAGCACTCGTGGTTATGAAATACTGGTGGGCACGAGGAGAAACAACCGAATGGGTTGCTTAATTCTCCTAGGAGAGAGGGAAGTCTCAGAATGCAGAAGCTGCGTGGCAACTGCATTTCAGGGAATTCCTCAAGTAAAATACTTGAAAAAGAGATGGGAACGTGGCAGAGGACCTTAAAGGGGAAGGTGAACAGGTAGGGCTGAGTTTAAAGCCCATTTTATGGGGAAGAGATGGATTTGGACTTCATACCTTTTTAGCAACCTTGTTTTTCCCCGTGTATATTAGGAATTTTTTTATATTACGATGGGAGAACACTCCAGCTTTTACTTATTTTTAAATTCTGCCTTTTATGTCGAAGCGTCTCCTCTGGCAGAGCTGTGGGTTGGCGAAGTGGCTCGCTTTTAGGCTGCCCTCAATGCCAGGCACCCGGGGCTCCTCATCCTGCGCGGTCCTGCTGCGCTCGTGCCAGGCTCTGAGCAGCTCCTCTGCTGGCTTCGTTAAGAGCCGAGGAGGCTGAGTATCCGTCGGGAGCAGCTCGGTATCTCGAAGAATAGTCCCTTAAGAGCTAAATCCTCCTATCCAAACAGCGGGGTGGATCTCCGATAAGCAGCTCAAATGAAGGATTATCTTGGCCGCGGCGCAGGCGAGTTGATCTGCGGGATGCCTCCGTGCTCCAGACGAGGATTAAAGCTGCCTGTGCACCGTCGTGGCGTTGCTGAGGGTTTTCACCTGTTGCATTCGTGGGCCAAACTCAGATCAGAGAAGCTGGACTCATTCGGTAGGGTTTCACGTAGCCCTGATCTGCTAGGAGATCGCAGCAGGTCTAATTCTGTTGACTTCACATTAGAGAAGCTCTTACAGAAGACTGACAAAGATAAAACCCAAATTATTTACTCTGGCCTTGCTCCTTTCCATCTCTTTATAACTTCAAGTCACCGAAAGCCGGCTAAACTTAGCGTACTGTAGTTGGGCTCGGTATAATAATGCCTCCGAGCTGCTTTACAGAACCGCAAGCGTGCTTTATGGTACTATTACCAAGCAATACTGGGGGCATTCCCTCACTTTACGCAGGGAATAAATTCTGCCCTCAACAATGTTCAGCAGCAGGGCAGGCCCATGGTGATAAATGGAAGAGAGGCGGCTGCTGAGATCTCTGATGGCCCTGCCCAGGGTGAATTTAAGTCGACGAGAGGCTGTGGCTGCTCCTTGTTAATTGCTTTTACATTCTTTCCGAACTCTTTAGACTAAAATAAAAATCAGACAACACAGCTCGTGAGCTCAGGGTGGTCAGCGTCCTACGTGAAGGACTTGGAGGGCCTTGTGGGATGGGGATCCCGAAGGAGATGGTGACAGCAGGCTGGCAGCCTCAGGTTTACCCTGTTCCTGTGCTGTACAGCTTGTGAGGTAGGTGTTAGGTGGATATGTAATTGTCACAGAACAACAGTTGCGTGGAAAGCTGATGAAAAGTAAGGAAGGAGCAGACTGATGCTCGTGGCACTGTTTTCACCTAGAATAAGACCCCATAAAATCCTCCTTTTTAGAGACCAGTTGATGGGGTGGTGCCATTAAAGGATAAACAGGAGCAAACCACGTTTTCTGTAGACCCTCTTCTTGAGAGCGGAGGAAATACTTCAGAGCAATTAGCCGCGGCGTGCACCTCTCAGAGACCTAAACACACGAATCATGTTAAAAAGTGATGCTAGGAAAGCTGTGCCAGAAAGCAGAGGAGTGAGGCTGCGTTACCGTTACCACACACAGTTCCTGCTTTCATTGCTCTCGACTTTAACAGTAGATAACGCGCTGCTTGTCCGTTTAAGGCCTTTTGTTTTAGTGTTTTTTTTCTAGAAAGCCATCCAACTCAGCGAGCCGCAGCCAGGCGTGTTTGTTTGTGCTTTAATCTCATTACACAGCTCCTCTGCGCATAAAGCCCGTGAGCGAGCGGGTTGTAACAGGATTACATGCATTGGCTTATTTTAGGCAATTTCCTAACAAGGTTATTCAAGGATACCGTATTTAGGTTTTCTTCTTTTCCTGGCGATGCTTTCTCCTTTTCCTTTTAGGCAACCTTTCGTTTTCAATTTTCTTTCACCTTTTCCTCGTCCAAAAAAAAAAATACTTCAAGTTCAGCAGTTCAATAATCGTATTCCCATCGTAAGACTTTTTTTTTTAGGGTTTATGAAGTCAGGGAGGACCTGAACTAACCAGGAACGTGGAAGCAAACACCAGGTACGTTAGGGCTTGTCCCCTCCTCCTTCAATAGCCACCAAACCAGGGACACCAACCTCAGCGCTTGACTTTGCTGCTTTTGCTCAGGCTGGGAGCGAATGCATTGCATCCTCCTCTAGTCCCCAAATAGTTTGGGAGAGGGATGTCCCCAAGCCTAAATCCACGTAGTAAACCATGAGTATTCAACTCCCACTGAAGCATTTTAAGTGGTGCAAACTCCGTTCCATGAGCGCATCCTCATAAATCCCAACGGGAGCTAAATGACTCGGTGGGGGCTCGCGGCCTGTGATTAAAACAGGGCAGGTTCCTCTTGACCTAAATATAATTTGACACATCTATGTCCCTTTTTAATGTCTTTTCCCAGATGAAAAATGCTCGGGGATGGGGTGGTAGCAAACAGCTCCCTTCGCTCCTGAGCCTCTCATAAAAGGCAGGCTAAAGGTCTTTGGGGCAGTGGCTTTGGCTGAAAAATAGTTTCGGAACAAAGGAAGTGTGAAAGTGAAAATCTCGAAGGGTAGCGAAGCCTCAGGTCTTGAAAAGAAATGAGAAATATTAGTATGGCACTGTTGGGAAGCCCGGAGCTGCCAGTGGTCTTTACCTTGGGATCTTAAAGGATTAGGGCTCGGGGGGCAGGACTGCTTTTTGCTCAGCATCTTTGTTCCGAAACGCTGCCGGCGCGCTCCGCGCTTGACCCCTTTGCTTCTGTGATGGGATTAATAACCATGGAGATGTGAAATAATCTCTTACCGGCCGCTGGCGTGCTGCCGGGCTAATGATGGGTTTCTTTCCTGCCCCCGATGCCACGTGGGGGCAGAGGGTATCTCCGTTTGCTCGTCCTTCGCTCCTCTCCCAAGGCTGCCTGCGAGGGAGCTGGCTTGTGCTGGAGGGTGTTAATGCTGCCAGGTGACTTCTGCAGCAGGAGGGTGTGTTGCCGGCTTCCTAAGCCACCTTTCCTCCTTGAAACCACTTTGCTTTTTCAGTCTTCTCAGTGGCTTTGAAGAAGGTGCACGGGCTGTTGGAATCGGCGCACTGCCTCTTATTTGGCTGCGATTCATCCGCCACGCTAGATGACGTTAAGCAGTTTTACTGACCATCTGGAACCAAATTCAACTTGGTTGTTCATACTTAAAACACATCTTCCCCCCCAGATATTTCGACGCTGTAAAATAAACTCTGATAGTTTCCGTTTTATTAACTTGATTGCCTTCGTGCTGAAGGACCAGGGCTCCCAAAACTGAGCAATGTGAAAATTCTTCTATTTTCATTTTTTTTTGCTTGTTCTACTGAATCTCTAGAAACACAAATATAAGCCAGGAATGCATCTGCTAAGTTACAAGCTTAAACAGCTTTTTTTTTTTTTTTCAGGGCTCTGGGCACAGTGGTTAATTTATTGAATGTTTATTAATCCTTTTTCTCCTTCATCTTGTTTGTTTTTGGTGCCTGGGAGGCTCCGTCTGTGACCTCGCTTGTGTTGCAGGAGGGACAATGCAGAGACGCCTGGGAAGTGAGAACGCTTGAATCAAAAAAATCGAAGCAGTCAAGTCAAATATTTTGATCAAATGTGTGCCTCTTCCCCTGGAGCAGGGGCCCTGCGTTTCCTCGTCCTGCTGAGGATGCTCATGGCGCTGCGCCTCCGATTCCGAAGATCCTCAGTACCCCTTGAGGAGCTGTTCATATTTCCAGTAAGGCTTCATGATGGATGAAGCTAATCTCTAGATCCCTGCTTAACCACGCCGCTCTTTGTTGCCCTTTTCGTTTCCGAAGCGTAACAACGACGGGATTCAGTTGAACTCCTGCGAAATGTCACCTGAAACGCAGAATTTTCCCTCCGTCCTTTTCCCACCCGTATAACCCTTAGTGCTTTTGGAGCCTGAGCTCAGTCTTAGAAAACAGATCCTCGCTGAAACCTCATCTGACCTTAATCCCTGGCACGGCTCTGGGCTGCCACGGTTGCGTTTGGGAGGGGAGTTGGTGTTAGCAGCAGGCCTCGATGCTGACAAATGGGGCTGGCTGGGCTCTCCGTATGGCAGCCTAGATCGAAAGCTGGAAAAGTGGTGTTCTTTCTTTTTCTTTTTTTTTTTAGAGGATATATATATAAAGGAGTGTAGCTCTGGTGTGCCAGTAACGCTCCTTCCCCCATCCCTACCCCTGCCTTTTCTCCTGGTACAATTAATGTCTCGAATGAAACGCTGATTCTGCAAATCGCTAGTTTTGAGACTGCTTTATCGCGGCGCTTAGCTTTCTGTTCATCTCTCCCTTGTCTCTGATTTAGAAAGGAAGGGTCCTTAGAATAAGGAACGGAACGGTGAGCTCGGTCTGTTTGAGCTTGTGACAGACTGTTTTAGCAAGCTGTCTGCCTTCCAAGTGAGGATGACGTTTAGGGTGACATTGTGGCTCTGCGTTTTGTTGCTGTTCGGCCTGGAAGCTGTGCAAGGCAGTTTTTATTTGGTTACACGCATCTGATGCTTGGCGTGGTGCTTTCCTGCCTTGCCCAGGGCTCACTCCATCATGTGCTAAGGTCTCTGTAGGGCAACAACGGTAACGCAACCCGAACAGGTTGACCAAACCAGCAGTTTCCAAGTATTGTATGGGAGATACTGCCACGTCAGTCTGTTTCACGGTTAAAACCTCAAAGATTTCTGACCAGGTGTCAGGAATGGGGCTCAAGGAGCCGAGAACCAGAGGACGGGTAATAGCTGTTAAACCTAAAACGTCCTGCTTTTTCTCCCCGATCTCCAAATGCTCCTGAGTATGCTCCCTTCACGTTTAATACAACGATAGGTACTCAGGTTTTCCTCCGGTTACACCGCCGTAATTCAGCGGAACTCCTTTATTTGAACTCCTTTATTTACAACATCGCCTTGTACTTGGGAACCGGGGATGTGAATCTCCTCCCCCTTTAAAAGGGCGTTTGTGCGTCGCCTAACGCGGAGTCGGAGCGGTCCTAACCTGTAATTTACGTGGGAAAGGACGGGTGGCTTGATGGCCCGTGGGAGGCCGGAGTATTTGAGCGTGGTTATTACTGAGGGGCTGCTTTGAAAGCACTTCCCAGCCTTGTGCTGGTGCGTGCTGCTGGCTGCCCGTAGCGGGAGATGCAAGCTGTGTGCTCCGAAGTCCTGTCTGCCCCCAAACGTGCTCAAAGCCCCAACCAGAAGGACTTCGGCTCTGCAGCTTGCTTGTGTGAGGCTTCCAGCCCTCGCAAACCGGACGGAGGGGAAGGACAACATGCAACATGCCCTAATGTGTTTCGGTTTCTTCCACCCTCCCCGGTAGCCCTGAATTCTCTTCTCCAGGCTGAGCACCCTCAGCCCCTCTTGGGAGGAGAGGTGCCCCAGCCCCCTGATCTCAAGACCTGCACAGAGTATAGGTTTTCCCGCTCGGGGGGATTAGACTTCAGAGGAATTCATATTCTAAAGCTGATTTTCGAGTCTTGCTGTAGGTTAAAACTTAAAGCGAAATAAATACTTAGTGTTCCTTATATACCTACTGCCAGGAAATACGTAGCAGAAATGCTGAATGGACTTTTTTTTAACTAATCACGCACCTATAATTATATAATATGCACATGGATGTTTTTCTTTATTCCTTTTACGAAGCAGTTTAATCGAGTAATTTCCTTCCTTTGAAGCTGGAAGAATTATAAACCAGTCCCGCCCTGCTCGGGTCGCCATCTGTGCCTGTAGGTTTGTCTGGAGCTCTTCAAAGAACGGCTTTGGTAGGTAAGAGCAAGCGAGAATAGATGCCTACAAATCTCTTAAATCAGGGTTTTCTGCTAGCTGAGAAACACCCGGAAGGAATCCATCAGTCTGAGCAATATGGGGACATCGTTGAGGATTGCGGGGACCACGAAACGCGCCCCACTTAAAAATAAAAACCGATGTAGTGATGCTCTAAAGCAGGAATTTTCCAGCGTTAATTAAGTTCAACCCCCTTAATTTTGTTAAAATGAGGTTAATGTGAAAACCATAAGCTTAAATTTCGTGCTTTTTTTTTTATTTTTTAAGCTGCTTTTAACTTGTAGAAGTGTGTGCGCCACGCATGGTGGTTAATAACTTCCCCAGGCTACCCTGGAGAGAATCCCTTATGGGTTGTCTTTATTGATGCAGCCGAGTAAAATCACGTTGGTGCAACTTCGGGGCCAGACGTCGTTAAACTTTTATTAGCTGATTATTGCTGACTGGGGTTTGATAAAGTACCGAACTAATCAGGCTCATTTAATATCAAAACGCAGCGCTGCGCGCGAGGCTTTCTGCAACAGCACGCAGCATAAATTATGTATACAGCTCCATCCCGGGGAGGGGTTTTTTTATTTCAGAGCTGGCACCGCCTCGTGTCCTTGCTGTATTTTGGGGCGATTGCTGCAGAATGAAAGAAAACGAAGGAGAAGGTGGTGGAATAAGGGCAGCAACAGGGAGGAATTTAAAGGAAAGTGGGGGTCTTGAGCTGCGCAGGGGGGTTTTCTTCCCATTAGTTCACTCTTCGGTCTGTCAGGCAATTCCCATGTGACGTGGGCAAGCTGCAAAGTACGGTAATGCATATGCAATTCCAGGTATTTCATCTCGTATTTGCGGCTGACAAAGCTCTCACTGGGGGGAAAAAAATAATGTAGCTTTCACGGGAGGTGTGTTCCTGCACAACTCGCTTCTCTGTAGCTGCGCTAAGATGATGGACGTGTGCCCGTGGATATGTTAAACACTTGCTGCTCCTTAAACCAGCTGCCCATTACCGGCTGGCTCAAGCTTCGCCTCTTAAATTCAATCAGCCCTGAAGTAATTGACAGAAAAATTACGGTGGTTTTTTTTTTCCTAAAGGTAATAGCTGAAACGTTTCAGCTCCGGAGAGACGCTTGGAGTTGGTGTTGCGCAAAAACCAAATCCCAGTTCTCACCCACCCTGCCCCCAGCAGGAGTACTGGGACAAAGCCAGGGGGGTTCAGTCGTCCTGCAGCTGATCTGGCTGTTAAATCTTGATGGCAAGGTAAGGTTTGTAACAGAAGCCCAGCCAATTGTTGGATTTGCCTAGGGATGGCCTGTAGGAAGTAATCCGGAGTGCCTGTCCTCGGACTTGGTGCGAAGTAGGATGGGGGAGTTAAAGGCAGAGCTGGAGTCCGTCGCGGTGGGAACAAACTGGAATGCGGGAAACTTCACCAGAGCGTCCTTGCTGGGATCTGCATCTAAATGGGGAGGTGCTGGGGTGACAAAGCTGGGCTGGAAGGATGAGAGAGTAGCACGGTTCGCTGCATCACGATGCCAACAAATGGGACTGCCATGGTTAGAGGTGAGGATGCTCGATACACACGCTGGCAGCATGGCTCATGCTTTGCTAGGAGACTTCAATCCGTGCCCAACATGCGTAGACAGAACTCCACAAGAAAAGTAATAAAATTACATTTTTAAATCCACTTTCCCTTGTGGTAAGAAAATACACAGCTGCTTGGCTCCCAGTGCGTGCCCCGATGTGCTTGCAAAGAGAAGTATGCACCTGATTTGAGGAGACGAGACTTAGAAATAAAAACCAATTCCCCTTACAAATAGCTTCTCTGCTGGGCTATGGGGATGTGACTTCCTTGCTGTCACTGCGGGTTTTGAAAGAGCACGGCCAACCGAGGGGGAACGAATTAGTAGCTCGTGTGTTAGTAGGCCTTGATGCTTTGGCACGGCGGCAGAAAGCTGTTGAACAAGCTCTGCTCTCCGGTGACTTCCGAAGTGTGGAGGAACCTAGCTGAAGCCTGGAAAAGCAGCATCCAAAACTTCCCTCTGAAAAAGAAACCATCAAACTGCAACGATGCCCCCTGAACCCGGGAAGCTGTACCGTCTGTCAGGTTTTTTTCCTTGTAGTATCTTTGTGATCAGCACCTGGAATTACGATCAGTGAATGATTTGGGGATTAGAAGAACAGTCTCCTGATGGAAGAAGGTGGGAAGCTCTGCCGGGATTTGTCTCCTGCTCCTATTTCGCTCCCCTGGGCCTGGGACTAGCTGCTGACTGCCTTGGGGACCAGAGCACAGTGTAGTTTGCTCTGTGTGCGTTGCTTGTCGCTTACCATCCCCGTGCTGGGGTGGAAAGGTTGCCAAAAACCAGCTCCCAGGGGTATTTTGGGTGGCATTTGTCTCCCTCTGTTCTCTCGGAACATCGCTATTTACACAGAACCAGAAGAATTCAGTCTCTTCTCTCAGCTCTGAGATCAAACCACAGCTCTCCTAGCGAACTGGGTTAAAAACAAAAAAACACCACCACGAGGATGCTCAAGCACTGGATCAGGTCACTCGGGATGTCCCCGTGTCCAGATGGATGGCTTTTTCCAGCGTGCCATGAAAGCACGGAGAGTAAAACACACCAAACAGCGATGTATTGCGCTCCGTACCTTCAAAGCACTGGTTTGGGTGCCTCTCGAGGGAAGGGAAGTTAATTTCCGCAGGATGAAAGCGAGACCCAGGATGCTTCCAAGCCGCAAGCCAAGCCAGGTGGCTGCTGGTACCGCAGGAGGATTGCGTGGCAGAAATGCTTCCCGAGATGCAAGAAGCTGGGGCCAAACCTGCCCGTGTGCTGCTTTTGGTGTCTGGTCGGTATGCCCGTTTAGGAAGCCTTTCTGAATTGCTTAGCTCAGGCATAATCAGTTCCAGCATCCTTTTTTTTTTTTTAATGTCCCATCCGATGTCGTGGTTGCACGGGTTTAATACGACGCATGTGCGGAAAGCCCGCTAGTTGAATTGACTTACTGCTCTCACAGTACGATACGTAAGCTTTAACTTATCTATGCAACAAATACGACCCTGAAGCGCTTCCGTAACCACACTTCAAACTTTCAGATGTCTCTTCGTAGGTTTCAAATTTTATTTTTGTTCTAACTTTCAAAAAAAAAAACAACCCCACCTCTCTATTTTCTCAAGCAAAGCACCTTTACCACCTCTGCAGCACAACTACTGATGTTTATTTTTTTTTGCAACGCGCCGTAAATACAAAGCTGCCGGCCTGAAATCCTCCATGCGTGACTGCAGGAATAAATTTCCCGGTGCCGTGCAGTGGAGTTGAAGCACTCAGAGAGGGTGAGCGCGCCACGCTGAGCAGTTGAACCCTTGCCTTTTTCCATTAACCCACGTCCCTCCTTTTGCCTCTCCAACAACTACCTAGGGTTTTTTTTTTTTTCTTTAAGGCTGTGCTCACAGCTATAAATTAAAGCTCATTCAGCAGCGCTGTTAGGTGATGAAACGACGAGACCTCTCATTTTTTTCTTGGGTAAAACAAGGCTTGCATCACCTGGAGCGCAAAAGCGGGGAAAACTCGCTCGGAATTAAGGTGCGCAGCAGGAAAATTGGAGCTTTTCTTTGCTCCCCAGCCTCTCCCTCATTTAAACGGCTGATGTGAGTATTCAGCGATGAGGTGCCACGTGGTTACAAAAGAAGTAACACCTGAAGTGCGAGTATCATCATCTGGAGAGCTGATGCTGGAGCGGGTGCTGATGCCGGGCGAAGGTCGGGCCTCTGGGACCGAAAACCTGGGCACCAGCCGATTGAGCTCCAAGACCAAATCCCTCCTCTGGATGCTGTTTTTCACCCGGGTCCCGCTGAATGGCTGGAGGACGAGGCATTTAACACAGGGCTGTCTGGCTCCCGATTGTTCCAGCTCTGAATCTTTACCTCTGCTAAGCATCGGAGCCTAATGGGATGCTAATAACTTCAGTCCTCGTTAGCTGAACGCGGTCCTTGCTGGACACTTGTGATTTTTTTTCTCAATAACGAACATAAAGGCTGTTTTTATTTTCATCAGGGTCTCCTAGCAACAGGGCTTCCTCCGAACTGACCCTTGCCGTTTTGGAAGGTTTCTAGCCGAGACGCTTTAAATAACCTTAATTCTTCCCGGGGCTTCCAAAAACTGGTACAGAAGCAGGTTTGATTTCCATCTGATTTCCCAGGAAAGGCCGGGTTAATTTGCTCAGCCTCTTGCTGGGGTAAACCAGCGTTATTAATATTAAGCCATTATTTCCACGTAAGACAGCTTCCAGAGAAAGCTGCTGGCTTTATAAACGTTTGGGGAACTTGGAGGCTGAGGTCCTTGCTAACCTGAGCTCGTTTTTCTGTTGATTACAGAAACAAATCCTGCTCGGAGACGTGGTCCGGCACGTTCCGGTGTAGGTGTGCTGCCTGTCATGAAGGTTGTTCAAAGCTTTCCCTAACAGGGCGTGGTTTCTCCGTTAAACTCTTCAGTTTGGGATCCGTGCTCCTGCTTTCTGCATTTTTCAGCTTTGCCATATTGGAGCTTCTGACACCATCCCCGCAATAAGCGCGGCTGGGAAGCCACTGAGAGGCCTGATGCTGGTGAGATTCAGGGCGGTGTTAACCCGAGAGCAGTAATCCTGAAATAAAAGCGTGAGACGTCAGCGATACCGTTAGATTATAGTCGCAATCCTGAAAGAGCTGAGATTCGAATGCCTCTGTTTCGCTAGGGATATCATACTAGGTTAGCTGTAACTCCTGAAATCAGGCAGCTTTTCTTTTGACCGGGAAAGCTTTTGATCTTTTATTTGCTCCGTAGTTTGTTAGCAGTGACTCTGCTCGTAACATTAACCCCTGGTAAATGCGAGGAGGAACCACGTAGCCGAGCCTCAACTCAAAGCGGGTTAGGACCGGTTACGTGAGCTCGTATTTGCTGGGAGCTACAGAGCATCCCCAGGCTGCGTGCCCTCCATCTGCTGCCAGAGTCCTGGGTTTCAGGTATTTGACTCTTGACCAAGTTACGGTAACGGGAACCAAATGGGGGGGGGGGGGGGGGTTGGAAATACTGGGAATTTCTGCAAAACGCACGGTCTTACGCAGCTCTGCCGCCCAGGAGGCGCAGAAGCACTTAGCGGCGCAGAGCGGCCGGGGAATGAGTCGCGGGAAGGAACTGATGGGAGCCGAATGCAAGGTATCCGTGAAAGAAGGGGGGTCGGCTCGTAATAGACAACGCTCCTGTGGTCGTGTGCAAGCTGGTAAGAGCTTTTTATTAGATAACTGCCTCATAAATCAGTCCCGTAGAACAAAAGGCCTCGAAGCGGAGATCTTCCCGACACCTCTTCGTTGCTCCTCGCGTTGATGTGTGACACGGGGCCGTTAGTTTAAGCGCGGGAAGTCTTCGGAGATGGTGCTGCTGGTGTTGCGCTGCGCACATCATCGTGCGAATGGCAGATTTTTTTTTTTGGGGGGCGGGGGGGGACAACAGAAAAAAGCTAACTAACAGACCAGCCCACAGGATGCGAAGCTGCAGCTCTAAATAAACAAGAGAAGAGCCGCTGAGGGGCTGCTCTGGCTGCGCCGCATCCTAATTAAATCCCTGGCAGGCTCCCTGGGAGCTCTGCCCACCTCCTGGCACGCAGGGAGGAGGCTGAGCAGCCTGTGTGAAAACCCCTCATACTTGTAGGAGTGTCCTCGCTGGCCAGGGAGAGCGCGTGGAGAGCGAAATAGATACATCAGGACGTTTTTTAGCTGTTTTTTTTACAGTAGTTTGTGGTGTAACTGGCAGAGGTATGCGTGGTGATACCATTCACTAAGCCGTGTTCTGGGGGGGTGGGGAGGGATTTGTTGATGCTACAGCAATTAGAAAACACTCGCCTCTGAGAACACAACTGTAAGGATATGCAGTTTAATTACACGCAATTAATTGTACCGAATATTTAAGCTGTGCTGAGCTGTGCAGCCCTGCTTGCTGTGCGCTCGGTTCAATGCGTGGAGCAGCTGCGCGTGGAAGCCGGGAAGGCACCCAGGGGTTGGCTGTTATTAACTGGCTAACCTGATGCTGATTTGAAACCTGCTGCTGATTTGAACGCCGGCTAACGTACGCAGACACTGATGCAGGTGTGGGGAGCTGGTGGATGGGGACCCAGTGCAATTCACGCAGTGACCCAGGCTAGGTCGTAACTAGAACCCGTGCAAGCGATGCCGCCAAGAGCCGATCTCCCCTCTTCTGGTCGCCCGCGTGGCGTTACGTTGGTTTTGGCTCCCTGTCTAACGAGCTGTTGCATATCGTGGTGTTATTGACTGTCTGCAGAACACTGCCCGGTGCTGGGAAATTAACCCTAGCCAAAGGCACCGGGAGTTTAGGTGCCTTCTGTTGTTTTTTAACCGAGCGTTGGCACCGCGGCAAGAGGAGCGGAACCTGATCTCCTGTGAGCCGTAGGTGTGCAGGAAGCAAATCTGCTTTAATACCTGGAGTGTTTGGGATGTCACATGCAGCCGAACAGCGAAATGTCCAACTTGTCTTTTGGGAAGGGAGGAGCGGCAAATCCTTCTCCCTTTTTGCACTGTGTGTGTTAAAAGGTCGGCCTGCCTAGTGGAAAGTGGCCTCCCAATTAGCCCTGGCTGTGTGTAACGAAGGAAGGGGTTTGGGCTGAATTCAGAGCTGTATCATTCAATTTCTGATACAGTGGGGTTTTGAATCTTGGAACCCCTTCCACCTGAGAAGCAGCAGCAGCTCTTCCTTCTTCTTTTATCTTCTTTCTTCTTTTACTTATTCCCTGAGAGCTGGCTGCTGAAAATCTCCGTGCTGCGCTGGCAGGCAGCCATGCTTGGCCCCAAAATTCATTGCCCTCTCTTCTCTTTAGTATTTAATGTACTCTCGCTGTCCTCCCGCTTCTCTTCTTTTCCCCTAAGCTTCCAGGTTGCTGAGAGGAGCCGGAAAAAAATGGCTTTGTTCTTTCTTTTGAGCAGAAGAAAACCCCGCTTCGTGTTGGCTTCATAAATCCACCATCGATCCTTGGGATGGACGGGCAAGCCGCTGCTGGGAAGGGCAGCGACTACGTGCCTGGGAAAGCAGCTGGCTCCCTGAGGCAGGCAGTGAGGTGCAATCCTCTTGAAAGGTTTCCTCCAGCAGCGCGGATCTGTGGCCGTGTCCCCTAGGAGCCTCGTCCTTTGTCACGGTGGGATTCTGCTGCTGGGCGGCAGCTCTCGATGTTCGCCGGCTTCTTGGGCAGCGCTTTGTGCTTCCCGAGTTCAGGCTCTGACTCCTCCGTCGTTTATTCGGTCCGATTGCAGAACTAAAGGACTCGGGATGGATTTGAAGGTGACTATGGAGAAATGAAGCTAGGATATCCCGAAGCTAGGATATCCCTCACAACTCTGTCTTGCCTGGCTCTGGCATCGAGGTGATTTGCATGTTTCCCGCTGATAGCAGGCTCTCCAGTCGAGACGGCTCCCTGCAAGCTTTGAGCAGGGCTGTAAGGCTGAGATTTGATCCTTTGGACAGCCTTATCGTTAGCCTTTGCCTTACCCCAGCGAGACGTCAGTCGGGGTGAGCTCTTCCGTTAAATCACCGTTTCTCAGCGGGGTGTCTGAGCGCAAATTACCTCTGCAGCTCTTAGCCCTGAAAGCTGAATCGGAGCCGGGATGCGGGGCTGGACCTGCTCTGAGCAGAGATGCCTTTGGTTTGTCCCCTGATGGCAGCCCCGTCCCCACTTCCGAGCCTGTGGTCGAGCCAAGAATACCTCTTGCATTTGTTTAAGGGTCCGGGGCTGTTTCAGAGACATTCTAGAAAATACTGATGATAACGTAGGGATATGCACAAGTAACTCCTTAACCCAACCAAACTCCTAAGAAACTTTAATTAGTGGAAAAAGAAACCTAGTTCATAATCAAAAGCATGCCTTTGTAATACCTCCTTTGGAGGAGGTGGGTTCAAGTGCTTAATTGCTCTCTCTTTCCTGACATTTGACAGTGCAAATCCTAATTAATGTTCTTACGAAGCTTCAAGACGGGACAGCAGGATCCTCGTGGCACGTTGTAAGCTTTGATCTTGGTGAAATTGTCTTGCATGGAGCAGGACGAATTTCCCGAAGAAGTCCAGTGTCAAACACTCTGATAACATTTAAGTTTGTGTGCCCGATAGCAACGCTAAATAATAAGCTAACAATGCGATATCCCTAGGGCAACTTGTTCTTTCTGTAAAGAAAACAGATTTTTGGTGACGTTATTTCCTAGCGTCTGTCAGTGGGGGCTCTGGACTTCAGTTTTCCGGTCTAGAATCGTTCCTTGTGATCACAAGGAGGGAGAAACTCAGCGACTAGTCCTGGCTTTTGGAAGGGGGTGGGGGGAAACAAGTTTCTACAGAATTAATAAAAATCAATAACTGAGTAGAGAAGAGGGGTGTATGTGTGCGGTTTAGAGGTACTGGGGACGGCAGCGGAGTGTCCGCTCGATGCGGCTTTGGGGACTGGTCTTTGGGGACTGGTCACTCCTGAGCAAAACGTGTTGAGGCTTCGGTTGGCAGCTGGTGCTGGAGAAGGTGACTCGATGGGAGAGGAGGAATTAATGAGGTGGCAGCATAAGAAAATGGGAAGTCATTTATCAGGAAAGGGAGTTTCTGGAGTTCTGGTACGTGCAAAGCATTGTGTTCGTATGCCGATAATGTACAACATAACTCTATGGGAAGCAGAAAAGAAAACGGAGAGGTTTCGTTCCATAATGTCAGGGCACCTTTTGGTACTGGTGATCTTCATCTGTTCTTTTTTCCTTCTGAAATGACGTCAAGCGTTCAAGATGATGGATATCTGTACGGTGTTCTGTGGGTGAAGGGTGAGGAACAGGTTAACCTTTTGCCGTTTTTTTGGAGTTGGTCCTTTGTGCCCGTTGGTTCTCAATAAAAACCATTAGCGTAACAGGTGATCATAAAGGTTAAGGTATGATCCATCCTGATCAAACCATGTAGGAATTAGCAGACACAAACGGCTCAAGACTTTTTTACCCCCCCAGAAGCTGGGGCGTAGAGCTGGGGTGCTGGGCAGGGTGAGGAGGGGACTGTTCCCTTCTGGTTCCCTTCTGTATGGGTATAAGGAAGCCAACTGTGGGTTTTTCCCCTATTTGCAAAGTAACTGTAGTGCTTGGAAAATCTCTAGGGTGTACAAGGTCAAACGGTTGGGATACTTCGTTAATCATACTTGATTGACGTTTCTGTGAGTTGTTTGTAATTTGATTTTTTGGGAATTCTTCTTGACTTGTCTTCTGAAACTTTGCGTTTTAGCAGGAAGGAAGATGGAACAATTTATTGTGGTGGGGGGTACTTCTGGCAGATGGGCGATGTTTTCTGGTTTCCAGTTAGAAAAGCACTTCAAGGCCACTTTGTTCTCCCCTTGGCCCCAAATCGCTCTTTTTAACCTTTTTGCTTCTGTTCCCTCAGCATGCTGGTGTCTCGCTGTGGGTTGCAGGTTACTTCCAGTGCCGGTGCAGCTCTTTTCAGGCAGGCTAGCTAGCGAAGTGGTAGCAGGACGCAACACCCGGGTCTGACTGTATGTATACACGTACAAATGAGAAATGACTGCATTCAACGCCGTTTGCTAACTAGGAGTGCAACATTTGTCTTCTGAAAGCTTTCTGTAGTTCATAGGATAAAGCAGATTTTTCTTAGAGCATTCTTACATTTAATAGCGTTGGTTGCCTACTTTACACCTAGCTCTACTAGGGTTTGTTTTGCAGATGCAGTGTATTAAAGGTGTTGTAGCTTGCAAAGTAGACGTATTAATTCAAGTCAGCTTTGAGCAATGTTGGGCTTGGTTTCTTTAAGCTTGTAAATCAGTGTCGAGGCTGAACCTTACACCCATGGGAAATGCCAAACTTGCATTAAACGGCACGGGGATCTGGTCTGGGTGCAGTTCAAAGCTAGATCTGGCTAGACCTTAGATCTGCAAGTCTTGAGAACAGATTTAGTTATTCAGATCTCTGTCCAGACGCCAGTTTATTACGATTTAATTCCGGTTCCAGAAGACAATTCCGATTCCAGAAGACGGTTCTGCTAGCTGACGGCGGTCTCTAAGGCAGCGGCGGGTATGTGCGTGGGTTATTATCTCGCAGGCATGGCCGGGAGTCGTCAGGACAACCCCCTGGCAGGAGGCAGCATTTGCATCCATCCCTCCTTTGAGCGGCGGCGGCGGTGTGTCAAAGCTTACCGTGGACCCCTCCTCCCTCGGCTTGACAGTTGTGGCAAATCAGAACAATTTATGCCTGACAGCTTCGGTAACAATATCAACTAATTTATGCACAAGTTCTCCCGGGATAATTGGGAGGCAGACATGCTCTGCATAAAAAGCCAAAAGGGTAGGAGGAGACCCCTGGCTTACCAACTGCTACCCCGAGAGGAGGAGGCTGTAGGCCAAGCAGATTGGCCCTTTTCAGTGGAAAAAAAAAAAATAAAAATTAAGGGTGATAAGAGGTTGGAAGACAAAGAAGCGAGTCCTGCATGGGTCATCTGTCAGGAGCCCTCGATAGAGCTAGTGAGGAAACAATGGGCACCACTTCAGCTCCAACAATGCGACTCAGAAGTGGGTTTTTATTAGAAAAGCAAAGAGAAACGTTGGCTCTCGAGCACTCTCACGGAGAAACACCTCGTTTTTCCTCTTTAATATAAAGCTCAAATGAAATTTACTGAGCAGAAAGTTTCCCACTTGTTTTTTTTTGGGGGGGGGGGCGCTTGTTTTGGGAAGATCAAGCAAATGTTCAAATTCTGGCTGAGAAAGCGAGGCTCGTGGAGCGAGGGGCACGCTGTGCAGATGGGATGTGGCGAAGCTGATGATGCTCATTTGCTGAGAGCAGATATAAAAGTGAAAGCATCTCTTAAAAATACCCTGATTTTTCTGCAAATGTTCCTCTGATCTTCGGGAACGTTGAGCTTTATATTTAGGTAGCGTGCGCCATGAGTCAATTTTGCCTTTATTTTTGAGGGATTGGGTCAGATCCCCAGATGGTCAATATTTGCATAATTCTGAAGTCGTAGGCCAAAGTGTACAGCTATGCTAATTTACACCAGCTGAGACTCTGCTTTTTGTGATCCTCAGAAGAAGGAAAAACAAAACTAGGTAACGTCTCTTCTTGTAATTTCGTGTTCCGAAGGTTAAATTGGATTTATTATGCGGTATGTGATGGACACCTGCTGATCTGGAATTTGTATAAGTTGCGTTAATGAGGCATGTGTTATGGAGCTGGATGTGTCGGGTTTAACTCCTCATTTCCCTAATGGCTTTTGCACGAGGAATTCTAGAGTTTTGAGGGGAAACCACGTAAGCATCAGATTAAGAGGCAGCGAGGACATGTTGGAAGATTAACTGTCCGTGCCTTTGTTTTATTTCTTATTTGTTATTCAGTGACCCCTGCTGGGGAGGTTTTAGATAACCAGGGTCAGGTAGCTGCTGTTAGAAAAAAGCTATAATTTGGGCTGTTTGATGCATTTTTGTAAAACAAGGTGAATAAGATGGGCGAACCATGAGCCCTTTTCACGGCATCTTTCTGATCTTAGGCCACTGAACACTAATTTTGGGGGAAACAACTCTTGCCGCTAATAATGAACTCAGTGGCTGCGACCAGTTGTAAGAACAAGATCTGAATGACTCTTCTTGCTTCCTTCTGATGACTTGCTTGTCTTAGTTATATGGGATAAGCAAGTGTGATTTGTGATCTTCTGTCTTCTTTTGAAACCCTACAACATCCACTTCTGAATGTGATTTGTCATTCCAGGACCAGCATTTAGCTCTGTAAGCAGGGTCATCAAAGAGGGAAGAAAAAAACCCCCCACCTCTTAATGGAAAGAAAGAAATGAAGTGGAAACACTGAGTGTATTTTTTATCGCATAAACCCAGCAGAATAATAATTGCTCTATATAAATAAGTGTTTTACTTGGAAAGCTATTGGAAAATCTCCTGTGCTCGTTCCTCCATGGTATGGGCATGTCTAAAGGAACACGAGAACAGATCATCTTGAAGACTGAGCTCTCCTGTACTGGGTCTACAACGTTTTCCTACGCAAACTTTCCTGCACAAACAGATGTGAGCAAGCTCTAGTTGGTGGGAGACGTATGGGGTGCTTGAGCCTGCTTGACCTTGGAGGAATGTAGTGGATCAGCATGGTATAATTGTGGCTCTTGCTTCGCCTTCCTCCTCCTCACCTTTCCCACAGAAACACCAGCACAGGGGCTGGGAATCCAGCTCGCACGGTTCTTTCAGTGACATAAATCACTGAAAAACCTGAAATACCTTCTTTGTGGCTGGTAGGGTTTGGTTGCTGCCTCTTTGGAAGATGAAGATGTGATGATCCATTTTGAGGCTGAACGAAGTACCTTGTAATGCTGTTTGGATAGCCTTGTGTGTTTGTACATGCCTGGCAAGAGGAGAAGGAAAGATCAGCACTGCAAAGAAACCGCATCCCTCAGTTTTGATTTTCCACGTGAGAGGTTCCTATTCAAGCATGTGAAAATCCGTGAATGTTGGCAAGTTGCTTAAAAAAGCGCAGCAATTTTCCCCTTTCCTTTCCCACCTCCTGCCCCAGACCTCTTCCAGCTCCGAGTGCGATTATTTGAGTAGCAGGGGACCCTGTAATATTCAAAACACGTGAATCAAGAAGAGCAATGAGAATTGATCTGTTACTGAAGGTAGCCAAAGCAACTTGGAGGCTGGGTTTGGGGTTTTCTTGTTGTGAAGTCATCAGAATCACTTCTGTAGGTGCTGGTATTGTGTGTGGATTTCCACCCCTCGTGTGCTGTACCCTGATGTCTATGTTGAAGATCAATGTGGGGTAACTTTTTTTTCCCCATCTTTTATAAGCATGCAAAGGCTGAGGCTTGCCTGAAAGGATGGCTGGAGACAGCACTGCTCTTATGATGTTGCTCTTGACCTTTGAGATGATACCATGCAAGTTCATTATTTCCTCTTTTTTATAAAATTGTGTTCTTTAAGCTTTTGGCGAAGTAACTCGGCTGCTCTCCGAACAGCTTTCTGTGTGTGCAGATCCTCTCTGATAGCCATAATTCTGTTATAAGACTCATTTTTTCTTAAAGGAAGGAAAAAAAAAATGCGTCCACGTAGTTACGGTGCCAGGAAGAAATGGACATATCTGGCCGCTAAGATTTATTTGCGGGTCAACTGCTATGCAGTTGTGCCACTTTGCCTTTCAGAAAGTGAAGCGATGATTTATTGTGGGGTGTTTTTGTATGCACCGGGTACTTGCGCGGCTCGAGCCTCTGAAAAGGGCACTTTATATATTTACATTAGGAAAAGTGACTTCTGAAGCAAAAGTCAGCAAAAGATTTCATTAACCTTTTCACTAGAAATCCAGCTCCATTGATTGTCTTCTGCTTCCTCCTCCCTCTCCTTTCTCGTTCTTTTTGTGATGGACCAATTTTGTTGCCTCCTTTTAGATACTGCATGCATTGCCTGCTCTCGCTAGCTCTAACCCATCGCCGGCTCTGAAACCGATATTTTTTCATCTCTGGGTCTCCCACGGTGACTCCGGCTGCTTTATTACTTCCTCGAGTCCTGATAAATTTTTAATTGAAAAATCAATACGGACCCAAGAAAAACGGGGTCAGCAGAGAAGTCTGGGAACTTAGCAGGGGATAAAACTTTTAAAATATTAGTTTTACCGCAGGGCTTCACAGTTTCCCTTAAAATTATTTATGGGAGCGAGGGAAGAGAGGAGCACGTTCTAGCCATTGGAGCTCTTCTTGAAAGTGATAATCAGTTTTTAGAGGATTTTGATCCCCTCTCCTTGATTTAAAAGAAACCTTTCAGATATGCAGCAAGGGGCTTATGGCATGGAGTCCACTTGGGTGATTTCACCAGGGCCACTTTGACTGCTTGATGAGCTGTCGTCATTGTTCAGGTTTCATTGCCAGGTTGACTTCTGTATCTAGGAATTTCGGCAGCAAACGAACCATGTTTTTCATGTACCTAAGGGTTTTGCTTATTCAAATTGCTTTTTCAAGTGGTAACAAAGCCAAGAAAAACCATGCTTTCAACCTGGATACATCTTCAGTGTGGGGCATGGTGTAGTGATGGGACTCGGTAGGTCAGGTTGATGGTTGGACTTGATGATCTTGATGGTCTTTTCCAACCTAAACGATCTTATGATTCCATGAACCACTGGGTCATCTACGCTTTTCAGAAGCTCTATTTACAGTAAGCTATTGGGTGACTTTTTTTTTTTACTGTAGTGGTTTAAAAGGCTATGGTTTGATACTGATGTAAAGGTGTGAGTACAAGAATCTGCCTAGTTTTGCAAGCAATGATCAAGCACCTTACAAACACGGTTACGCTGTCAACTCAAGTTATAAAATCTGGTTCTATAAAATCTTGTTCTCTTTCAGGCTTAGTAAAAGCCTCAAACATGAGTTGACCCATGGCTTCATATCAAAATCAGGTGAAAGCTCATTTTACTGCAACCAAAAACCGCAAGGACTGGCAATTTGGACAAAATTCATGTCAGAAAGCATTTTATAAGTTTTATGTCAAAACTGGGTAAAATTTTTTGGCTATTCACAGCAACAGGCTATGAAACTGTTGAACAATGCCGTTGGCAGTGTACAGGATGCTTCAACTTTTCTGGTCATCCAAGAGGTTGCCTTTGAGGGGGGAAAAAAATGGCAGCGTGTCTAGGTTATTTCTAGAAATGATTGGGCACATCAAGAAGTCTGTGCACAGCTCTTAGGGAAGACTCCAGCTGGCTCGGTGTGCCTTGGAAGGCCTTCAGACGAGCTCCCGTTGCCTCATTACATTTAAAAGCCACACGAGGTGTGCTTCCGACTCGTTTTGCCTTGAGGAGGACTTTGAAAGTCGTAACTGACTTGTGCAAAGCTGAGTGCTTCTACCTGGATGCTGCTCAGGTGCAACTAGGAAATGGGTAAGAAGCAGAGCTGTGTTGTGCAGGTTCTTGAATGTCTTGAACCTGAACTTACAGATAAGATACGGTGGGATAATTTAAACTTAGTTAAGCTAAAATTGTTTGCTTGGACTCGCTCAAACTTAAATTTCAGAGCCATAAATAAGTTGCATCGTTCATATAGAATGCTTAAGACCTATTCTATGATAATGATGTCAAGTTCATCTTTTTTCTCAACAGTAGCAGAGTTTGTTTTTTCCTTTTAATATTCATTTCAAGCTACTGTTGACCAATTACCTAATAGCTTTGATCCATGAAACCATGCGCAGTTGTGTTCTTGGTGGTGAAATTCTCTTTGTGTGATGCTTGACTAACGTTTGAGTAGAACTTGTAAAAGGTGTTCTACGTGCTGTATTTTCTCATGGATCCCGCAAAGTTGTTGGTCCAAGAATTTGTATTACTGCTATTTTTGGATCTCAGGGTGAATGTTGGCTATTTGTGCTTGACTTTGGAGTAACGCTGGTTTGCAGGAGGCTACAAGTCTTCATGCCCAAGTGACAAATGGGGTTTGGGTGGTGTGTTTGATGGCGCTGTAAATAGTAATTTAAAAAACGTGGCTGATTTTCTTCCTCAGCTTAAATCTTTCATGATACTACTCCAAAAGCTAATTTCTCTTTTTTTTCCCCTGAATAGTAACTGCCATTAATTTCACTCTAGGTAATGATACGATTACATGTAATCATTGACACGACTCGATATGCAATGCATCGGTCCCATTGTGCCGCGTTTTCAGCTGCTTGAATTTGGACGGCTTCCATCTTGCGCACTGCCAAGAGCGGTTCTGGAGTCTCTGACATTTTGTTTGACATTAGTCAAGACTGGTGAAGCAAGGTTCCTTGGCAGCCGTTCTGCAAACTTGCCCGTTTTGTTGATTTGAAGCTCAGAAGTGGGTGAGCCAGGTAGGAGATGGCATTTCCCATTTAATGGCGAAGGCATTCATCTGCGATAAATAAGAGTTCGTTTACAAAGAAGTCTATGCTGCCCGCAGACACAGGCAGTATATCTTATTTCAGGTGCTGATGAGTTTCCCATTCGTTCCCTTGAGCTATGATTTTGAAAATGAAGTGATTATTGATCAGATAAATCACTTCTCAAATGCAGTCCATGTCTGCTGGCCGTACTGCAAGAATGAAGACACTGCTTGTTTTGGGTCAAATCTCGCTTCAGGTATTGAAAGTGAATACATCAGTTGTATTTGCAGGTTTTTTACTGATGTTTTTAATCAGAAGGCGTGCTGTTTAGCCTCCGAGCTTCAGCCCCTTCCTGAACTCGTTGCGGATCTGCGGGTGTAAGCGGGATGAAAATCGAGCCCCGAGAGAGGAAGGAGAACTTGGTCCTGCAGCTTCCAGCGGTGCGCGGGTGTTGCTGGGGAGCCGGCAGTGAGATCAAGGTGCTGCTAAATGGGAATCAATGCGCACACAGCCGTCTCGAGCTCCTTACGGGGTGCGAGTCGGGGATCTCCTGGCGTCTGAAGGAGCCTGAAGCGGCAGCACCGCAGCATGCGGGCGCTGGGGAGTCGCAGGCGCCGGCTGGCAGACGAGGCGATAATGATTCCTTGCGCTACGGGAATGCAGGAAAGCACAAAATCAGTCTCCTTTTCCTCTTTGTATGCTCTTTGATCAGTGAGTTTCAGTGTATTCCTCTATAAGGTTTGCCACTTGAAAGCTGCGTTTGATACGAGGCTGTTACATCCTTCAGCGAAGCCGCTTGTACACTACAGATGTGCAGGAGCAGAGTTCTCCGCCACCTGCTTCAGCCCGTTTGCTGCTGGATACCTCTGGCTTCGATCTCTCCAGAGGTGTCTAGACCTCTTTTATAAAGAACAGTTTGAAAATGTTTGAAAACATTTTGTTTTTTCCCCTTTCCTGTAGCTAGGTAAGCAATGTTGCTTCATCCTGCCATGAACTCTCAGTCCAAGACGAACCTGGAAGATTTTTTTTTTTTTGGCCCTTTCACTCTTGCCTCTGCTTGACCAGCTGCATCTCATGAGCAGGTCTGGTGGGATAGGGTAAGTTCCTTTTTTAAAAAAATCAGGAAACAGGCTCCTTTTGGGGAACTCTGCTAGCCGTGGGGCTGCACCTGCCCTCCTGGCCTGAAGCTGGGATGCCTCCTGTTGCTTCTCTGAAGCGCTGCAGACTAAAACACAAGGTGGGGGACACAGTAGCTTCCTCTCTTTGAAACTGGTCCCTAACCAACATAAAGCTAGCTCCCTGCTCAGCTCACGAAAGAAGGCCTTTGCTTTGTGCCGTGTTTCGTGGCATCTCAGATGCGATGGCTCTGGAAGCATTTATTATCCGCTAGTTGATAAGGATTTGTTTTAAGAAGTTGCAGGTTTTATATTATCTTAAATGGAATCTAATCTTTTAAGCAGCAAACAGAAAATATTAATCTCCGCAGGGCTAGTTTTAAGAGGGCTTTTTTCTTTTTTGGAATGACCATCTTATAGCCATTCATCTTCACGGTTAGATGCCTCTGACACCCGTGTGTTGGCAAAACAAAACCGAGAGGTCTTCGGCCACTGGATTTCCATAGCTCTGAGTCCATTAACGTGATGGCGTGTAGCTGAGGTTTTTCCATGTCTGTTCTCCTCCCTGTGAAGATGTTGCTGAGGGAGGTGGGAACATCTGAGCTCGGTTTTTGGGCTGTTGAAGAGTTGATGCCTGCAGGTGGAGCTGGTCCAGGTCCTGCTCCTCTGAGGAGGATTTTTCAGTATCAAGAGCCAGCTGGTAAGGACTCAGCCCTTGTGTTGTCTTTTTTTCTGTTGCTCTTTTTGATGCTGAAGCCTGGCATCTGCCGCTTGCCTTCCCAGATGCGCTTTGATGCGTGCGTAAAGTTTGATGTTCTGGGGAGAAGTTGCAGAGAAACTCGTCTGAGGACAGATGAATTTCGCGGAGCGGCATCTCGCGGCTGGCTGTGACTGTTGACTACCAGCCTGGTTAGCGTGAAATGGGCTCGTCGCTCAGTAGGCTGCGGCAGTTTTCAGCGTCTTTAATTACAAAGAGAATTTCCTCCCGGAGGAATCGGGTTTCTGTAATGCCTGTCCTCAAATGCGCCACAGTTAGCGTGTCCTACAAATCCTTAAAGCAATGTGCTCTGGACTTACTTGGACACTTGTTGCCTCAGCAATTCATGTCTCCTCGTTGTACTTAATTAAGAGGACTAATGGCTGCTTAAAGCTGGGCGTAGTTCTGAAGTAAGAAAGCAAAAGTAATCCTCAGACCCTAATAGAGAATTAATGTAGGCCTAGAATAGGCAGCTCTTCCTTTTTCCAAACGAAGATACTTTGAGATTGCATCGCTTGAAAACTAGTCTGCTTTTTGTTTGCTTACAGAGGTGCTAAAGCTGCATTTCTCAGAAATGCTGAGCACAGTGACCGTTCACTGCCATATTTCCCAAGAAAACATGAGCTTTGGAGGGATGCTTCTGCTCTGGGCTTCTGTCAGACTGTCCTGGTGATGCTCCGCTCCCTATTTCACTCGGTGTTAATTATTTAGAAGAAAACCTGCAATTCAGCATGAGCTGGTGTCTTTCCAGTTGCCAATAAAGCGCTGTCACCTTTCAAGCAGTCGCTCACGACGTCCCTGAGCTCCAAGCCTGATTTATCCCCAGGAGTACCCAGGGGGAACTCCAGTTCAGGGACGGCTGCTGCCTCCTCCTGTATCGGGGTGGCTTTTGCAGAAGCCCAGAGTAAGGATGGATAAAGCTTCATTTATCTGCTGATCTACTGAAGTGGGCCTCTTAATTAGTCCTAAAGCCTCCTGGTGTAGCGGGGCAGAGCTTACTCTTACCAAGTCCACCTGCCCTGCCGAGCCGATGACACGCTCAAGCTGTAATTTCAAAACATTTTGCTTACAAGATCCGTAGAGCTGTTTCGCTTGACAACTTCTCATTTGTTAAGTGACCACTCCTGGCACTTCATTTTCTCCTCCCGCCCTGGAGATTTCTCTCGTCTGTCATTTTCTGCCTGACCTAGGGCTCACTGGTTCAGCTTTCTCACGTCTCTCTTCTTCCAGCAGCGTGACAGAGAGCCGGAGGTTCAGCGGTCAGCACGTTTGGCAGGATGCTCAGGGATGTTCGGTTATCTGTGGGCTCCTGGACGTGTCTCAGAAGCAGACTTGTAGGCAGACTCATCCACGTGCCACGTGGATTTAGCCACCGAAAAGGTTTTGCTGCTCGCCTTGCTGCAGGAACTGTGCTTGTCTCTGCAGTGAGCGGTGAAACTCCATCTCTGTATTTGAGCTGCAGGGTTTCTGTACAGCGTTGAAGTGTATTGAATAATACCTGACTGCTCTTAACCACTGTAAATCGTAGGCTGTCTTTTCAGGGAGCTGCGGACCATCAGTAGCTCGGTTTGGCCGGATGGCTTTCAAATCCTGCCGTAAATCCTCTCGTCGTGTTGTCCTGCGGACAATCAGATGTTGGGAGCTGCTTTCTCCGGCCGTGGCCCTGTAGTCAACCCTACCTGGGTAAAAGTGGGTGTCAAACACTGCCAGGCGGTGGTGTTTCATTCCCGGGGAGCCCAAATCGCTCCTACATCTCTTGGGGTTGTCCACGTAGGTGTGAAGCAGGTATAAAACGTTACCGGCCGTATATTACGCTGCAACCGCTTCCCTAAAGAATGATAAATGCACCAGTGGGAAGCAAGGCAGCCAATTACTCAGCGTGATGAAAAGCAAACAAATGACCTCTAATTGCGTTTCCTAATTAAAAATTCACTGTATATTAATATATTTTTATTATTGAGTTTAACACTTCATAAAGCTGTATAACACGCATTACTAATAGCCGCTGTATAACCGCAATATATTTTAAGTTTTCAGCTCCAAACGCTCTTAAAAGGGGATTTAGTATAAAGACCGATGGTAATTTCGAAATGGGATTTAGTACCGAGGCTGACAGTGGTTTGGCTTAGTATCTCACAACTGTCCTGCTCTTGCTTTCAATTCAGCCTCTGCCTATTCAAAGGACCCAGCAGTGAAATATCTAATCCAGCTCCGGCCGTTCCTTCTGATCTATATCATGTCTTTCAAAAAAAAAAAGCCTGTAAGCACTGACTCATAACAGTTCCTGGCAGTGACGAGAGCACTAAATTACTTTACATCTTCCCTCAACGTTTTGTCTGCTGAAATAGGTGCTAGAGAGGCTCTGGCAGGGCTGTGAATGAATGATATCGGCGGCTCTAAGGTACCCCAAACGCTGTTTTCTGGGGGGGAAGAATCAACAATGCTGTTGAAAATAATAAAAAATTAAAAAATAATCAGAAGTTTAGGAAAAATGTCGTGGGGATGTGCACGTTAATTACAGCGGTGGCGCTGGGGGGGGGGCTTAAACGCAGCTGTCGGAGGGGTGAAAACACTTCAGCCTCAACTGTGCTCACCAGATGCATTTGCATATTCCTATCTGATTAAAAACTCAAATCATACAAACAACAAACATTCTGCTAGTGTAAGTGTTGCACGTTGTGATCAACGGCCACTTCTTTGGATTCTCTTCCTTGAGTTTTTGCTGTCTGGGGGCTAAGTAGCGCTTCCGAATTTTATGACCTAAGAGATTGTGTTACGCTGAGGTTTAACTTGAAACTCCTTTCCCCATTGCGTTCAAATAACAGATTTCATTGTCGTTGGGTATATTTTCCTACTAAGAACAAGGTTCTGTGCATTGAAAAGAAGTGTATTATGGCAGTGACCCTGTGCATCTTGTTTGGGAAACTGATTTACCACCTGTAGCAGCTGATGAAGGAAAGGGGTAAATATTCACCTTTAAACCCACTTTAACCACACCCTAGCAACAATAGGTCAATGTTCCTTGGTTCGCCGTGATGTGAACCCACAAGGTCTGGAGTTGTGCGGCGACTTGGAGTGTCCCCTCTGTGTCCCCAGGCCACGTTGAGCCTGCTGGGTACAGACAGAGCATCGCTATACAAGAGGATGTGTCAAAATAAGCTTTGTTCTAGTTTGCCATCTTATTTCTGGTTCCTTATCCTGCTTCTGCTGGTTGCTTTTGTTTGTCTTCAAACTCGGGGAAAAAAAAAAATATCCAGCAAGACAAATCAATACTGAAAGTATTTTAGTAACTAGTATTTTTTTTATATCTTGCATGAGAGCTGAAATCATCAGTACAGTACAATCCAGAAAAGGGCAGAGTGATGAGAAAAGCAGGAGACGCATCCAAATTGAAAGGACGGTGAGCTTTTTTAACGTCTGACTTCACAAAAGAGAAAGTATTGAATTGATTTTTGGCCCCGATCAAGTTTGTTTTTGCCCGAAAGCCAGGGTTAGACTAAATAGGAGGACTAAAACCTGTGGTTTGGAGGAAGGAACACAAAGGCCGACTGGATTAAATTCCCATCTCTTTCAGGGGGATGCGCGCTTGGGTCTCCACCCTACATTCAGTTATAAAAAGTTGAGGCTTGGCCAAAAATCAATACTGTATGATGACTGCTGCCAACATCTTTGAAGTTGATGGAAACTCTGCCATACAATATTCTGAAAAAATACTTGTTTTACTGAATGCGAAAAGAGAAATGAGATGCCCTTAGTTACTACAGCATTGGACCCTGAGCTCCTAGCAAGCTACGTGCCCTCTTATTTCTCAAGTTCTCTGAAGTAACTTAAGCTACAGCATTTTGGGGAACAATACAGTGTAAATGGAAGGCTTTATTATTACAGTGATAATGTCTGTATTTCTAAAGAAGCTTTACCTGAAGTTTGCGTACAGAACTGGGGGATATTTCCACTTAATTGTGTTGAAAGATCTCTTCCTAATAGTTGATTCTTTCTGATCCGATCATTAAATTAAAAATGAGGCGTGATATCTGCTGGCTTTTGAAGTGAGTATCCTTCTGACAGCAAGGGCAAAACAGTAATTGGAAATCATTACAGATGGTCAAGTTGAAGGGGGAAAAATCTTCTTTGTACTCTTTTTAATGCGGCCGTGTCCATATTTAACCCGAAGGGGCGATAACTTCATGTTGTAGGGGATTTGTAGGGGATGAACGTTACACGGACTGGCTGCCAGGGAGACTTGAGGGATGCTTGTTAATGTGAGTGGCTTCCCTTTCTTCTGATCCTTGTTCACAGAGAAACCAAAGCACCTCTATTCCATCCTTTTTTTTTTTTTTTTCTAATTAATTGGCATAATTGGGGGAAATGGGCCATTTGGGAGCGAAAACCCCTTTAGCACCTCACTGAATTATCAAATGCTGTTTATCCGCATGAGTGGCAGCAATTTAAATTAAAATGCTTGCTCCTAACCTTGGTTCTTTTTACAGCAAGTGACTTTATTCACGTGCTGCTATTCTAGTACCCCGAGTTTGTGTATTTTGTCTCAATTTCCCTTTTACAGGAAGCCAAGGACCTCCTGTACTGCATGCTTTTATTTACGTATAGCAGCTGAAGAATACGGGGAGCTGAGTCTCCAAAGGCTGTTGAGAAAGCTGTTGCAGCATTTACAGAAGAAGGAAAACCAATTACAACACTTCAAATCCTCATCTTTAACATACATAAAGAAATATTTTGCATCACTACTATTTCCAGAAGCCCTCTTCTGCTCAACGCGTGGCTTACAGACTAAGGTGTACCCTAAAGAGCTTTTTTTCCCTGAAGTTGTGTGAATTGAACCTTTTGGCTTGAATTTTTTCAAGTATTCTAGAAGTTTTCTTTCCCAAGAACCTCAAACAGAAACAGGACACAGATGTGGCTACAGCGTAAGTCTTGAGCCCATTATCTAAGGGATGCAAATGTTTTCGGTAGGTAGCTTATTTTGAAGCGCTTGCAATCAGAAGGCATTTAGCTGCAGGGGTGGCTAAGAGCAGGCATGCCCTTGGCAAAAATCCCCAAAGCCGCTTCCCCATCTGCATGGCATTATCCACATGAGTAGGTTTTCTTCGTCGAAATCAACGGAACCGTATGGCAATATTCAGAGCCGAAATAATTTCCGATGGGTTCCCGTGTAGTTACAACTCTGCGCTTGCGATCTTAGTCATTGCAATTTGGAAACTCGTTCAAGTGAATAATAGCATGTTGGACTGCTCCTTCTGTTTTCCATCGGAACTGGCAAACCTTCTTCAAACAGCTTTATCAGGAGAATTTGGAGGGTTTGGAGTAGGACGTCAGGGTGTTTTTTTATGTGGAGCAAGTAAATCCAAAAATGTTGACCAGAAAATCCAAAAAAGTTGATCAGAAGATGTTGATATTGTGTAATGTTTTAGTAACAGGTAGTTAATTTTTGTCCTCTGACTTCTAAGTTTTTTAGTCTCGAGATTATTTAACCATTGAGCTTTTCATATAGCAGTTCTGCTATCGGTATGTTCCTTATCCCCTTCCCAGTCTCACGTGAGAGCAATTTCTTGGTGCAGCTGAATTCTGCTGTGTTGTGTTCAGCGAACAGAAATTGCTGAGCTAATTCCTGGTTTTCCTCCTCGTTAGGAAATTCTCATTTAATTGGTATTTGGTGGCTGGTAGAGAATGAGGCTTGGGCTTTGAAGATAGACACATTTTTCGTTGACACTTCTGCTTGAAGGACAGGGGCGATGAGAAATCTTGCTTACTGCATGAGGGTTGCAGAAAGCCCATTTCCCCATAAAAGCTATCCATCCTGCAAGTAAACTCGTATCGACAGCTTTGGCCGTTATTCAGACGTGCCTCTATGATATCTTCGAAATACAATTGAAAACTAATATTTTTTAGTTGGCTCTTCCTGAATGCCTTCTGAATATCGATCTTCCAAAAGAGCCGGTCCTCTTGTGTTGCGGTACTCGAGCGAAGATTTCCATCGTGTGATGAGGTTGAAAATCGAGGTCCAAATACTTAGTGGATATAAATCGGTGTAATTTCACTGTCAGAGTCAAAACCTGACCTCCTGGATGTTAGGCTCTATCTTTTCCAAAGCTTGTGTAACTCCAACTTCAGTTACGATGCTCGTAAAACAAAAATTGGTCTTCCTGTATTGACGCAAGACAAGAAGACACAAGTAAGGGTTATAGGGATATGTTTAAGTCGTGCTCAATTGGAGGCAAATCCAGTGTTTTGAGCTTGTGGTATATGACAAAATCCTAGAGGAGGGGTTGATTTTATAGCTAATGACTTAAAAAAATAAATAACTTTGCCAAGGTTTGTTGTTTGTAGGGTTTGGCAGTATTGGCTTTTCTGTCTTTGGCAGATCTGTGGAGTAGTTGAGGTCGGAAGGGACCTTAAGAGGTGGTCTAGTCCAGCCCCTCCGTTCTTCTCTTATTTTGGTTGAGAGATAGGGAGTTAAAAACAAGTACAACGAGGAAGCCGTGATTTATTATGAAACAAAACGGAGTGTTTGTTTCTGCTGGAAAGGCTGATGCATTAAGGGAGCGCGATGGGAACGGTTTGTTAATTCATTGGCAATCCCTCACTACAGCAGCCTCGATTGCTGGAGGATGTTTTATGACTCAGATTATGCTCAGATTAGACTTGTTTTATCTTAATTCGTTTGGGTTTTCCAGCAGCCGAAATGATGCATTCAGGGCACACGGTCGGGCTCGGAGCATTTTCATTGTGCGGCGAGGGAAGGGCTCTGGATCCGCGGGTGAAGTCACCATTTGTTTCGTTAACGCTCACATCCATTATTGTAGCACCGCGGTTCGTTTCCTTAATGAGCACCGTTCTGGTTTTCCTGGAAGCCTTTTACCAAGTAAAATGGAGGGGTTTTAATTTCAAGGGGTGAACGAGGAGCTGTCTGTTTTGTAAATGGGAGCAGAGAGAGTGGTATAACGAAGATATTGTATGCGTGGCGATGGGAGGGGAGGGCACGACTGTCCCCCGGTCACCTCTCCTGGGTGCTGGCTTGTTTTATGTATGGGCAGCCCTGGATATAAGGTGCAGGCTATAAGGTGCACCCATGCTCTCCAAACCTGGGGGCTGGCCCCACAGGGGCACCGCGGTGCCACACGGCGTGGCGGTAGGGCCTGGTGTCCTGAAGGCGCCTGAGGAGGCTACAGATGATAAGACCAGAAGCAGTCTCGTAAAGTCGTAGGAGGTTTCTGGGAGGGTGCACGTGCATTATTCTTGGCAGCTACACCACGTAACGTGCCGAAGGAGATAACCTACCCCCCCCGGTTGGATGCGCCAGATCGGTCCCGCTCATCCCCCGGTGCAACCGCGGCTGTGGTCTCTCACAAAACCAGGGAGTGCAATTTGTCTGTCTTCATTAACATAATCGATTGCTTTCTTTGTAATTTTCTGAAGGCTTTTTGGGTTCGGATGCCGCATTTAAATCACCCCCTCGACAGGCACCGTTGCTGTGTTTGTGTCTTTTCTGCCGTCCTGATAGGTCTGGCCGCTGCTTTTCACCTTCCCAATGCAAGTTCCCGAGATTGATTGAAGCTCTGTGCTCGTCCTATCCAAAATACTGTGTAATTAATGTTTCATTATGCTAATACATGCAAATTCGGTAGCGCGCGTTTGATGGGGAGGGGAGAGAACAAAAAAGGATGAAAGAGTTCACTCTGAAGTACAAATTAATTTATTGCGTTACTAAATGGCCTCCGAGGAAGGAGGGATGCGCTTAAGAAACGAACAAATATGAAAACAAAAAGCCCCCTGTCTAAATGTTTTGTCTTCCCCAAGACGTGGCTTTTTTTTCCCCCGAGCGCTGCCACGTGTGCCGAAGCACCGGGGTTTGTGCTGGAGCCTGCTCTGAGATGCTTTTAAGTTCAGCACCGTTCCCATTCACGGGTTCTGCTTCCACGTTTTTCTCCCTGTTGCTCAGTCCTTTTTCTCTCTAAACACATCTCCAAAAAAACCCCCCCAAAACCAAAACCCAAGCTGTAGAAATACCGGCTTTGTTTTTGCTCCTGTCTCTAGCTCAGAGCTCTTCCAAGGGATTTCCTTTTCCAGCAGCCGATTTGCTCTCTTGACGTTTTCACTCAGTATCTGGCCGCTCTTTTCATCCTCCTTTATTCCTCCTCACCTGGTTTCTTTTTCCCCTTACCGTGCGTTTCTGTCCTTGCCCTCTCCAGCTATTGCCTTGCCCTTTCATCTGAGCACCAGCGTCTCTTCTGCTGGCTCGTGTCCCTTTGGCAGCCCGACTTTTTCCACAAAGGTTGGTGAAAAGCCTGCATCTGGCCAGACCCGTGGGCCTTTCCTTGTTGGTATTCCACTCGACTCTCCCCTTTTAGCCCCTTTTTGCCTGGCTTAGACTCAGTACTGGATTGATTTTATTTTTCCCCTCGCTTTTTTTTTCTTCCCTGCGTCTTGACTCTTCCCCTGCCGCTGCCTGGGGGATTTCCTATGCCAGATTTTGCTGGTGCTCAGTTTCCTTGCCGCTCTGCCCCATCCCACCATCCCCCCCGTCTCCTTTAATAATCCTAAAATAATGCTGTACTCCTGGACTTCGTGTTGTCTGCTTCCTTAATCGTAAAGTTTATTAAATGTAGGATCATTACAATGGGAAGCAGGGCCGTGCACCCATCCGGCTGTCTGCAGGTGTAGTGCCGCATCTCTTCTAGCTCTTTTTCTTTCCTCTCTGGAACTCTGAGGTGCAAACTGGCGTGTGGAGGTAGCGTTTATTTTGGGGAGAAGGAAGGGAACCCGGCACATATTAAAGCATTTGAAACAAAACCATGGGGGGAAAAAATTGCCCTGGCAAGTCAGACAGTGCAATTATCCATTCGTCGGTCTTCTCTGGAGGCTCAAAATAAAAATCCGATCCACCCCCCCCCGTGCTGGAAGAAAATGCAGGGCTCAGCTCAGGTTTCCTACGGGCAGTGAGATCTTTTTATGGTGAGGCCCTAGGTCCAGGTAAGAGCTCCTTCATGTGCATCTGTGTGCCTCCTGGCTCAAAACGAGCCCTGCTCCTGCAGCTGAAGCCTCATTTTCAGCCAGAATGCCGAAATAAGTGGCTGCTGCCACCAGCTTTCTTAAAGGCAGTTTCTTTTCTTTTATCCTACTGTGGAAGAATACTAAAAGCAACTGAGATCGTAGAGTCTCTTACAGTTACAGCAGTGCAATTTATTATTTTTGAGATCTTGCTTTCAGTCTCTTCAGCAAAGTAGGTGGCTGCAAGTTCCTGCGCTGAAGGAGTTTGCACAGTTGGCTGGCTTGTCTGATTTTTGCAAGGAAATAATAATAATAAAAAAAGCTGGCAGATTATTGTAGAATGAATCTCTTCATTACGAAGCCTCTCCAAAAAGATAACTTCCTTTCCTGTGGGTTGTCGTACTCAACTCCCAGAGTTGGTCAAATCAGGAGGGTTTTGGCATTTTTATCTTTGGGTTTGGGGAAAGGAAACCTTGGTTTGGCCCCTCTTCTGGTGGGGTGAGTGCCTTTTTGGGGGCAGGTAGGCTAAGGCTGGGCAGTACGTGGATGGGGAGGAAGCCTGTAAACAACTTATGCTTCAAGAAATGATACCTCGAGAGAGAAACTCGCCCGCAAGAGTTGCTTGCAGTGTTCTGAGGGAGGCTGGAGGGGACCAGCATGCCTTCATCCCCGTCATCCTACACCAGGGACCCAGCTCTGCCTCATCCCCAGGCTGCCCCGGAGGGAGTCTCACCGCGTGCGCGAGCCGAGTAAGCAAAATATGGGTGTGCATCAGTGCTTATTCACCTTCAGATAGCCTAGCTAAATGTTTCTTCTGCCCAAACTAGTCTATAAGGTCAGGCAGCTGCCAGAAGACTTGATCTTTTCTTCTTCGCCCCATATTCCGAGTAGTTGCGCTCTTGCCCTCTGCCTTGTCTTTTACGGAGTCTGACGCCCAGCTAGTGGGGTATGGTGGTGTAGAGGTGTTACCCTTAATGATAGCTCACCTAAATCCATATTTTCAATCCAAGTGAAGCTTTTGAGTGAAAATGGAACAGCCAGCTAAGCATTCCTAATGATTCAACACGTTTGGAGGAGTTAGAGTTGTGGTTATGAGCACTTTTATTTGGTGCAACCCCAAATCCTGCGATGGCACCGTTTAAAAATTGGATGACCTGGAACATTGACAGCCATGCGTACATCCACTCTTATAGAAAACTGGGTGTTTGTATGAAAATTGAGCCACGCTTCCATGTACGACGCGCTCTTGGGCTGTAAATTCCTTGCAGCGATATTTGATTGCCTCGTCCGAACACCAAATGCAGGCACGAGGCTCAATATCCCAAACTTCTCGGAGCTGGGATGAACTATTCAGCACCGCGGTAGGCACGTCGTAAGTCATAATAAAAACATTAAAATGGAAATTCTGCCTTAAAGATATATTTAGCATCATTTTCAGTGTATTTAGAGCAAACAGAACTTGATAGTTTTGTGCTGTATTGTCTGCGTTACCTAAGCATGTAAATACACAATTTATTAGCCTGGCCATTAAGCTAATTTCACGCAGGGTCTGCAGATTTTAAAAAATAAGCTCAGAAAATGTGTACTGGGTGTACATAAAAACACTTCCGTGTAATGGACTTACTTCTGCTGCAGACTCTGAGTTGGGCTGGGGGCTATTGCTGCGTTCACCCATCTCAAATGGTCCGTGCTCCAAAGTCTTATTTCTTAATGTTTATTAAAAAAAAAAAAAAGAAAGCTCCGGGGGTGGCCTGGTCGAATGCTTTGCTGTGACATCTCTTCCCTCTCCGTAATGGAAGCAAGCGATGCAGAACGCGAAGGGGGGGGGGGGGAACCCACCCTGGAAGATTACATTTCACAGAGGCGGAATGGCAAGCGGAGGGTTCGAAGGCAGGGAGTGATTAAGAAGCACATCAAACCCCATCTTTTAAATGTTAATTTCATCCGTGGCCTGGAGAAGGACAACCTCCCTGTTGCTGTGATGTTACCTGTCAGGGTGAGAAGCCCATTAGTTTCATACCCATATCACAAAGGAGGTCATCGCATCGGGTAATATCTTGATAGCTGAAGCAGCAAGGGGCCGAGGATGGGGGCTTTATCTTCAAGTTTTCTCCTTTTTTAGGCTCGAGGACACGTGGGCTATTGCCAAAGGCTCTCTCCTTGGCCTCGGAGCCTCAGATCTCCAAGTAATGCTGCGGGCTGGTTTGACGTGGATGTGCCTGGAGTAGCTGACACAACCGCTTTGTGCGGGAGGTGTTTCATCTTCTCAGGGCTTCCACTGAAGTCTGTGGTTAAGCCGTGGATGTCATAAATCTGTATTCATCGTCGTTCTGTGAACTCAGAGGAAGAAAGAAGCACTGATGTGCCCTGGGCCCATCGGTTTCAGCACTCTCAGGCTTGCAGTGCTCTTAATTTCCTACAAACGTGTTTTCTTGAAATACGTCAGTGCTGGACCTCAAACAACAGCTGTGAGCATGCATGTGAAAGGTAAACGCATCTACTACACCAGATAAAGCAGTTGTAAGAGCACTGCCCTCCGTTGAGCTGACTTTTCAAGTCTTTCAGAGACAAAGAGCCTGGCAGCAAGTCCCAGGGAAGATGAGGTGTCCCAGGGCCAGGTGCAGGTAAAGGCAGAGACTTGCTCCCACTGAGTGCAAAACTTGGAAATAGGGAAAATGAGAATGCTCCACAGCAAGTTTTGTAGCAGCTCTTCATCTCCTCTTTCTCCTTCATCTCCCATTTCTCCTGCCTGGCTGCTTGCTTGCTTCTTCCCTCCCTGCTTTCTGTTTCAGTCGAGCTATTGCAATAAGGATTAAATTGTAGGTTTAGCATCTCTCTTTGAAAATGAGTCCCCTGCCCTGCTCAGGAAAGAAGTTAGTAGCTTATAGCAGCTGCTCTTTCAGCACAAACTGAACCCCTGGAGCTGTTGGGGCAGGTAAGTCTTACGTAGGAGAAAAGGGACCCAGGGTCGTCTGCATCTGGGCTTTCTCTGGGCAAATCCATCAAATACACGAATAGGTAGTAAGGGAATCTTCAAGGGCTACTCAACCTTTCTATTTCAACACCTCAAGGCTGTAAAAACGTGGACATTATGTTCTCATCCTGCCTAGATTTCCAAGTAATTGGTTCTGAAAATATATAGTCATTTTCTCCCATTTTTTAAGGTGTCACAGTTGCTTCTCTCTCTAGGAATAATATTTCCAAGAATATTTGAATTTTTCCTCGCGCTCAGAAAGCTTTCCAGGTTATTCAAGCTGTTACTTCCCTTGTAGTAAAGCAATTTGGGCTAAATACGCCTTTTGCAAAGGATGTGAATAGCTGAAATTGCAACTGAACTGAAATTGCAACTGAACTGCAAGGGTAATTGCATGAAAAGAAAGTTAATCTTTGTTTAACTTCAGTATTTGCTGCACTGGAAGCTGTCGTAACCCCATTTCTTCCGCAGAAGTGGATTATTTACTTGTGATAATAGCTACATAAAATCATTAACACGCTGTCATAAACAGCTGTGCTCAACGGTGTTGGTGACAGAAATAGAATGCCCAACGAGGAGCCGCGATTTACAAACGGGACTTGGTTGCCTTTGGGAGAAGGGGAAGGAACACGTTCTTAAAAATTACGCTTTTAGTGCGCTGCAAACATATCTATATACAGATGTTTAATGGCAAAAGTGGCCTGTGCTGGTGTGCAGTTTTTGGGTCTAACTCTGTGTTTCCGCTGGAAATTGGGACCAGAGCACAAAGACGAAAGACAAATCGTATTCTGATGCATTATCTTGCTGTTGTTAGAGAATGTGTTCTCAGTTCAGGTCGTGTGGTGCTATTGATATTGTGTCTGAAATGCTCTATGAGCGGAGAGCAACTTTTTTGCTATATTTTATTAATTTTGGAAGGCTATCTTTTATATACTTTAAGGGAAAACTTGAATAATTATGGATAGGTTGACAGTAAAATTAATTTATATAAAGAAAATGTCGGTCAGTAGTTTACGCGTGGTTGAACAAAAGCTTTCAACGACTTTATAAAGCAATCTTTTTGTTGCAGCCAAAGTTTTTTGCTGCTTTTTCACGCAAAGTTTGAAAAAGGGCTGCTTTCTGTTCTGCACTGAGCCCTTTGATGCAACTGCATCCACGTGTTGTTCAGCGTAACGATTTTCTACTCGTCGGCACAAAGGAGTAACCTCATTGTTTTTCTTGGGTCTACTAGAAAGCAATGGTCGGGTTACTGGGTAGGGTGGAGAGGCGTTGCTTTAGCAAGGTGGGAGGAGATCCACCAGGTTTAAGGCTTTGGCACTGTTCCTGATGGGTGGTCAGGTTGTACCTGCGCATGCTCTCCCTTCAATTCTTCAAGAAAAAGGTCTTCAAGAAAGAAGGCTACCACAGCTTTTGTACTAGCTCTACTGAAGTGCATCTTGGTACCTGTGGCCAGAGCAAGTTGTGTAGGCGATTAAGGTCTCCAAATAAAATTCAACAGCATGGTAGACTTATGCTCATCTTCAACTCGGCTCTACAGGCACTTGTAGAATGTTTTCCCCTTGTTTTGCCTTCATGTTTACGTACAAATATTTTCGTATAAAAGATCTATTTATCTATGCATACTGCTTGTAGTGATCAAGGTATTTTTTTCCCAAAGCAAGTTTGTGAAGAAACCGTCTTACGTTCACTATGTACAAGTGAGCAACCCATATTTACTCGTGGTCTTCTCTATTTTTGCTCTTTTAGGTTCCCAGATCAAGACTTTTACATCGTTGAGGTTCGTAACTGAGCCTTCGGATGCTGTCACCATGCGTGGAAGCAACGTGCTGTTGAACTGCGGGGCAGAATCTGACCGAGGAGCTCCGGTCATCAAGTGGAAGAAAGACGCGGTCTTCTTGAACCTGGCGGTGGACGAAAGGAGGCAGCAGCTGGCCAACGGATCGCTCTTGATACAAAACATAGTCCACTCAAGGCACCACAAGCCGGACGAAGGGCTCTATCAGTGTGAAGCGTCTCTAGAAGGCGTTGGAGCTATCATCAGTCGGACAGCGAAGGTCATGGTAGCAGGTAAGGAGGAAGCTTCTGTTTCCTACCTTCTGGATTGC
Organism: Stictonetta naevosa; assembly: GCA_011074415.1. Taxonomy (NCBI): domain Eukaryota; kingdom Metazoa; phylum Chordata; class Aves; order Anseriformes; family Anatidae; genus Stictonetta; species Stictonetta naevosa. Next base: position 1,698,346 of record CM021729.1, on the reverse strand, counting down.
GGGAAATGCTGAGAATTTGCTATTCGAAGAGTGAGAAATGGAGAGAAAAGCAATTGAAGTGGGTTTCCCCCCTCATCCAAAGAAGTTAAGGTAGATATGATGGCCATGCAACAGTAATTTATTTCTGATGAGGTGTTATTCTTGTTTAAATTATTTTTGTTTAAATACGTCCAATGAAGTCTTTGTTGCTGTGAGTTACTTGCTGTATGTTTGCCTTCAAAACAGCGGAGACCTCTGCAGTTGGGAATTTTTCCGATGAATTGCGGGTCACAACAAATGCTGGATTCCTGTAGGGTGTTGAATGCGTGAATTTTTCAGGTTTAGGAACTTTTTCATAGACGGGAGCTCATTATGCAGCTCCCTGGAACTGGCAGCCTCTTTGTATTTCCTTTTAAAGCACTCGAGCAGGTATATGGCAGAGGGAACACGAGTTCACGTTAGCAGGTGTCTGAGAAATCCCTTTAGTTACTAATGCCGACTCGAATGTGTAGAGTTCAGAGAATTTTTATTTCCGAGTTTTGTCAGTTCTAAGGGGATGCTTTTTGTTCCTGCTTTCTACGTGTGTTTTTATATGCAAAATATTGATTGCTTTCGACTTGGACCTGTTAAAGAATGCCCTGGTCGCTGAGCAGCCGTGTACAGGTGACAATTAGCAACCCTGGAAAAAAGGATGGAAATCCCTTCCTGCTGAGAGGGGATTGAGATTTGTGGCATGTGATGTGCAGGTGAGCTATGAGCTTGTTCAAGTGCGTTGTTTGGAGGAGATGCTTGTGCTTACGCTAAAGAAAAGACGCAACATGTCAGGGAGAAGTGTGCATTTCTCTGGTTCTCCACGTGTCCTGTCGGTACGCATCTAGTTTTTCTTCTGGCGCATCTGGACAACGTGGGGATAGAAAGCAAAGCTGAAGCTTAAACCAGTTCAGTCCAGGAGCTCTGCACAACTTCGCCATCCAGTAGTTGCCTAAACATTTATGCTGGGGAGGGAGCCCAGACAGCTCTCCTCTTGGCTCGTCTCTCCAGTGTCCCTTGTGAACTTGGTATCTTCCAGTCTTGAGGTCTCTTAACCTGAGGAGTGCTTTCCCTTCCTCCTAAGTCTCTTCTACCATCTAGAAAAGATGTTTTCTCATGATAGATGATTAAAAGGGGCAATAAGAGTCTTAACTCTCTTCTGCCTCCTTCCCACCAGTTTGACCAGTCCTCCACGATAGTCCGGAAGTGTGCTCCGAACCTGCCATCCTCAGCCATGTGTGTACGCCTGTGCTGGAGCGATTCTTCTCCAAAGAGCTGGAGAGCCCCACAGACAAGAAGCAATGGGTTATTCCATTTCCCAGCCCTCCTTGGAGGGAGTCTGCAGAGCTGGGCTTTGAGAAGTAGGGCTCTCCTTGCCAACTGAGGATGCTGTCTGGCCTTAATCTGGTTTTTGGCAACCACTGCCGAAATCCTTCCAATTACTCTTTTTGAAGTGAACGCACATGTGGGACTGTTCCCTGTTGTGCCGTGCCCAGCTCACTAATTTTGAGCTCCTAATCTTGAGGAAGGGTTATGCTTTGTTTGGCAGGTCCTGATCTAATATTCCCGTGATGATGGAGGAAGAGGGACAGGTGGGTTTACTCTGTTCAGGATCAGTTGGGCTCAGACTGGAAGAACTTCTTATTGGAAAGGCTGTAAAGAGAACAAGAGACTAAAACTGAAATATGGGAGGCTTCCTTAGGCATGTGCTCTTTTCCCCTCTAGGGGTAATTAGGCAGTGGAATAGGTTGCGTGGGCAGGCTGCGGAGTCTCCATCTGGGGGGATGTTCAAGACCCAGTTGGACACAACCCAGCAGAGCCTGCTGGTAGCTGCCCCTGATTTCTTCAGTGGGTCGCACTAGGCAAGCTCGTCACCTCCCAACCTTCCCGATTGCATAAAAAAAACAGAATAAAATCACATAAGTTGGAATAAGACATGGCATTTAAAATTGGCAGCAAGTTCTTCAAGCAGAAATGAAAAGGTATTTTGCTCTCTGAAGGATGTGCGCTCCCGAGTAAGGAGAATGTGCTTTTTCTTTTTTTTTTTTGAGGGAGTCAATGTGCAGTGTTGGCAGAGCATCGTTGACTTAAGGCACTGGCAGATGGAAACATGACAGGAAGGGAACGAGGCCACGAGGACGAGCGAAGGTCTCGCACTACAGTAGGCTGTGTTAATCATTGCTTGGCACAGTAAATAAGCTTCATATTTTCAGAGCTTCATATTTCCAGAAAAGGCTGCTTTTACAGAGAGGATTGGGACTAGGGCGAACTTTAAGTGTTATAACATTTGTAAACTGAATCGTATGGTGATGGGTCGTTGCTAAACAGACTGTTCTGGACAGCTTGATGGTCTCATCCAAGAGCCACGATGTGTTTGATTGCACTCTCTTGATGAATGGAAGGTTGTGTTCGTGGCACCAAGGCACATCCTCGTTTTGGTGTCTTTGTCTAGGCAACATTTCATTCTTGCAAGGCTTCGAAGGAGAGATCGCGAGCTTTAATATTTCAGGTAGGCTTTAGGAAGACGTTCACCCCTTGAATTGCAATCTAATCTTGGCGTCACTTCTAAACTACACGGAACTTGAAGTGGTTTCAGTCAAGAAAACGTAGCAAATGCAAGCTGTTTTTAGTAAGACAAGGATTGTATGCATGAAGCTTTCCACGTATGGGGGAAAATACTCTGTTTCAAAGAACTTCTCGAGGGTCTTTAGGGCCTCAGCATGCTCCAGCTGTGCAAGAGCTCCTAGCTGAAACGGAGATGAGAGCAATGGAGAGAAACTAAGAGCTGCTTCCTACTCCAGCATCTTATTAAAAGTCCCAATTTACCAGACTACTGATCATTGGTATTTCCTGTAATTGGTAGGATTTCAGATAGAAACAACACTGCCCACGTGTTATGCCTCTATTTATAGACAGTTTTGGGATGAGGCTCTCAAAGGTTCTGGCTTTCATCGTCTTCTAAAAGACCAGAGGTAAAGTAAATGACAAGCCTGAGGTCACTTTTACATGGTGTTACTTCTCTGTGGTAATTCCTGCCCCTTGGTGACGACTGGCTCTACGAGATGGGATTTTTTGGGGTGTGGTCATAATGATTTAGAGCTTGAGAAAATTAATGAAAATGATTTATCACTTTTCTTGTAAAACCATAAAAAGAAAGCCAAAAAAAGCAAACAATGGGTAAACTACATCACGCCAAGAGATCCATTTAGGCCCACGTCTTGGTTTTGGCAACAGCTGATGTTCAGGCAGTGTAGGAGCTCTGTATAGAAGTAATTCACGTCCATGCTCTACCAGTTGCCCGTGTGCTCTGCATGTCAGTAAATTCTTGAGTCACAAGTGTACCATTTGTACTTGTAAGTGCCATTTGAGTTTATTCTTCAGTTGACTTGTCTTCCTTAACCCATGGAGACTTTCAGCGTTTTGTTCCTTCAGTGGGTGTGTTGCCATTGATCCGGTCCTGGCAGAAATCAGAGGTTTGCCGGGGGGAGGACCAAAACCCACCTAGTTATAGTTCATTTAATAAGATAACAAAAGCTCTGTTCTGCTGTTTAAAGATGATAAATGGCAAACGTGGAGCCTCCCTGGAGGAGCACATGGAGTAGTTCTTAATCTCACTCGAATCTAAGTGGAATAAACATGAAATATAATATTAGGTACTATTGCCTACCCGTGTTCTGGGATTTTAATAAACTGAGGATGAAAAATCATTTAGTAATGTGAGTGGTATCACTTCAAGTATGGGATAAACACATGAAACCTGTTAATGCTGAATTTTAGGAAACTCTTCATTGTGCAGAGCAAATAAAATGTCTGAAGTGGTGCAAACTTGTCATCCCCTGAAACTGAGAGTCACTTTTTTTATAGTAGAGGAAAATGAGTTTCAGAAATTCCCAGCTGGGGAGGTATAACTTGGTTTATAAACTGAAATCAGCCAATACTGACTTAATCAGTTTATTCCTACCAGAATCACAGGAGATTTTGGGCTATTTTCTATAAATTCATCAACCGTAATAAGTGGTGAACAAAACTAAAACCGTTTCCCTTGAAAACCAATTTTAGAGCTCCAAAAACTTAAATTAAGTTGAAAAAAAGACGAGTCAGACAATACAGTTAGAAAACTTGAATTAAAAGTGTAGCCTCTTGACAGTGTAATTGGCAAAATGGACATTTATGAACTGTTGGTCAATGGGATTTTGTTATGCCTCTTTCTATTTCATTTAAATGCACACTTAGCATATACACTGTGTAATAGTGCATGGAGTATCAGAACTCTATTGAAGCTGATGTTTGGTGTCTAACACTACCTGATTTTGATATCTATCCGTGCCACGTGGCAGAACAACGAACGCCTTTGGGACAGCTTTGTACGTTTGCTTAATGGTGGTGTGGGTTTTTTGCCTAATAGAGTGGGCGATTTGAGCGCTTGCTCCCTGCTATCCCTGTTCCATGTTGTCGTATTTGTAAAATCTACATCCGCCACTTGCGTACAAATTTATGCTCTGTCATTACATTAAGGTTCGTTAGTGCTTTCTTAATAAAGCCAAGAGGAAGTAGCAGGGATCAGGTAAATATTTGACTCTTCATTTGCCACTCTGTTTTAAGACCTGATTTTTTTTTTTTTCCTGCAGAAGATGCACTTACCTTTAAAAGTGGGAGCAGGGAGATAACCAACAAAAGTCAAAACGACGGCCAGCATATCTAGAGGTTTAGTAATCCAAGCCTCTTGGGTGAAGAATAAGATAGAAGGTGGCCTTAGATGGCTAGAAATGGAGAAACCAACGTGTTATGTCAATGCAGTATCATCTAGGCACGGTGCAATCAGTTATTTTGCTCAGCCTTCACTTTAAACAGAAGTGCTGCTTAAATATTCAAAGATAAAGGTACTCCAAACACTTGAATGTGTTTTATTTTGCTATAAATTATTTGGAGAGGCTTTATGGCTCCTAATTCACTGCAAATCCAGTGGCTTTAGGTGCCACTTGGAGATGAGGGCAGAGAACCACATCCGACAGCCCCTGTGATGTTTGGTTAATGCACAGCTTTGGTTGTTGCTGGCTTCTCTTATGCCAACTCTGTATATTTTTCTCCCCGCTAAGAAAATAACCTTTCTGATGCTACACCTTTTAATTAAACACTTGATTACCTGCTTCCTCCTTGTGTGCTGGGAATGGCTCTACTGAAGTCCACTATGCTTGACAGGGTTTCAAGCAGTGGAGAAGTAGGCCATGCCTGAAGATGGATGTCTTTCTAATATCTGATGTCTAAGTGCCTGAATGCCAACACTATAATGAGCAGAAACTCTTTGAACTTACAAAATTTAGTTTTGTTGTTGACTTGGAAATTACTTTTGGGAGTGACTCGGGAGCAACAACTTCCCCAGGACGGTGCTCCCTCCCAGAACCAGGAGAGCCTAAGTCTGCCGAGAAACGCTCGGCCAGGGTTGCATGCCTTAGCAATTCCTGCTCTTCCTACCCCCGTGCTGCTAATAGAAACCCAGTTTTAATTAGTAGATTTCATTTAAGAAAAAGCTTTTGCTTTTGTCTTCAGCGCCTGGCAGAGATTTACTTACATTGTGCTCGAGGAGATTGGATTGAGGAAGGAGCAGCCTTGGTTAGTAAGGGCACGAGGTTGGAGCGAATTAAAGTAATGGGCTGTAATAGATCATCGGAGCTGGGGACGGATATCAGCCTGTACGTCATCTGGCCAGCTTACCTTCCAGGAAAGGTTTGTTCCCGCTCGGTGTCTGCCGATCATCTGTCTGGTCTGGCTTTGCAAGCCCGAAGTGATGAGAGTCCCACAGCCTCCGTTAGGGCCGTGTCCTATGGTCTAATGGATCTGTCGGGATGATTTTTGGGAAATGAATCCCCAGCTTAAGGAATATCACGCTTTTGTCCTTTATTGCACTGGACAAAGGTGCAGTGGGGTGTAATTCTGTAAGCCTGAAAACCGATGCTCACCTTCTAACTTCTTTGGGGATATAAATTAACATTCTTTTTTTTTTTTTTCCTTGATATAAAAGCACCTTTCAAGCTGGTGGCGCTTGAGTCTGCTGCGACAGAACAGGTGAGAACTGATGCAGCAATTTGAGTGAGGAACAGCCTTTACTTCTCACTTTTCCAACCCCTGGTGTGTGGCTGAGGCTGGCTGAAAGCATTTTTGCTTTTTTTCATGCTAGTTCTCCCCCTCCCTCCGGTTGCAATTGGTTGAGCAAGGAAGGACCTACCTGCATTTACCTCCCGGCACTGTCAGCTTCGCGCTCAGCCCGCTGGAGGTATCCCTCCCTTAGGAGCATCCCCTTCCCTTTTCTTGGCTGTTGTGAACCGAAACCCTGCCTGAGGCCAGCGGGCCATATCCTGCTCTGGGTCAAATCTGGCTCAAACTATTGCACTGAGTTCCTCTGGCCCTCCTTGCCACCCATTATATCCTCTGTTTTCAAGTGCTTTGCACCTATTTTTCATTAAAGTTATGGCCTTGAATGTCTTCTCCTTGACATCTTTATCCTTCCCTGCAAGAAGCAGTGCTTGTGCTTCAGTTTGTGGTTCAAAAGTGTGTTGATCACCTTGCTCAGATCCCTCATCCCCCTACTTTTTCTGGGCTAAAAATATAGGTTTAGTTGAAATAGACACATACGTTGTCTTACCAAACCATTGTCTTACCAAACTTCTTGCTGTTCTTGCTCCTTAGTGAGATGTCCAGGTTATACACGCTCTTCCAACAGCAATGTTCAGTGTCTTATGGCACAAGGTATCAGGAAAAGTGAAGGATACTTGCACGACTTCAGCAGTATTTAAGTTCTGGGGAGGTTCTGGACACTGTTCTTCCAGGTAGCGTGTAGTGCAATAATAATAACCCCAAAATGCAATAATACCTCCAAAAGGGTTCAAATGTAGACCTCTTGCATTCATTTCTACTGGGAAAATGTCCTGATTACTTACTCCATGAGAAAAGCCACGAAGAATTTTGTAGCTGTATTTATCTTCTAAGGTGATAAAAGAGCAAAGCTATTTCTCTGGAAATACTTTGACTACACTTGAAGCGTGTTATTTTCTTAACCACGAGCAGTTCAGTGTAATTTGGTGCTTGTATTTCGAACCTGAGGTCATGTAGTTTGGGGTAGTTGGATGTAATGAGTTCGTGGCGAACCCAGCCTTAAATTGCTCACCCTGAGTATCCTGAATATCAGAGACCTGGCTCTGGGAAGAGCATTTATAGTGATGAATTGGATCTTAAGTGTCATTTGCAGTGAATGGGGAGAATTAAATGCCAAAGAGGGAGATTAGTAGGAGCTGGCACGCCGAGTATCTGTGTCTGCTAAGGAGGAGTGTGTCTGAAATCTCATCTCCTTCGCCGTCTGGGCTCCGGAGCTGAGGTTATCTCAAGGAGCATCCTCTTGGTGTTTGGAGCTGGGTGAGCCAGAGAAGAAAAGCTTTCGGATACGCTCAGAAAAGCTTTGGGATATACTCAACTGCAGGACTGGAGCACATTTTCTGGTGACACCTTCGTCATCTACACCACTTCATTCGCTTGAGCGGGTCCCACAGTTTTTGGCACGGGAGCACAAAATATTGATCAAATATTTGTCCAATATTTAGAATTGGGAGCGTTGAAAGTTGTAAGGCTTTCCAAGTAGCTGGTGCATTTTTTTCAGTAGGACTTCCCCCATTTCTTGATTTACTTTTTTCCCTAATAAAAGAAAGATGTAGGCACCTTCGGGGATTTCCTCAGGTTAATTTAATTTTCTGACTTGAAACAATCTTGTGACCACCTCGCGCGCTCTCTTGTTTCCAGTTTAACCTTTCTAATGGTTTCTTGACCTTGCTCACTCAAAATCCATACACGTTTCCGAAGTGATGGTTAATAAGATGAGAGGAGCTGTTTACAACCCGCTCATTTGTCCTTGGTGACCTCTGTTGGGCAAATGAGAAATAGGTCAGTCGCGATGCCGCCGTGTCACCGCAGGGGGAGAGGTGGAAATCAGCCGAGTCAATCCTCAAGTCTCGTAAAACACATCATCCGAGCGACTTAATTAAAAGGGGTCAGGTTTCTCTCCACCCTAGTTGGTGGTATCTGACCGAGAGGTAGGCGATGTGCGTGCCGGTTTGGGGGTTTGATTGGCGTACGGCGGCACGGAAATGCCGCTCTCCAAATTTCTCTGCACGCTGTGATTGATGCTGGATGATTACGGGTTTACAAGCTAAAATGTCTAATTCTTAAACCTTCTTATTCCATATTTACCAGCAGATGATACAATCCAGCGCTGACAGGGGGATTGAGTGGGTGACACGTAGGTCTCTTCCACCTCGAATCTCCGATTCTGTGCAAACCTTTAGAATGTAAATTGGAAGCGTGTTTTATATTCGTAAATGCAAAAATACTCTTGAAAGGCTTTCACGTTGAAAAGATTATAGTGATTAGCATTTATTATGCTGTTGTTTTCATGCAAAAAAGAAAATCCTGCCCAGATTTTACTCAAATTGAACTTTTGTGCCTTGCATAATAGCCCTGCTTTAATTTGAATAAGATTCAGAATAAAGTGGCCCGATAGGAAGTTAAACACGACAGAGACAAAAAATCCTAATGTAAGCCACTAAACGTGTGTGTGCTAATATGTAGACAAAAATGAGGATGTTTACAAGGAAGTGCTCTTGCAAAGGGCACAGCAAAAAGGTCTTGGGGGGGGAGGCAATTTAGCAGAGAGCAAGATGTTAAGTTGCTTAATTTTCTCTGCAGCAATAAAATCTGGTAAAACGAGGTGAGCGATGGCAGTCATTTTATTAGAGCGATTCCCACTAGCGTAGCTGGAGCTGAGAGGCTCTCAGCCTTTGCATTAGAAACTCTGTTTTCATGGCTTTATAATCCAGCTCTAAAAGCTCACCTGGGCTGGTGTCTGGCATCCGAGATCCAAAGCCAGGAATGAATATTTCAGAGCCTTGGGAAATAACGTCTTTGGCTAGGTCTAACTCAGCTAGGGGTTTTGACTAGAGATGTTGCCTCTCTACCTCAATTGCTGTCTTGCATACAACTTTTAACACGTCGTTCGAGTCACTTTTTTTTCCTCACTGGTAGTGGCTGTGGTTAGATCTTACAGGAGGAAAATCAAGGGAGAGTCATGCTGCAGGTCATAGAGTAAGTAAGAAAATCAAAAGTTCAGCAGGGGTCTTTCAGCTTGCAGGCTGGCTTGTTTTTCTCATTTTATTTCCCTCCTTAGCCCGTTTAAAGCTGACTGAGACACCTTTATAGCGCTCTGTAACGTGTCTCCATTCCCTCTGTATCCCTCAATGTGAAGCTCTGGGGATGGACAAAGAGCAGAGTCTAAAACTTAAAAACTCGGTGACTCAGGAGCTGTGCTCGAGCAGAGGAAAATTGCGCAAACAGCAAAGATTGAGAGGCCTGCCCCAAGATGTTCAGCAGCTTGGGGTGGGAACAGTGCCTTGGCCAGGAGAAATCAGGTCCCAGCAGGGTAAGGGGGGAACCCAAAGGTACCGAGGACATGGAGTCAGCGAGTAAAGAATAATCACGATTTTGGCTTCTCTATAGCAATAAAAAAGTCAGATTTATCTGAATTTCTGAACTGAGTCGTGGAAGAAGTGGAAATCGTATTTTGGTTGTTTTTGTGGGGCGGATTAGGGTCAAAAGTTGCTTCAACGCTTTGCTTTGTCTAGCTTTATCCAGATAGTATGCAGAGTACCTTAAATAACTGGAAGGTGTGCCGTATCACGTTATTAGACATTTAATGATAAACACTTGAAACGTTTAAAATCCATGGGATGTTTCCAGGAAGATCCAGTCCTACAAGAAAGCTCGCAGCTCTCTGGACCCTTCAAGCGTCTCTTTACCTGGCTGCGAGTGGCACGTACCTCGTTCTGCATTGCTCTCCTGAGACGTTAAGCAATTTTTAGCCGGAGAGCAAAAAGCGATGAAATTGCCTTTAAAGGATGAAATCTGGTTGAATGCCTTTTATGTGTCGTCTGGCTTTGGAATCGGAGATGCACTTGTTCCAGCCTTTTCCACAGTTGGTAAGAGCAGACACAACTGAATTTAAGGAAGCAGAAGAGAAAACAAGAACTCGAAGAGCTTCGTTCCCAGAAGCTTGTTGCTTTAAAACGGGGTTGGAACTGATGAGCAGCTGTTTTGCTTGGTGAAGGCAGGCTTGTCTTGCCGGTGTGTTAGACTGTAATCAAACATTAAGTTTGTAGCTTATGAGACATGGCAGCGGCAGCCCCAGCAGCTGATGGAAATGAATTTATTTCCATTGCAATTGGTCTTTCCTGTTGAGGGTTTCTGAGATTCAGAAGAAAACGTTTCTGTGCTATTTGCAGTAAGGAACAATCCAGTCAAATTCTCCTAAGGAAAAGAGCTTAAGCGTTTGCATCCTGTCTCCATCTCCGTTTCTGCTTCCCTTCTGACCACAACGAGGACAAACTGGAGGAAGCAAATCCTTACACAGCTGGATAAGACGAAGGCCAGGTGCTTCTCCATCTCCCAACACACCTGATGTGGACGCTGAGTGCCCTGCTTGGGGCAGAGCCTGCGGAGCAGTCTGGCAGTGCGTAGTTTTAGGGAAGGATAAAATAAAAAGCCAGGATAAAAAAAAAAAATAATCTCATAAAAGTACAATGATAGGCGCAAATCTGCGTGTAAACATAAACGGGATGGGAGAAAGTGGTAATTAAAAATGGGGTGGGGAATAAGTCGCACTCGTTCCTATTCAGGAATTTGTCTCCTGGGTTCAATGACTTGAACCCCAGTGTAATTAACCCCCGTCTAATTACCTTTTTATGGGAACGCCGTGTAGTTTCAGCACTAGGTTGGTTAACGTTGCTTAGGGGAACCCTGTGGGTTTGTGGAAGTACTAGGGCATTGCTTATCAGCACCCTAACCACGTGGATAATAGGCTATCTGCAGCAACCCCGCCCGATCAGTGCAGCCTTTAAGATGAGTAATTTTACAGCGAAGCGTTCCCGTGTCCTGCGTGTGTTGTGCATCGAATGCAAACGGCCGCTTTTTGCGGGTGGATGTGACAGCCTGACACTTTGATCAGCGCGGTCGTGTTTATGGGCTGGCGGTCGCGGGTATGGCAGCAGGGGCTGGGGAAGGAGAGGACGAGCAGGAGGAACATCGAAGTGCTGATAGCAGCTCCGGAGCACGTAAGCGAGGGGGAGAAAGAGGCTTGGGGCCGCGGGGAGAAGAGGAAGCATTACTGGAAGGTTGACTCTGAAATCTGACTTTTCATTAAAATCAGTCGGAGCGAGTCGATTCCCCGCCGTAATCCTCCCCTCTGCCTCTGGAGGAGGTTTGACAAGACCTGTAACGGTCCTGGAGCACCGTGTCATTTCACAAACAAGTGCTTATCCCAACCTTTGGTGGACTCTGCTGCGTCTTCACCTAGGCGTGAGTTGAAGAGAAATGTGATTTTTTTTAAAACTTTCCTCTTTCCATTTGCGGCTAAAGGCTCATCCCATTGTATGACAACTAGGAAGAGGAGAAGGGATGAAGACGCATCAGTCTTGTCTCTGGAGCCCATGTGAGCCCGTAAAGAGAGGCTGCGTTAGAAGCTTATCCCCTGGTTTCCCAAACTTTGGATCTCGATTCCAAGCATTGCTTGCTGCTGGGCATTGGCCGAGTGCCTCCAAGCCGAGAGGTGTTGATGAAGCATCAGTGTCACTTCAGCCCCCTTGGATAAAGGGGAGTTGGTGAAATTGATATTCTCAGGTCTTGAATTTATCTTCCAGGAACAAATATGAGATACGGAATACAACTTCTGAATCTTACAGTCAACTCTTTGAGCAGACAACTATAAATATACTTAAATATTCCGCCTATATAAAGAGGGGTGGAAGACACTCTGGTTTTCTGGTTTAAAAATGATGCTTCTTGCAATAGAAAGAAAGTAGCCATGAGTACCTTAACCTGACAGTATTAATATAATTCTTTATGTACAAGGCGAAATGATCGGTGTAATCAAGCTCCTGACATAGCTATTCAGGTGTTCAATATTGTCTCCAAGTAGTCTTCACGAATTTTAATTTACTAATGTCATTCGTTAATGAGGCTTAGCAAACACAAATGATTTGCAGTCACCTTAGTGTGGTTCAGGGTCTTCGGTAGGGTCACTTGATGCTTTACATTTCAAGATGAAAATCTTACTCAAGAGCTTATTAATTTTTTTTGTTCTCAGTTTTTATTATGGGAGTTCCCATCCCCCAGCTTCCCAAACAACCCTTTTCGAGAGGAGCAGAGGGAATCTGTCTTGGAGCCAAGGTGTTTCATCAAGTATTTCTCGGAGTGAAGTAATAAAAGCCGAGTGTAAATTACAAAGCAGCAGCAGAGCAGACACCTCCTCCATACTGGGGAGGAGCTGTGCGGTGCCTTTGCTTGTTCCCATCTCTCGCCTGCTGGGTTGGGACCCCGAGCACGACCTTGGCTTGGTGATTTTCCCCACACCGATAGGTAGCTTTATTTGTTGGATGGAATAAAACCTCATCTTGAAATGTGAACTGAAATGCTTTAATTGGGCTAGATTGCTTGAATTCCTTCACGTTTATAGTCTACGAGATTCATGCTGCTGAGCTAACTTATTTTTAGGGTCAGCATCCCGATAATGAAATTCAAGACGTTTGATTACATTTTGTCCTGGGGACTGCAGTTTATATCCTAGAGGAGCTTTTGTGCAGGGAGAACCCTGACGTGGCTCTGCGAAGCAATGTCGGACAACATTGAAATAAAATTGTTATTTATTTTTTTTTAACTATCAACTGAATGTTCAATGAAGCGTTTTGCTTCACAGGCATCCAGTTTCTTAGGAAAGTTGTGAAAACGTTTTAGTATCTTTTCTGGAAAAACGGTTCTTATTCAGAGAAGGAATATATATCGAGTCAAAACTCTAGTTGTCTAAGAGCATTTTTTGATGGTAAGGCTTTGTCCAGCCCAGGTTATTCACGTTGGTCCAGGCAGCTGTGGAGAAACATCAAACTAGGACAAGGCTCATGGTTATGTAAAAGAAAAAAAAAAGCAAACACTGAGGCTGTAGTTTTTTGATGTTGCAAATTGGAACAAGAGTGGCATGGAAATGCTAGTTTAAAAAAAAAAAATAAGCATGCAATAGCCACATGAGGCTTTTTTCCCCATATAATATTACTTTATAAGTACAAAACATAGCTGAAAGGTGAGCTGGGCTGTAGTAGAAGAGAAAACCTCATCCTAGAGCAACCAAGCAGCCCGCTTTGTGCCTTTGAAGGGAGGGGGAAATGCTGAATGCTCAAGTGCAACTAACTAAATATTTGAATGCTGTTGCATTGCTTTCGACAAGTAACGGTGTGGGGAAATAGTCAGTTTTATCAGAGTTATTGGCAGTGTATTGCCATTTTTGCCTGCTTCATTTTTCAGTGGGCTTTGGGTTCCATTCATTTCTTGGGTTAACGACAAAATCAGCTTGCTTTCCTTAATTGTAATTCATCCCTCGGTCAATCGCCGTCGCTGCCGTGTCAGTTACGGGGTGTGTGTTAGCTAAAATACTCAACGACTGGTACCGGGCAGCTCAAAGTATCGTGTTTGTCAGCAGGATTGTGGCTAATATACGCTGTGTGAAAGCAATGGCAGTTCGGGTAAAAATATATATTAAAAAAATACCTAGAGAATGAAGTCCCTGTGCTCCAGCTGCCCAAACGTGCCCGACTTCTGTCAACGCCACCTCCTATTTCCGTGCTCGTTGCTGAGAACAGACTGGAGTAAGCCTCGGTGCCTTTGATACACAAATCTAAGAAGGCGGCGGTGAATTATTCCGGCGGCTTTCCGTTGCCTCGTATTAACGTCACAGCCCGGAGGCCCTGGGAACTGCACCGCGAAAAGGAACATTGAGAGGAACGTTGCTTGACACGTTAGCGACAAACCGCAGGTGATGACAGTATCAGGGAAAATGGGTAGCGGGATGAAATGTGGCTGAAATCTGGATGAAACGTCGTTGTAAAATAGTCACAAGCGTTTACCAACAGGCACGAAATCCGCTTCTCGTTTCTATTCTACAAATCAGCAAATGTTGCAGGAGTGCTATGATGACTTCAAACGTTGTAGGGCCCTTTTGCTCCGTCCAAGCCCTGTTTTAGTATCGTTTAACGATGAGGGTGCTGTTGAAGCGCTGCTGTGGGTGTCCTGCAGCACGTGAAATAGCAAAATGCAAAACTCATCGCAGCACGGCTTGGCAGGTGTTCGTGCGTCTGCTTTGAAAGGGTTTGCTGCAGGCGAAGCGGTAACTCCTGCTTTAAGACTAATTCTATAAAATGTATTTTTTTTTGGGCTTTTCATGCGTGTAAATGGTATCGTTGGGATTATTCATATATTTGTACGGGGGAAGCTGGCAATTCACCTCTTCCTCTGTTCTTGGCCATCTTACCCTCGTTGGTGTGATTGTCATCTCTCTGGTCCTGTACTCGTCACCTAAACCCTGTGGCTCATCTCACCATCCACGTTCCCTTTTTCTTGCACGATTCACAACTCTTAATTGCTTTAAAATTATTTTTCTATATTAAGGTAGTCATCACCTCCCCAAAATGACCCTGTCCCTTTATCTTGAGCATGAAGGTCCAAACCCTTTTTTTTTTCACTGCTCTTATTTCAACTTCTTTCCAGCAGCAGCATCCAAACCCTGATCATCGCTACCTTCTCTGGGAATTTATCTTCTCCTACGTAGAGGTCCCCGGTCCCTTACTTCACCTGTCTGTTGCATCGTGTTTAACGCCATCATCTTGTATGATGATGACACTGGACACCTTGTGCCAGATTTGGGACATGACCGTGAACGTTGCAAATCATAGAATATCCAGAGTTGGAAGGGACCCGTAAGGATCACCAAGTCCAACTCCTGGCACCGCACAGGCCTACCCAAAATTTTAGATTCCAGATCAGTCATCCACCACCCTGGATCTGCTTACTTGGCCATGTCCAGCTCCCCCGTTTTCCCTTTGTCGTATGTATTTCCTCTTTTCCTCATTTTTCTGCCTCTGCTGCTTGCCGTGTCCTTGGGATTCAGTGGGAAGAGTAGGAGGAAAGTCTACTTTCGGGCACGTCTGCTTCCCTCCCCACCGTGGTCCCCGTGTTTGGGTTCACTAGCTCAACCTGCAGCTTTTCCAGCTGATCAGGCACTCGTTGCGGTCTTGGAAGCTCTCGTTCTCCTTGAAATTTCCAGGGTTTTCCTTCTACAACTGAGGTCTGTTGAATGGGGACAACGGGTTTGAAAGCTTTTGGGGAAGGGAGGAGAAGAATTAATCGGCTGTGGGTTAAAAATGGGATTTGGGCCTGGGTTAAATGTGCTAGGAGACATTTCTAGCTGAGGTTTGTTAAGGGATGACTTTTATTGAAGGCAATTACGTTGATTTAAAGGCGAGAAGATGAAGACCCACTTGGTGTTTACCTGCAGACATCTGGTATTTTCCTACCAGGTGTGTCAGAACAGAGGGCCGACCCGTTTAATTACGAGGATTTTGTGATTCCTAGCCAGATTCTCTTTTTTCTTGTCTTGGTTTGAAGTTTTTCAGGTTACAGTAACACAAATCAGATAGAGAGGAATCTTTTTAGAGTGTATTATCGAGTGCAGCGCTCAGCTTACGAAAACACATATGCTGTCTCTGCCTGTTGGGGAGGATGCAGCAGATTTTGGACCAGCGAGACACTTCTCTGAGGCAGGAGTAATCCATTAATTAGGGGTGGCTTGGGGCGTGTGTGCTCAGCTTTACAGGCAATAAATAACGAATGGAAGCGCCTCGCGTCGGCTAGAACATGCAAAAAGGCTGAGACTTCCCCAATAACGGGGCAACTTGGGGTTATGGAGCCTCTTCTCTCCAGCCCTAACCAGCAGGGCTGATAAAATCATCATATTAACTGATACCAACCTTTTAGAGCCGTCTCTTTTTCTTCACTTCCTCTTTTTTTTTTTTTTTCCAGTTGCTATTTATTTATTGGAAGACAAATCCTGCAACCCCCTTCGTGAAAGCTTCCCTCTGGCTTCACCGTGCTTGGGTTTTATCCCAGGGTGACTTGGATGTGGTGGGCTCAGCCTCTTGCCGCGGTGGGAGAGGGGAGCTGGATTCAGCAGATGCAAGGCGAGGGGCCATGGTTCGTGCCCACGAGGCTGCGGGTGCTAACAGGGCTCTGTCTGAGCTCTAATCTTTGAGTTACGGACAGGGAAATTTATTTAGGGATCGTACAAGGGAAATGAAGCGCTCCCTCCGAGGCTGCCTTTCTGGCTCTTCCTGGCTTTCGACTTCTCAGTTCCCCGGGAGGAGATTTGACGAGGCTTTATATGATTTCTGCGAGTGGGATATTAGCCCTGTATGACAACAGCCCCTTCCCTCACCTGCGGGGGAGCTCAGCAGGGAATTTAAAACCTATTTGTAAGAGCACGAGTGTCTTTTTGCTGTCAGAAGCCCGCTGAATAATTGATTTAGGGAAAATCGGAGACACCTCCGCTTCCCTAAAGATGATATTGTTTATCAGCCAGCAGTCCCCATTTCCCCAAAGCGTTTCCCTGTTGATCATGTGCCAGTCCTTGGTAACGGGACAGACCTTTTTTTTTTTTTCTCTGCCTTTGTGTAGGTAGCTCACATTTCTTTGTCATGTCCCTAGGATGCCCAAGGCCAGGCTGGATGGGGTTTTGAGCAGCCTGGGCTGGTGGGACATGTCCCTGTCCGTGGCAGGGGGTGGAATTAGATGAGCTTTCAGGTCCTGTCCAACCCAAACCACTTGGTGACTGTGTGATGTTGCAGGAAGGGATGCCACCCGGGATATTTTCCCCATTTTCCCACTCCAGTCTCCCAAACACTGGGAAGACTTTGCTGTTGTGGATGTTTTAGAATCCCTTTTGATTCGAGGACAACCAGAATGTATTAAACGTAACAACAGGAATCTTTGGGCCTGTTCCTCTTCTTTATTACACCCCGAGTTTAACATAACTGGGGTTTAAATATCACCATGAAGTCATCGCTATGAGCACTAATTCTCATTAAGTTTGCCTGGCGTTGCTGGCAGCAAGCGCGTTTTTGAAGCAGGGCTTCGATGCAAAGGCGAGCAGGTGGGGGATGCTGGAAAGAAGCCTTATTTTTTTGGTGTTTAATCCATCGGAAGGAACTGTTCCTCCAGATAACCTTTGTGATGCTGCCAGGGTCAGAGAGACGAGCTGTAACCCCGCGGGAGTGCTGGCGAGACCAGCTTTTACGCTCCTGGGGGCAAAAACCTGGAGCCAGAGAGTGGGACTTTAATGGTAACGTTTACTGGAAGATGCCAAAGAAATTAGCCGTGTGCTGCTGAGAGATCCTCCAGATCATCTCTAGGACATGGGAATAGTCTGAGATGTTTTAATCTTTTATTTTTTTTGTCTTTATGCAACTATTCCTTGGTTCCAGGATGCCTACAGGGACTCAAGACCTGCTGGGAGCTAGCTCTGTATTGCCAGGAGTCGTGATTAAGAGCTGAAAAAAATCCCCCCCAAATCGAAAATATCGTCAGCTTGACAGTAAGGGTGCAATAGATGTCTGTCCTTTTCCGTGTACGTGGCGTCAGGTAAGATGCAGGCACGTTGGTGGAGTGGTTGGGCACCGAAGCTTGCTTTGGTTGCTGAAAACCAGCAAAAAAAAAAAAAGGGGGGGGCAAAAAAACCAGCAAGAGCACAGTGCTGGGAGCTGCGCGGGGCTGCAAACGAACTTAATGCAAAGGGAGACGCTAGCGATGCTTAATCTGAAGTTTCCGTGCATGAATACTTCACAAAGGGTTAATGAATGGTTAACGACTCTTTAATGAATAGTTAATCAGCTCTTTGACTACTGAAGTCTTGCGGCTGAACCAGCTGCTCGTAACCATCTGCAGTACCTCTCCCCGAGTTCCGCAATCGTCTGCTCCACGTTCTTCGTGTTTCAGTAGCGACTGGAGGATGCTACCAGCGCCCACTGTTTCATAATGCCGCTGGAAGTATCGCTTCGAGGAAAGCTTGACCAAAATGCTTAGCGTAGCCCAGGGGAAGCGTGCTTGTGTGCTGCAAACGAATAATAAATCGTGCTGCCACACCAGTGTGAACTTCAAGACAGCCCCGAGTGTTGGATACGTACCATCTGGTGGGGAAAAAAAAAAAAAATGCAGTCGTTCAATTAAAACTTTCAAAATACAGCGTATTAAACTCGGAGCTTTCCTCCTCCTGTGTAGGAGGAAGCCTTTCTAGCACGGATTGCTTTCAGTTTGAAACTCATTCCTAACGCGAAGCTGTAAGAAACGAAGCCCTTGGTGCGTGTACCTGGTTTTGGGTGCTGCCTCCTGCTCCTCCCTGCTTCTGCTGCACGTGCTGGTGATTCCCGAATGAATCGGGTGGTGGTATCTGGTTAAATGTTAACAAATAGCTTCATATTTGGTTGCATTATCCTGAAAAGAGCAGAGCCTTGATGTTACTGAATGTGTTGGTCCACTGCCTGACCTACCAGCTGTGCTCCTCTGCAAACAACGCAAAAGCATCATCTTTTGACCCAGTCTGTTCTCCGTATCCAGATCTTTTCCTCCAGACTTTTCCCGATTTCATACAGCTGTTATCCTCCAGAAGGGCTGGCTCCAGCCCTTCACCTCCTTCCCTTCTCGCTATGCCCCCCTCTGCTCTGGTCCCCCAGGTGCAGCATCCTCTGCAGAGGGCAGAGCAGAAAATCTCATCTCTGCCTTTTCAGGTTCCCCCCGGCTTTCACCAGCTCGTGTAATTCTCAGCTCTGATACTTTTAATATCCCTCCTACATTTTTACACAACACTTTATTAAAGGAATAGTTTTATGAAGCCCTACTCTCTCATCCTTCAGACTTCTTCTTTGTGATTCATTGAAGCTGTAAGAAATCAATTTATGAAGCCAAGATGGGGAGCAGCCCTAAACAGCTGCCGTATATATTATATCCTACTCATTAAAGTGAAGGAAACGTATAGGGGCTTACAAGTGCTTTTTATACCCAGTCGCTTTTGGATGGTAACTTGTTACGTTGAGGCTTGATTCTGCATTAATTTTTGAGCAGGCTTTCTATTTTTTTTTTTATTCTGCTAGCGTGGGCCTCGGATGCTGTGCTGGGTGCATCTGGCTCTTCCTTTCTGCCTGCGTGCTTTCCAGCACTATCCCCAGCTAAGGCATTTTAATTAATATAAATCGTAGAATTTTTAATCTGAGCCTTAGATTTGCCCTTTAATTAATTTGGTGTTTAATTTATTTGGTAACTCCACGCAAGTTGAGCAGCAGGTGGGAAGTACAACGCCGCTGCCCTGGCTGCAGGTCCCTCGAAGAGAGCAAATTTTGTCATTAGCGGTCGGAGCACCCAGACTTGCTTTCTAACGAACTCTTCACCAATTCTGAAGGTGCAGGAAGGTGAGCACTGAAATAAAAACGTCTGGGGCTTTCATGCTTGTGTCTGTCCCATGGCTTTCTTAAGGCAGGGGGAATGTTGACAGCAGTAAGAGTCCAACCAAAAGGGCTGTGACTTGCATCAAGTGTTGCTGAACTCCTCCAAAATATTACTTTTAGGCGTTTAGAGGGAATTATTTTGCAAGATGTGACAGCATTCGTACCCCAGAAATGCTGGATGTATGTCTAGGGAGGTTGTGTATTTGTGTGTACGTATGTGCACGTATTTGTCTTATGCAAATCATGCAAATAGTGTATTTTAATATCATCAAGTAGGTCTTGATCTTGGAAAGGAAATCAAAACCGACATTAAAGCATCATTAGATTTGGCTTCCTCTTGTTAGTGATATTGGTGACTCGTTTACTGAGGCGAGAAAAACCGTGAAGAAGCATAGGATGTTAAGGAATTTGACTAAAATGGTATCAAAAATTACATATGAAGAGGGTAAGGAAAACATGCTTGTTCGCTAGTTTATCTGAATTATGAGATAAACATCTGGGAAAAAAATAAAAAAATCAGATTGTAGTTTAGTCATCGACTGGTTCCAGCCGAACTGAGCCGAACTAATCAATGAGTGTTGGCATTGTGAGCTGCTTTTCCAAATCTTAGTGCAAGAGAAAAACGGACTTACTTGAGAGGTAGGGCTGTCTCACCTTACCTTCCAAGCCAAAATGAGGTACTATTTAATTTAGTTTCCCGTTATATTTTGTTCTGTGGGGCTTAACACCCATGGAAAAGCCCCATTTTGGGCTGTCCTGCTGTGTAGCACCCTATCCACGATTGAGCGATGTAGTTACTAAACCTGGTAACCACAAGCATAAAGCAGCTCGTGCAAACGTTTTCCTAATGACCGAGCAAAATAATACACTTAAATATAAATGAGTTGAATACTGTGAGTGACGTTTAAATCACCAGAAGCATTACAGGCAATGTACTATATTGCTTCTAGCGCGTTAGCTCATAAATGGCGCTCTTATACCTTGATGAGGCACTGGGAAGCCCTTTCCATTTGCCCTCCCTGTTTGCTCCTTTCCTGAAGGTTTGAGCAGGGCTGTGAGACGCCCGGGATTTGGTTTTGTGTTTGAACGTGCGTTACAAGAAGGCGTCTTTGAGGTCGGTCACCGAGGAAGGGTTTTAGGTTGCGTTTTGTGCCCGGGAGCAGCCGCGTTTCTTCCAAATCTGGCGGTACTCCCAGTCCTTGGGGAGGATTGGTAATGAATCGAGGTGCTCGCTATTGATGTCGTTCCTAAATATAAGCAGTCTTTAAATTAATTTCAAAATCTGCTTGGAAATTATGTTCCTAATAATATTTTAACCGCTTATTCACGGCCGAACGATGGCTTTAAGACTGCCTCAGTAGTCTTTCAGGAATCTTTTTTTAGCAAAGGCCTTTAAAGAGGAGTCGTTTCATTAGGATGACTTCAGCAATACGCTATTTTATTTTGCCTAATGTGTGGGCAATAAATAGTCAATTACCGGGAGCAAGCAGATGATTTTCGTGCTAAGCAGGAAGGGCGTAGGTATGTACGTGCCGGGGGGGAAAAAAAAAGGAGCCTTGCGTTGAAACAGCTCTCGTCCCTTGAGTACAATAAACTTGTGAGATTTGATAACTGAAGTTCAACACAAGTTCACATCTTCATCAAATTAGGACTTGATCCATCGCATTAAAATGATGAGGCAGAGTAAGCCCTGGGCCCCTAGCCAGATACGTATTTGATGTCGGGCTCCTTGCTATTGAGTGTCGTGCCTTAGAAGATCCAATTTAGCTTCTAGTTCATACCCATATGGTTCTAAATTAAATTCTCCCTATTTCTCCAGTCTATTGGCTTGTGAAGAGGCTGCTAACAAATTCTCTTGTCTATGCAGTATCCTGGAGCTCCAAAACCGTCTTCTAATGGAGATGAGTTCGGTTCTTTCAGCATCCCAAGTTTTAACGTTTTCTTTAATAGCTATTTAGGTCTGAAAACATCCATTTAATAAATGTGAGATACTGTTTGCAGAACGCGTTGACACTCTTTGGATGTTCCATAGGATTGTTTGGTGATTTGGTAAGATGGTAAATTAGTCTAAAATTGAGTTTCTCCTGTTTTTTTTTTTTTTAAATAAGCCTTTAAAATTGATAGACAGCATGACTGTTGGTCTTGTGCTTAAAAAAAAGAGGAGTGATTCTGGACAATTTATTAATCAGCACAAGTCGTTGAGAAAGAAACATCTGTTTGCACAGTCATTTTGCTCACCAAATGCCTTTGTAGCGTGACATCTGTGTTTGATTTGGGAAGTAAATACACTTGTTGGCATTGTCAGAGGAAATGAGACAGAAACACTCAATAATAATCTTGGAGGAAGCGTGCCTGTGAACGGGAGGGGACTGCATGAAACAAAGCCCGTGGGGTGTTTTATTTACTAATAATTTCTGCTGATTATGGGTAAGACAGCATCTTTTGTTGGTTTGTGGCTGAGAATCGAGCCACGGATGTTGGGTGGCCCCAGGACTGGGATGCACAGATGTTACAATGACTTATTAAAATTTCAAGTTTCTCTACACAAGTATTTTGACCCGAGCTTTCTTTCTATTTGCCTTTTTTTCGTGTTTTTTTCAGCCCCTACTTGGCTTGTCTGTTGAAACTTACCTGCACTAAATACTGGAGCCATTTCAGGGGCTTTAAATTGCTACCTCGAACCCTCCTTTTTTTTTTTTTTTTAATTAACTTGAGTTGGCTTTTATTTTTGCCTTCAGCGCGGGTTTGTTTGAAAAGAAACTGACAATTTGACCTATTGGGGAACGGCGAGGGGGAGTTTAATTTTAATTGGCTTGGAATATTCATTAAAGTTAATGAATGAGCTGTTTGGCGTTGTGTTTAAAGCAAGCGTGTGTGACTTCTGGTTGCAAGAAATGTATTGAGCTGTGGATCCACGTCTTGTAGTAGTGCAGTCAGCAGCTGTGAGCCTTCTCCAGGGTGTTGGGTTGGATCATCCATCCCAGAGCAGAGAACAACCACTCCCGGTGCCCTGTGATGTCTCCTAGGCTTTCAGGGAATATCACCGGTGGAGGAAACCCAGGTCTTCACAGTTGGTCCCTAATTTTTGGCCAGCAGTTGCTAAAAATCCCCTTGGGGCAGAAGGTAAAGACATCCACGCTCAACAAGTAGTCAACGAGGAGTAAGAAAACTTGTACAGCTTAATCCCAAATGCGTTCTTCTCTACTCTAACACCTTCCACTACCAAGGGCGGATTTTATGGGCTTCCAGAAAATGAATCAATTGCCTCCAAAAACGTGAAGCCAGTGCTTACAACGCTTCTCCAGCCATTCTTCTGCTTTGTCTCTGTGAAGTATTAATCCTCGCTGCAGTGACTTTGGGACTGAAGGGATGAAGGTACGTTCAATACGCGTAAGGATGTTGGAAACTCCGCTCCTGAGAGTGGCTGCACTGATTTCTGCAGCATGGCGCTCGTATTAAAAGCTCAGGATACGACCCCCTGCCGAATTTGAATAATATATTCTGCTTTCTTCCCAAGGAATGCTAATTTCAAATATAAAGCCGCTTGAGGAAGCAGGGGGTGGGGAACAATGTTCTGCTGTAAATAGCTATAGGGACATAAACAGTCTGTGGGCAAAACAAATAAACCTTCGCGGCGAAGTTCTGGTGATGATTTGAAGCGCTATGATGTACAGATGTGCTTATTGATACAGATGGGGTTGTAAAGCTGGTTTTAGTGACTCCTCGCAAAATCCTGCGATGACGACTGCGCTAACAAAATTAGCCTGCAGTGTTCTGTGTTTGTTTTTTTTTGGAATAATAGATATCATAAGCTTAACGGACGCCCCTGCCAAGACTTCAACACGTGATTTGCTGCCTCTTAAAGCCTTCAAACCTGTAAGGCAGAGCTCCGAACGTCCTGGCGCTGGTGTGCTCGGAGGCATTAAGAAGATATAAGCTGGATGGAGGCAGTGTTCTTGCTAGACACTTCTGTGATATAGTGTGTAATTAAATCGAACGCCGGAGTCTTAAGGAGCCACAAATATGACGTATGGCTGATGTCCTGAGCAATCAGAGGCATTAGCATGGACGGAATGAGATGCCATTTGTTTTCGAGCTCCCGTTGGGTTTGGTAGTTCAGCGGTCCCTACCTGGTGATGCCCAGCTCCCTCTGGAAATGCTGCCTCTAGGTGATGCTGAGCGCTTTGGACCGTTCGGGGGTGCTGTGTGTACAGCTCCCAGGGGTCCTCCTAGGAGCAGGGTAGAAAATACAACCAGTGAAGTCATCAGAAAGGTTTACCAGATGTCTTAGAGATAAAGGAAGGTGATTAGAGGCCTAATGAGCCAAATCAGTACCAATAAGAAAATGATGTTTTATTTAGACATCTAAACATTGACTACAAATAGCTGAATCCTTGCTTAAAATAATGCATAACATAATGAGATGCCTTTGGAGAGAAATATGGTGATGGGAAGGGGAGAAAGCTGGTAGGCAAGAGGTCCCTAACCTCGGTTATGGATAGCTGGAGTTGTGGATTAAGGCCTGGAAGTTGAGGTATACGCTTAGGTTTATCCATCGTGTGGTTCAGGGCCACACGATGCTTCTTTTGCACATCTATTTTGGGATTTTAGCATGGTTTTGGCAGTCTACTGCGAAACGTGATTGAAGGTGTTGAGCAAGATCAGTTTCCTGCAGGTGATGGAGGTAAACTGCGATGGAGGGTGAAAGTCACTCGCTGAAAGTAAGCAGTTCAATTCCATAAACTTCAGTTTTCTAATAATTCTGCGTGAATTTGGAAATGATTATTTTTTAAATATCAGATGAAAAAGAAGCCATACTTGTTTCAAATGTGTTTTTTTTTTTTTTTTTTTTCTGGAGCTACGGAGACCTTTAACCACCCTCGGTTCGAGCGCTGCTGGGCAGGCTGGCGAGAGCAGGCTGGAGGCACGCTTCCCTCTTCCCTCTGCTTTTCTGGAACGTGGCTGCCCGCACGCTTGCAGCTGCCAGCAAACAGCAGGACCGTATCAGCTTGTTTCTGGCTCTTAATTGCGGGTAAATTGTTGCACAGTAGGCACGGTTGTTCAGCAGTGATGGAATGGGGAGCTACCCAGGGAGCTAAGCAGCTTGCAGGGAAAATGTATTTTTTTTTTTTTCTTCTCTTCTTCCTTTGGTTTCAGGATGGAGATGAGATGCCCTGAGTATTAGGCAGTGCCCTTCCTCGGGAGATGGCACGGGGTGTTACCGCTGAGGCTCCTGTCCTTGCTACCAGCTGTGCAGGAGGAGACGGCGAAGCACAGAGAAGTGACTTTTAAGTCACCTCCCAAGGCAAAAAGAGAAGCTAAAATGTTGTGGGGCCGCAAAACCCAGCAGGCAGGGTGCCTTTGCTGCCCGTGAGGCGTGTGCTGGAGGGGTTCCCCTGGGAGCCCACCTCCCTCTTGCTCGTGTACTCAGGGGTTCCTGGACCTGGTGCTGTTAGATTTGGGGCTTTGTGATGGGTATCTTGGGGTTACCCAGCAGGTAGGGATCCGTGGGTCTCTGCCTTGGAATAAAACGTGTGGCTGGCCTCAGGTGGCATCAGCATCCCAAGCCCATCGGGAGCTCAGCACCAGCTGGGTCTGCTCACAGTGTCTGAACAGAGATCCATTAAATCTCAGCGTCCCAGGAGGTTTTATCTGAGCTCAGCGGGTTGGCAGCTGCACAGGATCCGTCTATAAGAAGCTGCTCCGTGATACCACCAAACCTCAGCTCCTGGGTCGTCATCTCCCCGTTACCATTTTTCAGGTAGTGATCAGGAGAAAATCCGTGGTGAAACCATCCCGCTGAAAGAAAAATTCCCCAGCACCTCTCACGTAATACAAATGCTGCTTCTGCTTTTTCCTCACGGGGGGAAAATTGCGAAGCTTCGTGAGTCAATTAACACTTTCTAAATTATTTTGAGATCAGTGGATAAATAGCCTAGTGTACAGGCAAAAGACGCTGCCGTGCCTTTTAACTGCTCTCGGCCTCTTTTCTCCCTGGTTTATTTGCACTTAACATCCTTTTTGATGTTGGAAGGTCGGTTTTTGAGCAGCTCCTTCCAAAACGCTGACGTTCCCACTTTGGGAAGAAAGGTGAGGCTGCTTTGCACATCTCGTATCGTTTCCTCCTCTGAGACGATGACATCCGAGCTGCACTCGAGGGCATCTTCCTTTACTGTGCACTAAGTACCTCGGGTACCACCACGATATATCCTCGTCTAGCTCGGACACGGAGCCCAGAAATGCAAACGTGGCACATCCCGTGTTTGCTACGAGGGCGTAAGGAGGGAGGGGAGATGAGGATAGCTGCAGAAAACAGCAGAAATTCACCGGGGTGGCTCGATTTTATGTAACTACCCTAAACTGCTGATAAAAAAGCAAGCTCTGAGATGCTCCGTGATAAAATATTTAAGTTCCTTATTGGTGCTGAAGGCTGCTGCTGATTTCTCTTGGATTTGGGGTAAGGCATGACAACGCTGTAGCATTCAACTAGAACAACGCCGGCAGATTGCCGCATTTTAATGGCCTTGGCTTGCCAGGGATGTTATTGCTGTTATCGTCATCTTCTTTCTCTCGGAGGAGAGGTGAGGCGTGTCAGCACGCACCGTTTGATCAGCAGAGGTTTGTTGGGAAGAGAGCGGCCAAGATGGACGGGGATGTGCCGTTAAAGTCAGCAGCACTTAAGCATTGGGAATTTGTGCTTAAAGTTGGGTTTGATTCCTTGAGTGCAAGACTTGAGAGTAACCAGTGCCTTCTCCCGGTGCCAGGACCCATCTCCAGAGGCGGGTTTCTGAACCAAGGATGCAGTGGACTCGATCCATCCTCTGGCAGGATCCCCTCCCTGTTATCTGGGAGCATCGCAGCGGGAAGCAGGTGGTGGTCGCTTCTGTTGGCTCCGTGACTTTGGGAGCTGAAATAAATGGCATGCACGGTTAATTCTAGTGTCACCTTGCTAGTCCGTACACGGTCCCCGCGGAAGGGGAAGGGAGAGGATGCTGTGCTCGAGGACACGTGCCAGTGGAAGATAAAGCTCGCATGAAAGCAGGGGAAGGCACCAGGGACTGGATTACGCTGCGGTCTGATGTAGCCTTAGACAGTTTCTTCGGGTATAATTTTAATGCTGCTTTCCTCGTGCTGTTTCGGACTTTTTCTAGTGTATGGCCGAAATGCCTGTTGCTTGTTCTCAAGGCAAACGAACCTGCAGAGCTCGGGCTCGCTGCTTGTGTTTTGCCCAGAGCACAGAGCTGCTTTGGCAAGGAATGGCAGATTTGAGCTGGAAAACGTTTAAGGACAAGTTTTTTTTGTGCTGTGTTGCAGCTGTACCTGGTTGTGTGAGTTATTTGCCTTCCTTCCAATGAAGGATCAAACAAGCTGATTTACTTGGCATCAAGCAGAGGATTTTCGTTGCATGGATGGGGTCGAGGAGAGCTCTCGGTGCCCAGGCAGGATGGGAGGAGGTAGAGGAGGCTCTTGCTCCGCTGTTGGGGTCAGGTCAATGCACAAGGTGACGTTATCCAGGCTGATGGTCCAGTGAATTAGGATGTGGACGTGGCTCAGGGCCTGAGCTGGTAGTGTGGCCGGTTCTTCATGTTGTAGAACGGAACAGGGGAAATTCAGGCAAATAATGTGCGTCGTAATAATCGTGCATGTGTTTGCGCGTAATAACGGGAACTGCCGAGCTCTAACAGCCACCGAGGCCCTCGGGAATTGCTCGAACACAACCACCACTGCTGCTAAATGGTTACTTCTACGGCACTACGGCCGGTGATTTAGGGTTGCCTGCTAATGTTCAATAAAGCGTCAACTGGGTCTGCGTTTCTCGAGTTGGTGTTTGCGGCTGCCCGCATAGAAATGCGGTTTAACGGCCGCCCAGCGCGCCGTGCTCAGTTAATTCATTTATTGCGCAGTATTTCAGGGCTGGCCTTGGACACGCTTTTACCAAATTTGTCTCATAAAAAGGTGCCACGTGATTCAAATGCCTCGCTGGCCTAGAGATAAATTAGTAAATCTGTCAGACCCAAATTACCAGCTGGTTTTAGTTTCTTTCCCAAAGAAGCCACCGATTTCTTGGGGGTAGGGGTGTTAATAATTTTGCTAGTTAATGACTCAGGAAAGAGGGTGTAGGCTGAGTCCTAACATGTAGAAGTACATTTAAATAGATGTCCCATAAATAAACGCTACGGGCATATGAGGAATTGATTATTTTCCAGAAATATCGCTTCCTCTAATGGTGAAATAATCTGCTGCTCCGTAACGTGCGATGCTTTTCCAAATACGGGTTATATGCTGTTGCAATTTGTCTTGAAGGACAAATTAAAAAAAAAAGGCGATTAAAAAAAAAAGCTAAGCCTACTATAAAAGTTAAACCTATTAAGGGTTGAGCTGCTTCACGTCCTGTGGCTTTGAGTTTCATGTTCAAATGTCCTGTTGGTCTCACCTTCGTTAATGACGTAGGAGGCTCCCAGCCCACGCTTGAGGATTCAAAGGCTTTCTATTTAGACTCCTGGAAGTCTGTCCAAACAAAATTGCTCTTGCTCGGCACTCAGGAAGCACCGTGTGTACCTTGCACGTTGCACCATGCGTGTGCAAGATGCCCTGCTCTGGTACTGGAAGAGAGAAAAAAATAAATTTCCCGTTGTGCGTAGGTCTAAATCTCTGAATAGTCTTGCAAGAGTTTGCTTCGTGGTCTGTCCCGGTCCTTCAGAAAGGTTGGTCTTTGGCACAAATGGGATGAATGGCTGTTGAGGATGAGTTTTACTTGGCGGTTGAGAGTTTTAATTGATCTTTAAGCAGGTATCATGAGCCCGTGCCATGAAACCAAAGGGCCGAGGCATTGAAATTGGTGCGGTCTTCCATGGATAGGCAGTAGAGGGGGGAACAGCGAAAAAGCTTTTTGCTGTGGATTGCGTAAGTAGTAATTTATATATGCTCTGTTTTTTCAAAGCACGGGGATAAGTCCGTCCCTGAGCGGAATTAAGGGAGAGAAGGGAACATATATCAACATTTTCTCTGCTGTCTAGGCAGAATCTGTTATGCACGGTAGCAGTCCTCTCCCTGCTCTCTGAACGGCTTGACCTTTGGTATGTCAGACCTGGTTTGTCATGTCAGAAACATCTGCGGCTATCACTGAAGACTAAACCACAGCTCTTGTTACATCAGGCTTTGGAGATTTCCTGGAGATGCAGCTCAGAGCAGACGGCTGGATTCAGAAGCTGCGGTGGGTTGCGTTTGTGCGGTGGAGATGTTCGTGGTGGTCTTACAGACTACGCAAAGCTGTGCTGCTTCTGCTGGGGTCACTGGGGCTCTCCTGCCATGCACGTTGTACCCGGGTTTCTTTCTTGCATGGGTATCTGGCACTGATCTGGCTCCGTTTTCCCCTAGCTCGGCACACCTCGATGCTGTAGGTAGCAGCCCAGGAGCCAACCCTATTCCCGAGAGGCAGGGGTAGGCACATGGCTCGTTCTTGGGTTCTCCCAGAGCTGTGCTGGCTCTGGCCCACCAAAGCCTCTTTTCACTTAGGGGAAGGTGCAACTGGAGGGTTTACACACCTCTGAGTGTGGGGTGGTGGAGGTCTGGGCAAAAAGGTAGGAGAGGGCCTCGGGGTCGGCGGGGAGAGGGCCTCGGGGTCTTTTCAAGGGGATTCTGAAATGAAGTACTTCAAAGAGGCAAGTCGCAAAAATTCCGTGCTACGTTTATAGACTGTTACACCAAGGGACTGCTGGTCCAGCCAGGGCTTCCTCGTACTGCCTTGCAGTGGTTTCTGGAAGCCAAGCCCCTGTTCCAAGCACTGGCTCTTAAATATTATGGCCTGGGTGATGCCAACACCAGCCAACTCCCCGTGCGCAGCACACAAACGAGAGCCTCCTTTTTTATCGTTTTAAGTAGCAATTTTGAAATACGGCCCCTTTTTTTAGATTCTTCAGCAATAAAAAAGACCTATTTTCTTCCTGCTTATTTCCTGTTCGAGGAGCAAATGTGATGATTTTTCTAGGCGGTTGGCTGGAAGCCTGCTCTGCTGGCTGGCTGCACGCCACGAGCGCCGGCAGGAAGACGAGGAGATTTACACCCTCTGATTTCGGGATTAGCAGGGGAGAGCAGTAAGTGGGCTTGTCGGGGGAGGATATACAAATTTAGGGTGGTGTATCTTTTGCCCACGAAGGTGTATTTTACTGCTGGGAATGACCGGGAGTTAGACTCCCAGAGATTTTCTATCGTGGCAACTTGTTAATAAATACGAGCAGCTTTGAATAGCTACTGTGGCTTCCCCCAAATCTCTTGGAGAAATCAGCAAATCGTCTGAGGCTGAAAGCTGTGGCTGTGTTTTATAGGAATTCTTGAGATGAATCGGACCCAACTCACTGAGTGGGGAGCTGCCTTAAAGAGCTGGAGGTGTGCAGGTCTGCGTTTTGCCTTTGGCTGTACGAAGGTCATCGTTCTGAGCAGTGATCTCGAAGAATGCCAAGTTTTGCTCTCAAGAACGCCGAAAATGCTGACAAATCTGTAGAACGAAGAGAAAAGCAATCCTGAGGGTTGTACTTTAACGATTCGGTTAAAATTGAAACGTTGGTTGTTGTGAATATACCCTGCACGTGTGGGGCATGCAGACACAACGGATTTGTTCTGGTGCTTTGAGTCGAAAGACAGACCTGCAAAAAGATGAGGTAGAACCGGCCATAAAGGCATTGAATCCTTGATGGAAACCCCCCTACAGCATAAATATGTGGATGGAGAAAATAGATTGTTTCCGTGCGTTATGCTGAGCGAAGCCAGCAAGCAATCCGGCATAAAAGGTGACAAGTAAATTAGATTTTAAAATTCTTGCAGGTTTGATAATCCGATCTGACATCGGTAACGCAGGTTAGGGAGAAGTCTTTTTCAGAATAATAAGCTCATTTATTTTCTGTGATGGGGAGGAGGCATCAAAGGGCAGATCCTGGCTCCATCTCCCTCCAGCTCGCTTTTCTTGGTGGATTTAGGCTGCTGCCAAGAATTGGCGCTGTAATATTCGTAATGGGCTGTACTCTAGGAGAAAATTGCTGTGCTGGAGGAGACCTCTGATGTGCCTCCATGCTGGGAAAGGTGAAATTTTCTTCCTTTGCTCGTGGGATGTTCAGAACATAAGATCTGTGGCTTCTCTCATCTGCTCAGAGTTCATCAGCACGTGTATGAAGGTGTCCGTGTGAGGGTAGGGCTGACGGAGTAAGATGTAGCTTCTGACCTTTCTGTCCATGCGGTTTAAGAGGAGATATGGAGGCTCTCCTGGCACTAATAGGGGTGTGGTATAACAGGAAACCACCAGGATTAGAAGCTCCTCAGAAAGGGAGGATGCTAGGGGACCCCTGGCTAAATAGCATCAGGGTTGCAGCATGGTTTAGGTATTTTGAGTTCAAGGTCTCCCCTAAGTTCTATTATATCTATGTGTTGTATGGTTATTTACATAGAATGTTATCAAATTATTACATTTTTAGATAACTATAATTTATAATGTTTACATACTTTACATACATATCACTGTTACTCTTAAAGTCAATTCTAAAACCTCTGCCTTGTTTCTTTGACTTTTTTTTTCTAAGTTGACCCAGTACAGAGACTCTCTCCAGAGCTACGCTGCCATCCAAGATGAACTAAATTATCCTGCTCACACAAGGGCCGCAGAGAGAAGCGCAGGGTCTGCCCAGCTCAGTCTCCTCAGCCTTTTTCTGAGGGCTGTCTCTAAGAGCAGAGGACTTCTACAGCCGGAATATCAAGATGCACTTTGATAATTGAATGCTAAATACAAGTCAGTGACTGTAGCATTTTCAGAAGAGGCTAAAAAGCCTAAGGATTTTTCCTTTCAGTCGGAAGCTGCCCCCTTTTATAAGTGGGTTTCTTTGGCTCTCCTGCCTTGCAGTCTTTTAACTTGCATCTTAGAGTCAGCTCCTTGTCTGTGTCAGGGCATCTCCATGGGCTGTGACGGCCCTCGTGAGTGGGTTTCTGCTGGCTTGCTGCAGGAGTAACATGGGGTCAGGGAGCAAATTAGAGTGGTGTGGGTTTGTTTCCAAGGATGCTGCAGTGTTCTGCTTCTCTGATCCTTGTGAGCCTACTTAAAATCACTTTAGCGGGTACGCCCTTTAAATATTTCTTGATGGAACAGTTTTATCGGTTGATGCGTGGTGCTGACCCTTCTGTCTATACTGTCATTACCTATAATTCATTTACTTTCTAACAGCCACGTTAACTTCTAGTTAGCTTTGCTTATGTGAGTCTCCACGGTCATAAGAAATCAAGGCAATCCTACATGCATGTCATAAATCACAATCAAAACTCATTTTGCAGACATTGACGTTATATTCACTGAGGCATACTCGCTTTGATTTAACAATCCTGTTGCCCTCCGAATAGCTGAGATATGTCTAGCTTTCAAATAACATTACCGGCTAAAGTAATTGCGCTAGTTACCTTGAAATTAGCTGAAGTTGTTTTGTGGTATACATGAAATTTGACAGTACGCTGGGAGTTATGCATACGTAAGTATCTGAGGACCGAAAGCTTAGCAGTGATCGATACCGGGCAGCCGAACAGGGAAGGAAGGGGCTGCTGCAGCAGCAGTCTGCAGCCCGAGTAGGATGGACGAGGTGTGGGCATGCACAAACAGACAAATTATAAACGGCCCGCACCTTTACAGCGTGCCTCGGGAAAAACATTAGGCTGATTGTGTTTAAAATAAATCTTTGTCTCTATATTGCTTCCACAGAAGTATGTTTTAGGTTCAGATTCCAGCTCAGCCGTATATCCCGGGTTTATCTATCTTTTCCTAGTGCTATTGAGCTGCATATTGCCTATTGCATGGCATGTCTGGGTGAGATGTGACCTACCCGAGTATGCTTTGCTCTCTGATCTGCGGTGTTTTGTGTTCAAGGGCCAAGCTGGACAGGTTCTCAATATGCTCTGCATAGTCAGCATGCTGACTGGGGTTTGTATTTAAAACTAAATAATAATTCTCCTGCCTTGTTTGTAGTGGCCATGAGCTCTTAATTAATCCCATCTGGGTATTCATACCTACAAACTAACCTAGTCACCGAATTTAGGTAATCCCTGCTGGCTGCCCAAGAGACAGTCACCTGGGTGAGGTAATTCCCCTGGATTATCCAAGCAGATTAATGCAAGGGGGATTCTTCCAATTCGCGTCTTCCAAATGGGGAATCTGAGTGCCCAGCTCTTCTTCAGTTTGGGTAATACAAAGGGGGGGCATTTATTTGGCTTATGCTTCTGCAAACAAACCAGACCCCATTTATACTTAGGTTATTTAGTGAAGCATCTACACCTTGTTTTATTGCTTCTGCTGAACGTCACCCTGCAAAACTTTTTAGAATTGTAAATTGGAGCTAGCAAATACAAGAGGACATTGAGGAACAAAAGCGTAGCACTTTTTTTTTTTTTTGGAAACCAGCCTGTGGAAGAACGAATTAGCGGTTTCTAAAATATTTACATTTCTAGATTCGCTCACCCATGCTTTCTCTTTCCCATTTTCTGAAGCAAGCAGAAGGAAATCGCTCTTTTTCATTACCTTGGTTTCCTGCCCTTCAGCTATTGTGCGAATTGAAAGTGAAAAAAGGTCTTGTCTTGATGTTAAGTAACCTTGCAGACTTTAATTTGAAACAAACAAAGCATTTAAAGCAGTTCTTCTCTGGGGGATTGTGCTGAGTGCTATTAAATTGCTGAATATTTAATAGCTAAACATGCACCAGAGCCTGAGGTCTGTCCCCCAAATGATAAGCCTTTTTATTAAATGAACTTTAATTGCTTAATAATTGGGTCTTCTGTAAGGAAAGATGGGGATCCTGATAAGCTGCCAACCAGATTGTATGGCAAATCAGAGCTGGGTGCTGCTTTCAATTAGGTTTCTTAAGTAGGTTTGGGTGTAATGCAGCGAGGTGCATCTGCGGCCCTTTGGCTACAGAGCAAAGCATCCCCGTGAATCTGCAATGTTTAATTCCGGAGCCTGTCTTGGAAAGTGACTTTCTCAGAAGGGATTTGCTGGTCTGTTCCCCCGAGCTGGCTCCCAACAACCCAAACATCTGTGTAGCTTCAAAAACCGTCTTCAGAGTGAATCAGCATAAGCCAGGAGACCTGCGAAGAGCCCGGTGATGGTTTTAAGGTCTTGTACGTTGTGGTCCTGCAAAGAGATGAATGAGTCCTGAACGTAACCATGGGAAAAGGTGGCTGGTGCTTTTCTTTGAGAGACAGCAGGAAGGTTTTGGTGACATCCTGATTTGTTATGCACAGATGTTATGAATTTTTAAAACTTGATGTTGTGACACGGTGGAACAGGAGATGGTGCAGCAACAGGGCAGCGTGCAGGGCAGGTTTGGGGCTGCTGGGAACGGTGCTAGAGAGAAATAAAAATAGAAGTAAAAAGTTACACCATAAATCCATGTCAGGAGTGGGTCTGTCTGAGCTAGAAGTAACGCTGCTGTTTTCCTTGCCTAAAAACAAAGCTGTTGGGATCATTGCATGGATTTCTGGGTTGGGGTGTGTGTGGGAGGTTCTTCTTTTATGGCAATTGTTTTAGTCCTTGTTTTTACAGTTCACTGTTAAATTTAGCTGTCTTTCCTCCTGGAAAATCTCTAGTTTTCAACAGTCTTCCCTCGCTATTCATACCATATCTTCAAACTTTTTCAGGTAAAAAGCTGAAAGTGTAGCACTCAGGGCCTAGCACTCACCACAGTTTTCCCTGAGCACATGTGGCAATTTGGGAGCACCACAGCCCATGCAGTAAAATAGTCATATAGGCTCCTGGTTATGTGTAGAATTACCTCAGGAAGCTTTTCCTGAGCCAGTTTGTCTTCCTGGGGAATTCCCCTGCCTCAGTTCCTGGGAGCACTGCGTCCATGTTGGGACATGGCGGCCTTGTGGGAGCTCTGAGGAATGGGAGCGCTGAGACCAGGTGGGGGACCCCAAGACAGGTGTTTGAACCACAAAATGAGGCTTCTGCTCTTTTCTTGCACTCTTATTCCCTAGGATAATGCCTTTTCTGAATGCTGGAGTGCCAAGTTAATGTCTGGAAACTCAGAGCCTTCCTCCTTTGCTTCCTTAGTTTAACAGCGCCTTCAGACAAATGCCTTGTGAAAGCCTTCACTGACATAATCTGAAAGATTCTTGTTTCCTGTATACTTTTCAGTTGCTTTTAGTGTCTTGTTTTATGTTCTCCACTCCTTCAAATGCACGTTTGTGCATACTTCTCCAAGGGCCTGCATTTACTAGGCCAGCTTCCCATAGCAGCGCCTGCACTTCAGGCCTTGCGCGGGGCGAGCCTTGGGGTTGCCTCTCACTGGCACCTTGTATCTTGCAGCCTGTGTCCTGTTGTTGTTTTTTCTTTTCTGTAGCACGTGAAGGATGTGGCCGTTGTGTTTTTGCAGGATCAAGGCCGAGGTGTTTGGGAGTTAAGCAATTAAAGCTCCTAGCTCTGCTCTCTTCCCCTTGTAAGACAAAAACATTTCTCTTAGTGAAGCAGATGCAGGCCCTTCCCTTTTTGAAGTATTTGACTGTGACCTAAATGATTTCTTCAAGAGAGGCTTTTAGATCATTTTTCCTCTTCTTCAGAGGGAAGGGTACGGAGAAGAAATGCAGAAAGATGAGACTGCAACATTTTCTGGCCTCACGTAGGTTCAGTTGTGCTCTCCTTTGAACGCTGTTTCGAGTGGTTTGCGTTCCGTGATAGTGTCTGTACTTTGTTCAAGTTGTTCCTGAGTGGGCTTGTAAGTAACAGATGCAATTTGTTGCTCTTTAACACATCTTTTTTTTGCTGTTAATGAGTATAATTTACAAAGGAAGGTGTTAGTCACCCAGCCATTACAGCAATCTCCAAGTAGTTTTCAGAACATCACAATTCTTTTATTTTTTTCAAGTCAGGAATGTTAGCAGAATCCAAATCGGCATGGAAACAGCAAACGACTTCTATTTTCAGCAGCTATCTAACTGCTTCTTTTACTTGTGTTTGCAGGACCGCTGAGGTTTCTTTCCCAGACAGAATCCGTCATGGCTTTTGCGGGAGACACAATCCTGCTCAAGTGCGAAGTCGCTGGGGAGCCCATGCCTGTGGTGCACTGGCAGCGAAACCAGGAGGATTTATTCCTGAGCCCGGCCGACGCACGGGTGGCTGTCTTGCCCTCTGGAGCTTTACAGATCAGCAGGATTCAGCCTGGGGACAGTGGGATCTACAGGTGCCTGGCGAAAAACCCAGCTAGTTCAAGGACTGGGAATGATGCAGAAGTCAGGGTGTTGTCAGGTAAGAGCTGTATAGTTTTTCATTGCTTTTTCACTTGTCTGATCATGTCCTTTGCTTCTCAAACTGCAGTCGGCTCCTCCCAGGGCAGTTTTTTAATTTAACCCAATTTCTAGTTCCTTCTATGAGCCTCCATGTTCTTCATCACATGGAAGAGTTTGGAGGCTTTTAGAAGCAGCTGGATGCAAAGGTGAGGAGTTGACACTGTAGGGAAGTATTCACGTTGCCTAACTTCAGGTACCTCATTTAGATGTGTATGAAGATGGTCTTTTTGCATAGTTGATGGGGAGAGACAAGTAATTCGTATCTTACAGTGGGCAGAGTACCCAAATTGTCTCAAAGTGCTCGCTGGAAGAACTCCTCTTTCTCCAGTGACTAGAAAAGCGATCTGTTGAGACTAGCTGCCAAATTTACCTCCTCAAAGTCGGGTTACTTGAATACTTCTGTGCCTGATAAGATCTGCCAAGCTTCACAGACTGCAGTTTGGGAGCTGACAGTTTGACTGTGACAGCCAGTGTTATAAACTCAGCCAAGTGAGCACCTTGCTGTTCCATCTAATGAATTCATCAGCTAAATGAGATGGTTACCACTGCAGTCTTTCTTCAAGAACTGGGCATCAAAAGAGTGGTCTGAAGAAGGCATTCCTTCAAAATCTCCTTCCCTTCTAGATCTACCTGCTAATGCATAACCACTTATGAAATGGGGCAGGCATACTGCATTTTTAGAAATTACTGAAGATGCTTTTCCTGAGCACATGGCTTGCATAATTCCTCACTAAATATTTCTCACTAAATGAGAGGTAGCGGAACAGAGTCCTGAACTGAAGTCAAAATGCTTCCAGGATCACCATGAGCCTCAGAGCCATGTGCTGTTCCCTACGTATAGGGCAGCACTCAGGCATTACTACTTCTGCAGTCATTAATGGTAACTAAATTTCCTGCCCGTGAACCTTATTTCTCCAGTTTTCTTGGCTGAAATCAAGACTGCCGCAGAGCTTTGTGTGTCACACAGACCTGGAAGAGTTCTCTCAGCTTCAGAGTGTTATTTTGCCATCCGTCTGTATTTCTGATCATTTGTTGGATAGGTTGGTGCTTCTTCCTTTTCACAGCTCTGGCTGTTAACTTTCTGAGAGGCTAAATAGCCTCTCACGCTGCCTGGGGGGAGAGAGGGAATTCACATTCGTTTGTCTCTCCCCGGCACGTTTGAATTTTATGCCAGAAAAACACTGGAGCAAATAATGAGGAAAATATATAACAAGGAGCCAGTGGAGTCCGTCAGACTTTGGCTTAGGGCAAGCAGCACAAGGCCTCATTTCAGGATAATGCGAGCAGACAGCAGCTCTTATAAGAAATGAGTGGTGTTCCTGAAACAAAAAATTCAGATTTTATTGAGCCTCTTGGGAATTTTGTTCTCGTGTGCACGCTTTGATGGTTCAGAGCTCTCTGATACTTTGCTGCTAATTCAGCCTCTCCTGTTTTCACTTGTTGGCAGAAATCTATCTTCAGCTGCAGCTTTCCTCTTCTGTAATTAGTGAAAGCAGTATTTTTTTTTTTCCCCTGCTTAGTGCAAAAACAACAACAAAAAACTTTTTTCAAAAGGATAGGTAGCGAAAGAAAAAGGCTTAGGTAGTACATCCCATCTCTGTGTTTTTAAAATGTGCCTTCTCCACTGCTAGTGGTTATGATCTGCGATCGCAAGATCAGAGATGAGAGATGCTGTGAAAACACAGCACCTCTGCAAGGACGTGTGGCAAAACTGGCTGCGATCCTGGCAAATAATTGATGATCTTCTTTACATGTTCCAAACGAAATGGAAGAGAAAACGAGGGATAAACATGAAAGCAATCTTTGTTGTTTTTTCTTTTTCTCAGTCAGAGTGCCCGTGGCTTAACGATTTGATTTGACGTTGTGGTGGGTCTGGAAATATCCGTACCTCCTCTTGGTAGAAACATTTGTCGTCCGATGTGATAGAGGTTAGCAAAACAAAATGCTCAGATGAAGGGATTACTGATCTCCTGGGGGCCAGGGGGAGGAGTAAAATTCACCTTACGTGACTCAAGCCTGTTGTTTCTCTCCCCTTGTAAACTGAAGAGCAATAAGCCTTCAACCTCTGTTACCAAAGCAGTAGCTTGGAGGTGCGTTGTAGCTTGTGGTGGTTAGCCTTCGCTGGCTACTGGCATCCCACCCAGCTGCTCCTCAACAGGATGGGGACAGAAAACAAAAAGAAGGGATGCCCGCAGATAGGATTGGTCCCACGGGGATCCTGGCACAAGGTAATGCCGTTTGGAGAACCGCATTCATTTCAAAACGCACGTTTTCACCTTTTTTAATAGAAGCTTTCTTTTCTTTGGGCTCCGAAAACTTAGTCCCAGGTGAAAAGTTTCAGCAGGTACTGGAAAAAATGAGGAAGCACACATTCAAATAACTGCATACGCTTACCTAATTAATTTAGAGGGAACAATACTACTGTACAAAAAAAAAAGCAAAAGATCTCCTACAAAGCAGGACTAAGGAATTAATTTATAGCCAAATTCCTTGCTTCTGTAAATTAATTAGCAAGTTTCTTTGGGAGGTCTGTTCCCTTCAGAAATACACATGGCATTTGAAAAGGAAAAGTTGAGCAGTTTGGTGCCTGAAAGGCATTCATTCTCTATTTATAAATAATAATCCCACGCTTATCAGGAGCCATCAAAGCAATCTGCAACCGTACTATTGTCTGCCGTGGACATTCCTTCTCTCTCTCTGAGCTTGTCTGCTGAGCTGCAGTGCAAGATAACAATAACAATATCGTGTAATTCCTTCGTTTTTAATGCAAATCGAGTTCGGCTGCTGTAGCTCCTTCGTCACCGTTGTGCTTCCGAGGACAGAAGGGTAGAGCAGCAACGAGGATGGATTGAAACGGATCCCTCAAGGTCTTGAGACAGAATTAGGAAGGAGAGGTTGGTCTTGTGTAAGTAACGCTAACTTAGGTTAAATCTGGATAGTCACATACATAAAGGAGGCGTTTTGGCTGGGGACACCCTATTTATTAAACGTCCGTATGGGAAAGGAGAGGAGTGGGATATGCTAAATTCCGTTGTTTGGTAGTTTTTAGCTTAAATTGAATTTTGAGGGAGGTCTGCTTAAACTCGAGCACGCAGTTTTGTTGAAGCCTCAGTTTCTTCTACAATACCGTGAGGCTGTGCAAAAATGACCATTTTCCTCATTCGTACCCAGGCTGTCTGTTTGGCTGTACGTTCTCTAACTGCCAACAATTGCCTGAGTCGATCCTTTCGCTTATTTACACCTAACCTCAACAGCAAGCGTTTAGCAGTGTTTATTCTTTTGATGAAAACAGATTGCCAGGAGATGCGGCCAAATAGTCAATGTATGGATTTTATTTTTTGATTCGAACCATTTTCATCCTTATGTTCTCCAGTGCCCGTTTCCTGCAGGGATGCCTTGCCCTGAACTCACACCACGCGTATTTGCACACACGTTTACGAGCATGCAAGTGTGCAAAGCCTCTGTTAGAGCCCAGGCTGCTTTGGGAAGGATTTCTGCTATGCAAATACCAACTAAATAAGAGCTTCCCACTCAAGGCAGCAGCTGAGGGAGCGAGTGCTGAGTAATAATAGTTCAGAAAAGAATTATGGTATTTATTTTCTGTAGCCTGCCTTTTGGTAAACACGTGGGAAATTTGTACTTTGTCCAGGACATCTTTATAGAATTGCTGTTATTGCAGTCTGTAAGTACTTATTGGGGGGGGAAAGGGCTCTTTAACCTGCAATTTTTTATAAACCATATAAAGAACTAATGACTGGAAACCTGCAACTATATCCTTGCAAGCATTAAGAAGTCAAACACTTAATTCCAACGGCTGTTCCTGGTTTGGCTTAAGTATGTGATGCATTTTCCATCAGCTGCATTTAAATTGAGGTTGGATTTGCTTCAAGAGAACTTGTAGTTCATGTGATAAGGGTTCGGGGCAGGAACTGATGGTAAAACTTGGTGTGTGCTCGGCACCTGGTCAGGCTGGATGCTGGTAGCTGCTTCTCCTCCTGTCTTTCAAACCAAGCAACAAATGGATCAAATGCCTCGCCCTGAGCTGTGGACCAGGCATGGGCATCGCTTGTACTGCTCGACTGGTATCGTGGCTGATGAAGGTTTGGTTTTCCTCTTATTAGGAGAGAGCCCTTTGGATGCTGAGAACATCCATACCACACCTGCACAGACCATGCTGCCTCACTTAGCACTATTGCGATTACTCTGCTTATTTTTATTAACAAAAGCATCCAAATATCAAATTTCCCACGTTGTAGCCACTTGCCTGGTTGGAAGAAAAAATGAGCAAGCAGATGGAGGCATTTACAGTCAGTGTACCCTCTTAGGAGCCGATCTCCAGATCAGTGCAGTCACAAGAACAATAATCTCTACTCAAGAAGCGTGGTCTGCTCCGCACTCCCAGGCTAGCTGCCAGAAGAGTGGCTTTATTTATTTTTTAAAAACACGCAGATTTCAGCGATTTGTTCTAAGTGGCATTGCTTTTAGCATTTGTGATGCTTGAAGCATAAGTTTAGATTTGAACAAGGGTCCGAAGAATATTTTGTAATGTATTTCTGGAGGTATTTGAAAGCATAAGGTGATACTGGACGATTTTTGGTATACAATTAATGGTATTAAACTAGACTGAGGGTGCCGATGCTGTCAACTAGTGGGCCACGGGTTGGCTTGCAAGCTTGGTATACAGCCAAGAACAAGGTAGGTCACTGTGAATTTACCAAAAAATCATCTCTAAAAATGCAGCCCACGAAGGAACCCAAGCACGGAATTCCCCTTTTAGTGCTGGAACAGCCTTTGCTGAGATTTTTTTGTACTACGTAATGACACTAGATTTTTTTTTCAATACAGAAAATTGATGAACGCTAAAAATAAACCGTTAGTGACTATAATTATTATACATCTCGATCATCAGAGGTGGTGATTTATACCTTTGGAGGCGATTTAAGGGTTTTACCTTTTTATGAACTTGTAGCTTGTTGTATTTAATTGCACAGAACACTTTGCTTTCTTCTCTGGCCATTAGCCTAATTTGCCAGTGAAAAGTAGACAATCCTTTAATAGCCACTGCCTTTTGTCAAGCTCTCTTACACCAAAAGAGTTTCCCCCGAGTTAAATTAGCAGCCAGAGAGAATTCAAGTGGAATAACTTGTATGGTTATTGTGGGTGTATTTAGTGTTCATTCAGGATTTTACTAAAACACACGAAGCAAAAGATAGTCTTGATTAAAACTCTATTTCTACCCCCTACAGTGTGGTTACAAAGAAGTTCAAAACGTCGAAACATTGGAGCAAATAATCTGGGAACAGTAACTATGATCTGAAAAACAGGATTTTTGGAGAGCTGAAGGAACCGAAGATACTGAATTAGTGATGCTTAGGGTACAAATGTTTTTCAAATATACATGAATATATTATAAATGGGTGGAAGAGGTGGAACTTGCTTCAATACTTCTACCTGCAAGGCAGGAAAGCTCTTTTTTTTTTTTTTTTCTTCTAAACGAGTTTTGGGAAAATATTTGTACTCATGGCATTGGTTATCCAAAAATATTTCTTACATTTAAAAATGCAAAAAGTTGTTTTTTATTCCAGGAATGTCAAGTGGGACTTAAAGCTTGTGCTTCAGACATCTTCAGGTCATCGTATCCAGATAAAAAGTAGCTCCCGAGGTAGCACAGAGATTCTCTGGACCATTAATTGTTGACCATAAATTTTGAATACTGAAGTTTCTTGAGGTCCAGGAGAAAACTAAGGGAGCTGGCGATACTGAAAACAAATCATTGAGTGGCTGATGGACCATCAGCCCATCATCTCTAAGAGACAAAATAATGGTCAATGCAATTAAAGTCAGTCATTACCAGTGTATGGAACCCAATGAAAAACATCATTTTTTGTTGCAGATTTGCACTGTTATAGCAGGTTTCTAGGGGGATTTCTGCTATGCCTCTTCTCTAGGAAATCGAATTGAGTATCAATGTGGTATCTATATGATAAATGGGATTTGTAGTCATTATGTTTGAAGTATAAATGATTACTGAGCAGATTTTTTAGTGGGAGTCTTCACCAAGAGCCAGGGATATATTCTTTATCATTTATTCTCTAATATACCATATAACAGTGCTGTTCAAGAGTGGAGAGAAAGGAGATCTGCTTCTGAAGGCATATTCATGCATCAGGTGAGGAGCAGTAAAGAAAGTGGGTCACTACGCAGAGGTTATAAACGGGGAAGAATTTAGAAAAGAATATTTCACTGCGACTAGTCCCGGGGTCCATGTCATAGGAGGCTAGGCTGGAGCAAGCACTCCTGTGGCAAACGTCTTGAAGGATGATCTTGGGTATTCAGCAGAACAAGGGTGAAACCCTGCCGGGAGAGAGGCCGACTCTCCTCTTGAATTATATCCCTAAGATTCATAGGGCCACTTCTAAAATCTTACTAGGTTCTTCTCTGAATTTGTTTATCTACCTGGATCAAACCCCTGCTGTTTAATTGCTCGTGTCTTTGCTTCTCAAGGATGATGGAGGTCTAGAAGTCTGTCTGCCAAAGCTCTGCTGCTCAGGTGAAAGTAAGAGTATAAATGTGTCCTTTCTTTTTTTTTTCTCTCAGCTCTTCTCATGCAGTTGTGGAGTAGTTCTTCCTTCTGCTTCAATTTGGCCTCTAAAACTTTAATGGATAGAGAGAAAGCTTCCTGCTTTTGTCTTGTAAATACAAAACACCCGAGTCCCCTATCTGCTCCTGGAGTAATAAATCTTACATTATTCTTTTACCTAGGAACAAGTAAAGGACTGTAAATATTTTTGTCTTTGTTATGGTTGAGCAAAGTGAGCGTCGCGCAAGAAGTCATCGTTAAAGCTGCAAACAGGACCCTTGATGTACGATCTTACGTTCCAGCAGTGACTTGGCACATTTCTCCTCGCGCTTTAGTTAATGTATTTTGAAGTTCCTTCAGGAAGAAGAATGTCTTTGCACCCTGATGCATGCCAGTGCTAATGTTACAATCTTTGTGTCCTTATTTCTTCTATTCTCTTGGTCACGTCACATCCTACAGCTCTTCTGAGCCGGGTTTGCATTGCTTGGGGAGGGGAGAAAGGATGGAACAGGGAAATGCTAGAGGGGGTTGGGAGGTGGAGGCAAAAAAAAAAAAAAAAAGGCAAAATCTCCAAGTAGTGGCTGCATTCTGGTTATACATTTTAATGCATTCTGTATATTGGGAGATCGGTATCACTTTAATGACAGATTTCTCTAACACTGTTCGCCCATAACCCTTGCTTTCTCGTTGGGATTAAGTGTTCAGCCTCCAGGCACGATGGGGAGATCGGGTCGGGGAATTTTGCCGGCCTTTCTTGGCTGACAGCAGAGAGCAAAATTGGGTTTTAGTTGGTCTAAATCTTTATCTCGTTTAATCGAATTTAGAAATGCGACTATGAACACTTAGAGATATTCCGTCACATCAGTGTCACATTAAAGGCATCTCACTTCTGCCATTTGCTATATAAGAACTGCTGCAATAAACATAAAATCCTACTGGCCGAGTCCAATATTATCCAAATACACTCGGAAAAATTTCATGGGTATGATACGATGGGAGACTTTTGTCAACTGAATGCTTACAAGTGCACGTTGGAGCACAAAATAGCTTTGTGTAGTCAGATGCTGTACAACAGCACGCAACATTTTTATGGAAGTACTTTTTTTAATACACTGCGTAGCTAAAATACTGCAATATGATGTTTTTTTTTCTCCTTGTGTGCTGGACAGCTCTATCTGCAGAGCTGAATCCAAGTGAATTCCTTGCAATTTCATTTTTCTTCGAAGAGGGGAATAAGTTGCATCTGGAGCTCCGTTTGGTATGAGAATAAATACATCTTCAACCCCGATCGGTGCGTATTGGCACCAGTGAGGTTTATTTG
Source organism: Stictonetta naevosa (assembly GCA_011074415.1). Classification (NCBI taxonomy): domain Eukaryota; kingdom Metazoa; phylum Chordata; class Aves; order Anseriformes; family Anatidae; genus Stictonetta; species Stictonetta naevosa. The sequence continues at coordinate 1,654,725 of CM021729.1, read as the reverse complement.
GGAGTGATCAGTGAAGGACTAATGCTGATAGTGTGACAGAAGCTATGCCTTTGACATAAAGAGGAAAAAATTAATTCAGGACCTCTCCATGTTGCTGAATGCGCACAGGTCTGTAGCTGCATCACAAAACATCCCAATTACTTCATTAACCATCTATAAAAAGGAGATAAAACGACTTAGCCTAACAAGGCTTTGTGAAGATGAGTATTTTTTTCTTTCCAAATAGCGTGTTAGGCTCAGCTATCAGGGTAATGGGGATAATCAAAACCGTATACACATTTGCAAATCCTATTTGTAGCTTCAAATTTCAACTATGCCATCGATTTAACGAGCATGGAAAATGTGTATATATGGTGGCACCTCGTTACTCCACATTGTGTGCTCAGGAAAAATGCTGTATAGGAAATGAGAGGTTTTGCTTGGTTTTGAGGGAAATAAGTTCTTACAGCTCACTGCTTCGTAATTAGTTTTAGGGAGATCTGTTCAGTTTTAAACACTAATGTATAGAAAAGTGCTAAAATCAACAGTATTAAATGCCGGCAACGTGATGGGCTCTCTGCAGGCTGGGAGGTTGATGTAGAGTTTGCTGCTGGTGTAGGTTTGGGTCTGGCAGCGATGGGGCTGTATGGCCCGGCAGTGGAGGCAGCTCACTGCACCGTCCCGATCTGGAAATTAGGTTCTGAGGAGCAGGATCAGGCCAGGATGAAAAATAGGTTTAAAAAGAGCAGCAACGACAACAAACGAAAACCCTATGGCAAAGCAGTTTTGCAAGTTGGGGTGGAAAAGATGAATAAAGTGCTTCACTTAACAGTTTTGGGAGTGTAGAGAGAGCAGCTTTGTAAGAAGAAGACCAAGAGGTGTCCTGGCACGTCCCTGTTGGTGGGGGCATCGCAGCGTTGGGTTCAGGCCACAAGCAACGCGATCATGCGTAAGAGATGAGATCGTGGCTGGAACGAAGTCAATGACTCCAGCGGAGCCAGGGCTTCAGCAAAGCGCTTTGTCCTTTGCTACAGCTGGCCCGTAGCTGGTTGATTGTGTGGGCTTGATTATGGGCTAAGAGTACCTTGTCAGGGAGAATATACTAAGTGCTCTTTAATCAGCTGGAGAAGGGCATAACAAGAACTTTGATAGCTTGATAATCAAGACTGGATGCCCTCTCGAAGAACGCACTTTATTCAAACGTACTTCTGAGCTCAGGCTGGGTGTAAATCCGTGGCCTGTGCTGTAGCAGAGAAAAGGTTTAATGACCATTTAATCTTAAAATCTCACTCCTTTTTCCTTTCTTTCTGATATAAAAATATCACTTGATGGACCCTTTGTAATGAGCTGGAAATAACTGGTTGTACTGGTGGAACAGTCGGCACTTTTATCTGACAACTCAACCAGATCCTGAAGTGGCTCTGTCGTGCCATTAATCCATATTTTCACAGGGTTTACCCAGTACACGTTCAGTGATATTTTTAACCCTATTTTCAAGTGTAAGTGGATGGAGATCATACAAATGATTCTGTACTTAGTGCTGAAGCTCGCAGCCCGTGTTCCGCAGACCTTTTGGCCCATGACTTTTTTTTTTTAGCATTAACACCAAACCATTGGTCAAGATTTTGGTTCTTTGAGAAGAAATTGTGCATGTCTGCGTGTACAAGGATGTCCTCGGATACTTTTCCCAAGGATCCGTGTGGCTTTTCAGCTAGCAGCTGTATCATTAGAGAGTTCAGAGAAGTTCACGTGCAACCCAAAGCGTTAGTGAATCCTGAACGGAGCAAGAAGAGATGACGCCGTGTGACTGCAGAGCGTGGCTCCCTCCCTCCTCCGGGCACTGGGGCGATTGTAGAGCAAAGAAGCAGCTGGTGAGGCACTTCTGAGGCTAAGGCACAGGTAGAGAGGCAAAAGGAGCTGTCCTAAATGAGAATAAGTTGGAAAAAGAAAGGATGAGAAGATTTGTGCGTATTGTAAGAGGTACGATCCAAAGGCATTGCAGTGACCAGCTGCTTTGGTTAGACTAAGCAGTAGAAAGACCTTTGCTTCCATCCCCCCACACCTCCATCGGTGTGTTATCAGCATAATTCTCCTCCCAAAACCAAAACACGGCACCGTACCAGCTACTAGGAGGAAAATCAACTCCGTCCTAGTCAAAACCAGGACATCAGCTAGGATGTCTTCACAGGTTGAAGCTATTGAGTTGCGTGTGATAATTCTGCACCAGTTGTACTCCTGATGGCCGGAAACTGCTCGTCCATCTGGTTCCAGTACGAAGTTGAAATATGCTGTAGTAAATCCCTAAGAAATGCACGCAGTTACTTGCTGTTTCTTTCTACTTCTACGGGAGAACCAGTTAATTACTTGGAGATGATTTTGGAAGATCTGGTAGCTGTTAATTTTGGTAGGAATATTCATTTATATTGTGTAATTTTTATGTTTGTGTCAGAAACAAGGAGTAATGTTTGATGGCTGTGGTCCAGCACATTTGCTTCAACATCTGTGGTAAGAAAATGAAGCAGTTTTTTAGAGGAGGAACAGACTCATGTAAAAGCAAACAAACCCAGCAGATCTCCTTGGCGTATGGCTCAGCTTGCTGGTATTTCAGACGCCGCGGGTGGGATTTGGGGCCAGCTCATTACCTGAGTGTGGGTGTCTTAAACTGGTTGGTTGGTGCTGGTGGAGAGATTTGGCTCACCCTGAGACGTGCACCCTGAACTTGGCTTGGTTTTATACAAGTAAGTGTTTAGGGCTATTTGAGCCAGCCTCTGACACGTGGCATTTCCACATGGACACCTTCTGTTAGGCAAAGGATAGTCTGGGGTACTGATCTTTCTCCTAATTCCTTTTCAGTTCAGGCTTTTCAAGTTATTTCTTTGTGTGCTGTTTTCCTTCACTTGAAGCTTTCCTCCTCTCTCCTCACCATATTTATGAACTTCCCTCTTCCAACTCCAAAACAGCGTCATTAATCCAGTACCACTTATAACCTCACATATATCTCTTCTCCTGCCATGGCTGTGCCTCTTCCTGTGGCTTTCCGAGACCTGGCTTTAATGCCAGGCTATAAACAGTCCATTCTCACCTTGCTGAAAGCTGGTATTGTTCCGCCTGCAAATTGCTCCCTTGGTTCAAGGCGTAAGTGGCTCTAGGATTGTGATTTGATACACTTTTTATGTCTGTACTATGATTTTCTATTTTTTTCCATCACTAAGAATCTGTGAAAAGTGTGGTCTCTTGGGGCCGTTATTGATCAGCTGTTTTATATATTCCCTGTTCCCCAACAAAAAGAATGACTTTTTTTAAACTTAACTACCTCTCTTGCTCTTGTAGATCCAGGTCTGCACAGACAGCAATTTTTCCTGCAGCGACCATCCAACGTGGTGGCCATGGAAGGGAAGGATGCTGTTTTGGAGTGCTGCGTCTCTGGGTACCCCCCTCCCACCTTCACGTGGCTGCGAGGAGAGGAAGTGCTCCCCATCAGGTAGCTCGCTCCTTCGAGCCTTTCATATCATAATGTTTACCTTGAGCAAATTAAAGGCAAAACCATTGAGTAATACTTGAAGTTCAGAGGGGTAGACTTGGAGGCTGTGAAATTTTCTCCTAAATATTAATTACACTGGACCAATTTTTATCTGCCAATGTAATTAATCTCTGCACCTAATATGAGGGTGGAATTTGATCATAAAGGTCCCCTGCTGCAATGGATTATCAGGCTGGTCTTTAAAATGGAGATGTAAAGTTACTAACAGCAAAAATTGCAGCTGGGAATTACTCGTGGAACAATTTACGATGTGTGTTTTGCTGGATAGAGATCCCATCGTAACGCACCGCAAACATACGATATCAATGTTTCAGGTCCAAAAAGTATTCTTTGCTGGCTGGCAGTAACTTACTCATATCAAATGTGACCGATGATGATTCAGGGACGTATACGTGCGTCGTCACCTACAAGAATGAGAACAGCAGCGGCTCGGCAGAACTGTCAGTGATGGGTGAGTACGTGAACTACTCCTGCTGTGCTTCTCCAAGAACGTTTCTAATCATTGCCTTTTTCGCAATGACTTAATTTCTATAACTCCAAGTAATAGCAAACTGTACAATTCCTTCGTGACGTTGATCAGGTGTTCACATCCGTGGAAACCAAATCCTGTAAAATCTTTGGATATATCCACTGTGTCCTATAGCCTTGTTGTTGCTGAGCATCTTATGGTATTGGATGCTAACTGCTTACAGTGTTCTGTAAATGGCCCTTCCCTCTGTTTCTGCTTCCTGAAGCCCTATTTCTGCCATTAGAATGCACGTCACTGTTGTGCACAGTGAGGAGTACAATGGGTGAAAATCAGGTCTGTAGCCGCTCACCAAGCGTGCCCTCTTTTCCTGCATGGTTCTGCAATATTATTAGGATCAGAGAAACAGGGCTGGTCCTTCAGGGTGTGTGTGTGACTGTCAATATATTAAGGTAAAAAAAGTCAATGCATGTTAGAGTATTTCCACCAAAATACCCAAAGGTAAACTTGCGGAAGTCCTCACTCAGCAGGGATGGTCTGAGAGTTCCCCTTGTTAAATTTTATTGAAGCACCCTCCTGACAGAACCTGCTTTCTCAGATCTCAAATCACCCATCCCTTCTTCGTGGCAAATATTAATAAAATAAGAAACATTTAAATTTGTGAGCTGCCTTTTTTCTATTTTCTTCATTTAAACCCTGAAGCAGTAGCAGAGTACCTCAGCGTTGTTCAGTCAGATCTAAAATATTACGTAGTTAATTCTTAGTCAAACAATAATGTATTTCAATGTGCTCTTCATTTTACATTCTGACTTTAAAGCTTATGCATAAAAATACTTCCATTAGTGAATACTGCCTTAATTTGGATTATAGGATATTCAGTGCTTGTACAACAATATCCTTTTATCTAGCTGTAATAAAATACAATAATTAGTGATGATGGAGGGTTCAGTTCTGTTTCTTTGGGTACATTAGCGGAATACATTGTTTTACTGGGTAAAAATAAAAATGTGGATTTATTACAGCAGAAGTTCAACTTGGGAAATTGTTTTCATTATAAGGAATTATACAAAAAAAAGGCAGGTGACTTCTTGGGCAACGTACTTGTCTCAGTGAAAGACAACTTCAAATGTAGAGTACAGTGGGTGACGAAGAGTTGATTGGGAAGTAGAAATTAGATTAATATTTCTCCCCAGCAATAGAGCATCAGCATCAATAGCAGTATCTCTTGGCTGTATCAACTGTGGCTGGATGATCGTTGTGTTGATTCTTGCATAGATTGTTTCTGGCCATGTGATTCACATAAAAATTAATAGGAAATTTGCACCTAGGTCCTTTGTATACCTGTTGAAAAATTGATTCCTGCCTGCCTTCAGTGTGTAATGCATCTAGCTCTAGCTACATTATGCCTTTTTCTGCAAGTGTCATGTAGAAATTAAAGGCGCATAAATTTTCTTGCACATTCTGAGAGAGGTATGTGATGGCAATATGACACGACTGGAAGGTTGAATATAAAAATGAAAACCTTTAAAAGGAGGAAACATAATGCCAAGGTTGTACTAAGAATGAACCTAGAACTACACGAGGATGAAAGATGCCACAATTGCTGACTCTTTGCAGTCTCAAGAGGAAGCCAAAACTATATTGCCACGGCACAATTGAATTGTACTCCGTGTTTGTATTACATAAAAGAAGCAGTTGCTATGAGCTGTGTTGAATTTTTCTTGAAGTTCCTTTTCACATATGTTACCGAGAAATTTACCAATTCAGAGCAGATAAAAAGGCACAATATTTATGTGCGTTTCTTGTTTTCATGAGTAAATCATTCATTTGTGACAGGCGACTGAAAACGAAGCGTCGTGTTCATGTATGTTTGCATTAATAACAACTGTTCAAAGGATTCAAATGTTATTAAGTGGCTAAAACTCAGCAGATGATGACAACAATCCCCTGATACGTCTTTCCAGAGCAATATAGCAGGGCTACAAATCTGTTTGTTTGTTGAATTCACCCTTAATGGTAGGAAACTCTCAAACGTACCAAGTTTCTCATGTAATTGTTGTAGCTCGTAAACAGAATAACAAATTGACAGTTTTATTTTTGTTGTGCTAGATACAAAGGGAGATACGTTTCCTTAGAGTTAATGCGCTCGTTTAGTTAACAAACTGTAAATCGCCGATCTGCGTTTTGTTGCCAAACGTGCATTTTTTAATATTGATGTAATCCTTTAATTGTTGAAGCATTTGTAGTGCGAAGAGGGGTAAGCGAGACGTTTGCGGTGCTTGAAAAAAAGGATCAAGGCCAATAATTATCTCTTCTGAAGTCTAGCTGGGTAGACGGCGTCAGATCAAAGTTAGTTACATCCCATGGTGGCAAGATGCTTTTGATCTTTAAAGTAATGAGGCTGTTTGCAGGAAATGGAGGGTACCGCACGATGGAATTCCTTAGTTCTTTTCAAAAGCTAAAAATAACTTCTTTATTGGACGTAGGCCTGACATGGCGAGATGTGAATGAATTTGCAAGGAGAGCTGATACATTTTGCGAAATCGTGATTTTGTAGCGTGGCCTTTTGGCAATATTTTAGCCACGTCTCCCTGCGTAATGAATATTAAAAGGTCTGGTGCAGATTACCTTGTTAATATATAAATCATCTGCGTGCTCGGTAGCTTTAGGGAACTTAGAGTTTAAGCAAATGTTTGAAGATCAGATGTATGAACGAGACTCAACTAAATTCCTTTCTGCGTATTTTCTAACTTTCAGAAGCACCTTAGGTATTTTTACACCCTTTATATCCTCAGAAGGGTTTTTGATGGCTTTTTCCATGTTTTGTTGAGCAAGACTGAAAGTCTGCTGGTTTTGGCAAAGAGGACGCCCTACCTCAATGGCCTAAATGTTCTCAAAGTGTCATAAATGTAGGAAAAACTTGTCTATACCGTATTTCTACATACTCAGCCCACTTCATTGGTGGGACCTATTTCAGGGATTTCAGGTCCTGGTGGAGATTCCAAACCCAACTTTGTAAAATCATTTTTGTAGATGGTCATAAATTTGTATGATGAGGTCTGAAGGTCTATGAACTTTTATTTATTTTCTTCCTGCTTACTTTTTGGATGGTCCTTTGATTGCATCAGAGAGCAAGCTGCTATTATAGCTGTGCCAATACGGTAGGGGGAAGAGCACAGAATCTTCTGAAGAAATAGAAAAAAAAGGATCTGAGATGGTGTTTGGAGGAAAAACTATTGCTAAATTTTACGAAGCATCCATATGTATAAGGTATAAGCAACTTAAAAAATACTTCCAAACTGCAGTCATCTATACAAATGGCTTTCACGAGGGAGTTTTTAATATGGAGTGGTTTTAGCACTGGCTTCGTTCAGCCACCGCGGAAGAAAAGCTACATCAAAAGTAAGGTTTGCTGCCGTGTGAGAAGTGGCTTATGAAATCACCTAGGTCTTTTTGACAAGAATGAACGATTGTAAGCGCTCTGTGTCTTAGTCAAATCTGTTTTTTCTTGTTTTACTTCGAGCTCTGCTGCATAAATTCCACCAGCAAAATGGGTATTGGGAGATCAAGGTCGTGGGAAGCACTGAATAAAGCGGGCACGGATGATGTTCTTGTGTGTGAATCATTTAGGTAGAGAGCAGCATTGAGAAGGAAGCCTGCATCACCGTAATGTGGTTTGACAGAGCAGTGAAAGCCTGAAAAATGAGTAACCTCACACTTAGCTGAAGCTAGCATTGCACAAATGCATGAGTACTGAAAGATTTACAAAACCAGTTAGAGACTACTGCTAATATTCAGTGAAACCCAGCCTTGTACCCATCGTAAAATAACTTCTGAATTATAGCAGCCCACCTGCAGTTACAAACCTCAGAGAAGCAGAGGGATCTTCACTGGGTTAGGTGTTTCAGCAGCTCTACCCAAGCTGGTGAACCCTAGAAAACTGATTTGGGGATCTGTTCCTTCCTGACCCTGCGCTGTGGAATGGGTTAAACTTGCTCAAGTCTTGCTACCTTGTTGGAGAAATTAAACACAATATAGACTAATTATTCCCTGGTCTGAGTTCATAGTTCTTGGAACAGGACATGAATATCTGAGCTGGTGCAGTAATCTGTGATAGTCCCGTGATGGTTTTTGGCAGGCAAAAATGAGGAATATGAACATAAAACCCAATCTCTCCCATTCATTTTTACTATAAATTTTAATACCAAAAAAAAATGTGTAAATTAAAACTGCGATACTACCCATTATATTTCTCGCAGGCCTGATTTTGACTCTGTGGCATGGCAACAAAGGTTATCTGTCCCTGCAGCTCCTCTGTCAAGCCAAATCAACTGAAATGTCCAAGGTGTTGTCCTGGCACCCTTTTCCAGAAGGCTGATGAAACATGTCTTGTTCTCATGTGATAAGAGAAAACCAGGGATAGTGTGACCTGAGAATATCAAAGTCAAATGTTGAAATTTGGCCATGCCAAGGGACTTGTTCTCAGTGTGTCGATGTGGGATAGGCAATCCGAACTCTGGAAATAAGGGATTTGTATGTAGAAGTGCATCCAGCCTTCCTAAGGTGAAGGTGCCGGAGGAGGTGGATCAATAAAATCAACTCTTTCTGTGTTCACTCTCACTTTATTTAGAGGATTTTTCGAATGCATTACATAATCAATGGCATTCACTGGTTTCACAGAAGCTGTAAGGTTTTTCCATCCAGGAAAAAATGAATTTGGACAGTGTTTAAAATGAATTGTACGCAACTGAGGCCAAAACATTTGTACTGGAAATCATTTACCTACTGTTTTGAAATCATTTACCTACTGTTGCGTTGTGCTAATGGGGTGAACGGTACGGTCGCGCAGCACCAATATGAGTGCAACTAGAGACCCCGTAACCAGTAAAATAATGTTATGGAGATGTTCTGAGACTGGATGCAGGCTATTAGCTGCTTCATTCAAAGGATTTGTGTATTTAGGAATCGAAAAATCACAGTACCAGCAGGGCTGGGTAACCCTCTGACAGAAATGATGAATTCTTGGCACTACCGGGGGGCTGTGCTGGCACAAACAGTAAACTGCAAAGCACCACAGAATAACCCGGGTTTCCCCCCGGTAAAGCTGTCTGAGCTCTGACAGGTTTTGTTTTTTTTTTTTTTTTACTGTAAATTCCCGTTGCTCTTGATCTCAGATTTGTTCCGCCTTCTGGAGGGGTGCAAACGAAGAGGGGAAAAACATAAGCGTGGCAACAGATTCAAGGGGTGGAAGGGGAGAGGAGCTGTCCTTGCTGAGAGTGATGTGTGAAGAGTATTTTATTAATAGGACGCTTGAAGAAGGGCTGCAAGATAGCATATGCCTAACTACAGTCCTGGCCTCTCTGGAGCAGTGCTGAGTCCGTGCAAGTATTGGAATCAGCAGCGTTTTGCAAAAAATATTTGCAGTTTTCCCGTTCCATACGAACATGCCCGACGTTCTGATGGATGATTTTAACCTTAAACTACATAAAACCAGGCAGCCGAGCAGCCTGAGCAGCACGCCTGGCTTATCCAGCACCCTCGATGAATCAAAAAAGTCATGGCATGGCCGAGTGCCGTCGAGACAGACAAAATATTTGAGCAGGTGCGAGCGCCAACATCTCTGACGCAGATACAAAGCTGATGAAATGATTTTCTTTTCCACTTGGAAAGATGATATTAATCTGTGGAGCTTCCTGTTGGAGAATAACTTCAGGATTTGCAGATTTGTAGATGGATTCAAGACTTGGCGTTGTTTTATTGGATAATGAGAACGTTGAACAACGTAGATGAGGGTTTCGATAGTCTCCTGTTTATGCATGTATTTGGATACCTAGATATCTATACATACCCGTGGGGGTGAGCAGTTCAGGAGGGATTAAATCATTTATGGAGTAAGCCAACACTGAATTAAGGTTGGGAACATTCAGGTCAACTTTGAATTAATTTTGCTGTTGGGAAGAAGCATCCACTTTGCACGTATAATGATACACTACCAGAAACCTTTCCCAGCTGATGCTGTGGATGCTGGTCACTACTGCTAGTGGTGATGAAGTGTGAACAGCAGTCTGATCCCCATTCCTGCTCGAAATCTGACTTTGCTTCTTGATCAATTTGAAGTTTTTTGAGTGGTTTTTCTGTAATGGAATCTGTGAATAATAATAAGGCTGGTGCCAACTTGCAGGTAAAGGGAAGCTCATCCTGGGTAATGATATGGCTAAGAATGGGATGGGAGTTGAGTGCCTAATTCAGACCCTTCTGAAAACTTAATTCAAAACTTAATTCCTGTCCGTGCATCGTGAGTATCGAATACTTACTCAGCACGTGATGCCTGTAAGAAGCACTTGAGTGAAACGGAACTGTTGCCAGTTTCTGATAATGGCGTTTAAACTCAATTCTATCGAAAATAAATACGCCTAACAAGCTCTGTGATGCACTTGGCTGATCACAGGAAAATTGCTCTATCTTGGTATGATCTACAGGTTTGCTTAAGGGGAAAATATTCGTACACAAATCCCTTTGAATTCGAAAGAGGGTGAATGATAGAAAGTTAACTACACTGGGTCTACGCAGTCTTATTTTTCAAGTCTTCATTTTGTGGATCAGCCTGCAGTGGCTGCAGAGAAATTCTGTTGCATAGCTTGTTAAAGAAACTGTTTGCTCCGTGACGTGAGAGCTTTTCTGCTGCTCGCAACATTTAGTGTGTTGGTAGGTATGCGCAGAGCCATTGCATGAGTTACGTGTGCAAGAGCTGCTGTTGATGTGGATTTGGTGTAAAGTATTCATGGGTTTAAAAAAAAAAAGTTTAGCTGTTGTGAGTCAGCTTTGACCGTCAGTGAGGTCTGGGCCCTGAAGTATTCATTTTGTCCTTTTTTGGGGTTGGGGGAATAAAACCAGAGCCTCCACAAATTCCTTTAATTCATGAATTCCTGATTTTTCAAAAGCTCTAGCGTTACTTTGTAACTGATTGTTGCATAACTTGAAATGTATTTACATTTAAATATTGATTAACTTATTCTTTTTTATGAGCATCCAGCAGGAAAAGACAAGAGCACGGCCCAGGAAAGAGGTACATGTTCTCTCAGTGTGCAGCTCTTCAGCTGGTAGTAATGCTAGAAATCTTTCATAATGCTCTAGCATAAGAAATACATTAGCACTGTTTAGCACCGTGCTCTTTCCAAGAAGGAGAACATATTATATGCTTCCCCCAAGATGGAAAAGGACCAGCAGGGAAGGCACAAAATGAAATGAGTTTCTCCATATTGCTGGCAGAATTGGAGAAATAAAAACAACAGATGTCTGCAAACATTTTAAACAGCTTGCTTTTTAAAAAGAAAAGCTTTATTTTTTTTTTTCTCTAACTGTTTTAAGCAGAAAGGTTCCTGTGAGAGGAGTGGTGCTCAGTGCTTCACCTGACCGTCGGGTGTTCAGCTCTTTCTAGTTTGTGATTCAATGGGAGAGAAGAGCTCGTAGCTGGGTTACTTCTGAGAACAGCCTTTTATCTCTCGTGCTATAAATGAAGAACTGCGTGAATATGATTGTGACAAAAGAAGCGGTTTCTCTTTGCCCTTGGAGTGATTCGCTCTCTATTGCAGAGCTCTCCGGAAGACTTTGTGCAGCGAAGTGCTTGAGCGTAAGTCATCCCGGTACTTGCAACGCGCCAGCCCAAATGTGCAGATCTCATTGCAAAACATATCGATGCCATTACTGGGTAACAAAAAAAAAAAAAGAAATCTGTATTAAAACCTCTTTTAGCTGATGCTTAAACGTGTAGCTTTTAAGAGCAGGCTGCCCAGGCAGTTAGCAGGCGTGCTTAAAAGAAAGCGGTTCCTGATGTCAACATTTCTGTTACCTGCAAGACTTTCCCCTGGACTCTGCCCTTAAAGCTGCAACATCTCTCAGTCATTTTCCCCCTCCACCAACAAAATTATTCCGTTAATGATACGAGATGATGAAAATCAGAGTGGAAGGAACTGAGAAATCACTCTGCTTACACGCTCTTGTGCTTCCCCACGTTCCCCATTTATAACGTGAGATAGATAGCGGCGTTCGTTAGACCTTTTTTGTTCTGTTTGCCTTCTGGCTCTGCTTGGATTCGGCGTGACGAGAGCGATTGGCCATCAGTTTGATTAATCACTGGACAAGGTCCTAAATGAAACGAGTGGTGAACTCCGCTTAGTTATGGAGTGGTTCCCATTAAACTACGTAGTTAACACAAATTAATGCACCTGCCAGAATTCAGTTATTAAAAAAGAGGACAGTGTCCAAGACTGAAAAATGTCCGTTACTCGTAAGAAATGTACCGAGTGCTATTGCCGTGGCTTTTCCCAGCTTTTGCACTTCTTCACGATTCCTAAAGATGCTTTGTGTTATATCCCAGGTGAAAGGGAGAGGCTCTTGAAAGTCTTAAAAGAGTAAACGGTTCCGATTAGTTTAACTAGAGCGTGTTGAGCGGGGCACGCGGCGGACTTCCTGCGAGGTGCCTGGGTTAATACGCGCATTTATTAGCTTAGACAAACAGTCTGCTAGGCCGGGGGAAGGGAAACGGCGAACTCAATTTAGGCACCGGCTGCATCATCGTTCATAGTTGCTGCATAAACAAGCTGGCAGCGAATTTGGTACGACTGCTAAATAATTGCAGCTTTAGAAATAACACGATTCCTTCTTCCTGCGCCGCCCAAGGGAGACGTTCAATAAAAGCCCAAGTTCTTTATCATCAGTATATTTAGATGTCTAGTTACGCGGTTAACGGAGGATTATTTCCGTTCTTCCCGCAAGTTTGGGTCTTACTGCGGAGTCTTGATATAACATGGGCCCGTACCGCTGAGAGGCTGCGGAAGGTGTGAAGCTCTCCGGTGGAGAATATCTGTGGACAGACACGGCCTGGTGATCGTATTTTATTTGCAGATACACACCAACTTAAAACTTCCATGAAAAAACAGCTCCGCTGACTGTTACCCCAGCAGCAGAGTGGTGTTGAGGACTGCATACCGCGGGGTGCCACGGCTGCCGTGCTTTAAGTAACTTTGTAGTTAGTTTTGAAAGACTTGTGCATGGCCAGCATCTATTTTTTATTCCCTTTTAAGCCTTGTAGGTGTATTAGATATGCACAGTATGGGGTTTGTGAGCAACTCTTTATTACAATTTATCTAATTAAAGCATAGCTGCAGGCCAATCGGAGATAACGATGAGTGTTTTTAAACCACCTTTTTATACAGAAGTTCTGAACTTGGATTTTTTTTCATATGGAGAACTGAATTTCTGCTTGTGCACGAGTTACTTCAGCGGAAAAATGGTTGGAAGGCACGAGTTCTGTGTCAGTAAAATTAACTAAGACGTTCACCATCCATTTAGTGCCTATTTTGGCTTCAGCTTATTACAAAGAAAGGATGTGAATGAACCCGATTTAGCGAAGAACCTCGAAGATCCTTCTGTCCCACCAGGTGAGAGGCAGCCCTGGTTCAGGGTCTGGAACTTTCTCTGTCCATTTGCCAAATCCCACCTGCACTCTTCTACAGGTGAATTTCTGGCTCTTGTAGCGATTCTAGCAGACAGCACTTCTGTGTGAAATGGTGGAATTTCAAAGGGGGAATCTCTCCCGGATCGCAAAGCGGATCTTTGCTTTCACATTAAAGATCATAGAAAAATTAAGGTTGGAAAAGACCTTTAAGATCACCTGGTCCAACCATCACCCCACTAGCTACGTCACCCACTGAACCATGTCCCTAAGGTCCAACCTTTCCTTGAACGCCCCCAGGGATGGTGACTCGACCACTTCCCTGGGCAGCCCCTTCCAATGCCTGACCGCTCTTTCTGAGAAGAAAAGGGACTTTGATCCCCCAGCCTCCATCTACAGCTTCAGGGAAATGACAGGCTTGGGAAGCCCATCTCCCAGTGTAGACGGAGGCAAAGAAGTTGTTGAGTGCCTCATCCTTCTCTGTCGTTACTAATTACTCAGATACAGAAACTCACTCTTAATACAAGAAATGAGCCACCCATAATCACTTACACACTACTGTTTTCACCCCTCAGTCTAGTTAAAGGCACACGGTGGCCCTCGAGGACTGCTCCTGTCACCCCAGCGCAGCAGCCCCAAGGGAGCTGTGTCTTCTCATGCTCTTCGTCGAGGCTCTGTGCAGAAGGGTTGCCACCTCTCGCACGTGGGCTGGGGGATGGGAAAGAAGCACTCACGCAAGCCCTGAGAATCAGCAACAGAGTGGTTTATTGCCAGGATGTCTCGCAGGTAATCCTGCGGGATGTCCGTGGTGTTTGGGATGGAGCCTGCACGCCAACGAGTATGGAGCCGGCCGGGCATTCCTGCGACGTTCTTTGTGCGCTTGGAGAGCAGAGAGCAAAGACGTGCTGCGGGAGTCCCAGGTCTGTTCTGGCCGAGGTGGATCCACTTCCATGGGTTCCTCCACGTCTTCTGGTGGATCCACCTCCATGGGCTCCACGGTGTTGGGCAGCAGGCTAAGCCAGTCCTTGCCCGGGACTGCCCACACGGGATGCCTTCCATCTGGCATGTTTTCCGGCCAGGGTGCCGCACCAGGGGGTCGTCCGGTTCCACGCCTTGGTCTCGTGCCACTGTCGGGTTGATTTTCATGCGTGGCTCCGACGCTGCTGTCTGTTTTATGGCCCCGGCTGGGTCCTGCACGGTGTTCCGTGTGATAGGCACTCCTGTGCTCCCCGCGTCTGGCTGGCTGACGTTCCTGCCTTTGCTCCACGCCACCACTGCAACTACAGGAAGGCCCAGGCCCCCTGTCGCTGTGTGCTTGAGCGGCTGGCCTGTTCTCCGCGTCGCTGCGGTGCCAGTGGTACCGCTTATAGGTGTCTGGGCTTGCTCGATAGGCTCGCCTCTTCCCTGTGCGGCTGTCTGGCAGACGTTCCTGCCTTTGCCCCGTGCCATCGCTGCGTGAGTTGGAAGACCCGTGGCCCGAGCTGCTGGCTGGTTTGGGGGAAGGACAGCGCACGGCTTGGACTTGCTGAGGTTTGAGCCTGTCCTTGCTGAGGCCTGGCTGCACGTGACGCCTTTGTTCAGGAAGCCTTTCCGGCCGGGCTGCCCACCCACGGGGTCGTTCACTTCCACGCGTAGGTCCCGTTCCACTCTGCGCTTCGTTTCCGTTCGTGGGTCCGACGCTGTGTTGGGCGCTGTGGTCACGCCTGTGCTCCTTGCGGCTGTCTGGCTGACGGTCCTGCCTTTGCCTCACGCCGCCGTTGCGTCTAGGAGAAGGCCCGCGCCCCCTGTCGCTGTGGGCTTGAGGGGCCGGCCTGTTCCCCACATCGCTGCGGTGCCGATGGTACCGCTTACGGGAGTCAGTGGGCGGTGCGCCAGAGCTCCCTCGGGCACTGGTGTCTGTTGTGCCGCCGGCGCTCTGCCTTCGCCCACGACGCTTCTGCTTCTCCTCATCTGCCTTCCTTCTTGGTGCTTGCTGGGACGGCATCTCTGTCCCCTCACACCAACAAGGACTGCCTCTCGCCTTGCTGCTTCTGGTCTTCCTCCTGCCGCGGATGCTGGCTCTCAGAGGACCGAGTAGCTGAGCGAGTGCCGGGCCAGCGGCAGGGGGGGCTTTTTATAGGGCCCGCAGCAAAGGCGGGGCAGTGGTGGCCACTGTGACCTCAGCAAGCCTCTGTGATGGAGTGGCCCACGCGTGGCCAAAGGCGGCTGTGTTGGGCTCCCTGATAGAATCCCCCTCCAGCTTTCTTTTAGGCTCTTTGCTTTCACGTTAACTGTCATCAGAAGTATTGCAGAGCTCTTTGTTTTGCTCTCCTGATCCAAATCTCCCTCCTGTATGCAGCTGGCTCTTAAACGTGGCCAGTAAATGTTGTGAGAGCATGGAGAGGGGTAACTGGACTTGGCCAGAAGAGAAACAGGGGTGGAGAAGTTGGCATTGAGCTCTTGAAGTTTGCTGTGTTTAGTGTGAAATGCCAGAGTCCACGAAGAGCATTAGATTTGTCTTCTCCGTGTCGTTGGAAATAGAGTAAAATAATGCAAACAACCTTTGGGATGCAAGGTCTTGGACCTTATTGCTGTAACGATAGGCTATCTGTATAATTTCTGAGATCCTTTTGTAACTGCCCAGAACAAGAGAAGAGGGAAAACAGTTGAAATATTTCATTCAAAGGGTTGTCCTTATTTGCATGCGGTTTTGGGAGAAAAAAAAAGAAGAAAATTGAGATGGGGAGGAGCTCTCCTTGCAGTTTTCAGCTCTTCTCCTCTAATCCTGATAGAAAACCAAGCACAGGAAGGAAAAGCGCAGCAAAAATAGAAAGGGCATCTTTGCTTTGTGGTTCTGACCTGTACTCGCACCCTCTCTGGGTAGGGCTGTATCGCTCTATCCATCATTTGGAGACCCTCGTCCAAGTGTCAAGCTGTTTTTAAAACGGTTATTTTAGCTGCGTTTTTCAAAGCAGCTTTAGAAAAGATCGGCTGCTTGGCAAAGTCACATCTCTGAAGGCAGGATAGCATGAGGGTGCAGGCTGAAGGATGAAAGAGAAATCCCGCCGAGGTGAGGAAAGAGAGGAAAGGAACAGCACTTTGGGGCACAGAAGGCGTGGATTTTGGGTGGTGTTTGGGGATGAGCTGTGTCCCCAAGTGCTTCTGGAGCTGGAGATAAGGCAAACACGTTGGTGTTGGTTGGAATCAGGGGTAAAATGAGTTAGTTTTCCTTCCGGAATAGCGTCCTCAAAATAGATCCGTCCAATAATCTCCATTTTCATTATTTCTTCCACTAAATTTCCTTTAAGTTTTATGTAAGCGGTCCTGTTTACCAGAGTGCAATTAGCACAGTCTTACGGTGCTGCGAGCAGGGCTCTCTTTTGTTAGGCTAATTTTAATTTCTTTGTGCTTAACTTTTGATTGTTCCTTTTGTAAATTGCTTATTGTTCAAAAAATGAGCCGGCCTTCTGTGCTCAGCAGCTTAAAATGTAGGTCTTCAGAAAGCAGGATCCGTTTGAAGTCTGAATCATTTATTAATAGCTTCATTAAAAAAAAAAAGTTTTAATTTTAGTTAATATTTTTATTCCAAATGTAGAAATCCTAGAGGCTGCAACTCAATTAGCTTAGCATGGGGACTAACCGGTGGCTGTATGTATTTTCTCCCCCACAATCTTTAAATAATGGAAAAATGTATTCGTTTGCGGTGCGGGTGCTTCTGATACTTAAAGCAAATGAACTTTTAAACTCAGTTATATGAAGTGCTCCTGACTAGTGTATCTTTTAAAAAATAGTGCTTTGAATATTTTTTTCAGTATCTTTTAAAAATAGCGCTCTGAATATTTTTCCAATAGCTTTTTTGCTCAGTTGGTTTATCATAGTCATCTTTTTCTTTTTTTTTTTTTTACCTTCCTAGCTATGTATCATTTGCCTAAATCTTCCGTCTCTAATTCGTGCTGGTATGCTGCATGGAAGATGCTGCTGGCTGTCTTTGTGTAACATCCCACAAACATCCATCTAGTAAAGGCACTCTTTAACCCAAAGCTATTTTTTTCAGTGATCTCTTCAAAATCTTTGCTTAACTTCCATCTTCCCATTCTTCTTCCCACCGATTTGTATGGATAACTGAAGAAGCATTGGCTGTTTTGTGCAAAAAGTTTGCCTTTTTGAAGGTAACAAAGTATTCCCTTTAAAGAAGCAAAAGTCATCTCTTTTCCTGAGATCAGTTTATGAAGAAAAACCTCATTTGAGGGAGGAGAGGCTCAGGAGGTAGCTGTCAAGATGAAGCTGGCCCCCGCTAGGCATCTCATGACTTTTGGTCTGAGAGCAGAGACAAAGCTGTTTCAGAAGGAAGTTTGATTTTTATTGCATGCAAATGCATAGGATTGCAGTTCTTTCCAGGCTGTTCCTGTGCCTCATAGCTCTTGGGAAGCTGCAGCTCCAAGTCTCTCTTCAGTGCCCACCTACACAGAGTGACTGCTGAGACCTCGGGCGAGCCACTGCTCCGTGCTGCTTTCCCCAGGTACAAGCCTTTGAGAAATCTAAGATGCCACTTATTTTATGAGTGGGGATGCTGTAATAACTGTTCTCCACGGGCAACGTTATTTGCTTTTGCCGACAGATGTCTGGGGTGGAACAAGAGGTGATCTTTGAGCCCGGGGCTGGGGCTGGAGGCTGCGTCGCTGCCCCAGTGTGAAGCATTACGCAAATGCTGCCAGAGCCGTGTCGAGGGCAAGCTCGCGTGTCGCAGGGAGGTTAGGAGCAGTGTTGGGAAGATGCATTTCGGAAATAATTATAAAGACAGTGGGATCTGGGCGAGAACAGAGTCGTGGAAGCCAGAGACGAATAAAATTTCGAATGGAAGAGCGTGGCTGGAAGTCACTGATGATCTGTGGGCTAGAAATAGCTTCCACACTTGATTTTTTTTCAGTAAACACTAATGATGTTAATTATTTCCCCACTCGCTCCTCCTCTGCTGTACAAGTAGCTTGTTTATCACAAATTTTTTTATGCCTGCAGTCTGTTGAAGCATTGTTTTGGGTGCATTCTCCTAAAAAAAAAAAAACAAAACAAACTAAAAAATAAAAATACAGCACACTGAGATAATTCCTAGCTTTAAGCAGTGCCTGTCCTGAAGGTTATCAGTCAGTGATTAATGGGGACAGCTTGCCTGTGCTGATGTCCTAGTCTAACGTCTATTTTTTTTTTACTGTGAGCATCAGGTGAATTACCTGTTGAGTTCTGGTTGCCAAACAAGCTGGGAGTTTCTCTTGGGTTCCGTAGGTGCACATAAAAAAGACAAATATTTCTCTGTGGCTATCTAGGACAGTGATAAAACGAGTGCCTGTGCGTTGAGGATGGAAGGTCTTTATATCATCTCGGAGAGCACAGCTCGCAAAGCACACTGTCGGGTAAAGCAGACTTCATATTTGAAGGCAAATAGATTTGTTCCATTTAGATCCTCAGTTTGTAAGATTATATAAAACGGCCGTGACCTCTGAGTTAATGATTCAATTTGGTTTGATATTGTAATCCATATTTATAAATGAATTTGGCAGGTGGAGCTGGCACAGAGAGGCAGCCTTGCCCACAGTATGTTTTCCTACAATGTTGTCACAGACATGATCGCGTTTATTAAATGAAAGATCTCATAGTTGAAATTGCTGCTTTCACAAAAACAATGATTTAGATAAAATTATTTTTCCTTTAAAAAGGCAAAATAAAATCAAATAGTTGATCAAATACATATTTTTTAAGCCAGGACTTCTGAAATGAAATTAATATATCAAGTGATTTAGGAGACCAAGCATGTTTCATATCGGCCTGTATAACACTGGGAATGTAGGAAATAATTTCCTAGACTTAGAAATTGATTTGCCTGCACCTTGCTCTGGTGTTTGCGATGGAAGAGCTCGATTGACAAGTATGAGGAGATTTAGCAGTTTCCCAGTGAGGCGTTGGATTTTCTTTTATTACTTAAACTGAAATCATAGGAACCAGCTTCTGAAGCATAAATTGATTGGTTTTGACAATAGTGATGTGGGAAACAAGGGCAGTAAGGTTAGTGATGGCTCTTCCCCTCAGCCCTGGTGGTTAAATTTGGGTGCTGGTGGTGGTGGTTTGGGCCTTGCGGTCCCAGCACTGGGTGACCTGGTCGTGGGCACTAGGCCCGGCCGCCTCAGTCCTCTGCGGCCTTCCCTTGCGTGGCGTCAGCGGGTTGCCCAAATGACTTGGATCTCATCCTGGGTTTGGGTTGTTTCCCAACCCTGGGATGCCATTGGGAAGCCTAGGAAGGCTTCATGTCCACAAAAGGTCTTATTAGGCCTAAAAAGGCCTTATTTAGCACTGCATACAAGTCATACGTGTAAAACAAAGTCATTCTGTGAGCATGAGTCAACCATCTAGGACTGGTATACTAATACTGTTATTCCTGCTAAATGTAGACGGGGTAGGCCCCACTCTTACTTTTTCCCTCACATTTGGAATTGGGGAAGATGTTATTTGGTGTTTTTGTTCCCAGAGACGTTTCTTCACTGTGCTCTTTCAGCTTCTACTCAGAAAAACAATTTTCTGTATTACACTCAATTTTTAGCAGAGCTGTTTCAGACCTTTTTTTTCACAGCTATTGTTACATGTCCTCGCAGTCTTCCCTTGAAGAGCTTTCCCATCCCAATTGATCAATTGCTTTATGAGGTTGCTTTAACACTTCGCTCCCCTGTTGCCTGCCCAGAAATCCGGTGGGCTCAGTGTCATTGGACGTACAGTCAGTTTAATGCAGGGGATATCCAAATTTCTCCATTTCCTAGTGACTTCCCAGCCATAGAAGAGGCGTGGTTTGGCTGACTCCTGAAGACACAGAAAATATTTGAGGGAAGTCATCTGAGAGATCGCACACATCCCTGTGGTTTTACGCTACCAAAAATCTCCCCTGCAGCCAGCAGGAGTCTTGTTTCTATCAGACCTGCAAGGTTTAAGTCCTTATCTTCAGAAGAGAAGGATAACAATTCTGAGCAGCTTATAAACGTGTGTTAGTGGTGTCTTTGTGAGGGTCTCTCTGATTTTTAGAAAAATAAAAAAGCTCAAAGGAAACCACAACCTCTGTTCCTTCCCCTTCTTTTCTGTTTTCCTGTTCCCCTTCACGCAGCATCCTTTGTGTTTGCCTGTGGCCCTGCGAAGTTGTTCTTACAAGCAGCAATGATATTTATTCAGCGTCTGTATTTAAGTCTGCTCTGTGTCTTTTTGTGCCCCATTATCTTCAAATGCATCATTGAGTGCAGTGCTGAATGTCTCTTTGGCCGTATATCTTGTCTATGTGGGGCAGCAGCCTGTTAACTTTGCTTCATCTGCATTCCAAACAAAACCAGGAGGAAGAAGGAACAGTTCAGCCAGGGACAGAAAGGATTTGCAAGCAGGCCTGTGCTAAACGCTGAGGCTTATCCATTGCTTTCCCCTGCCCATCAGTCCTGCAGCTCAAATAATAATTCACGGGGCTGCTTCTCTCTACTCCATAGTGTCAGGTAAATCAGTAAATCAGAACGGGTCCTAAATGGGCTGGTTAGTCAAAGAAGAGACATCACCACCTTCTTCCCCAAGGGTTTAGTGACAACGAAGCCTTGTCCTTGTCTTCAGTTTGCTGATGGGGAAAGGGAGGATGTTTTTCTTTCCTTCTTTAGCTTCAGGGAGAGAAAAGAGGAATTATGCCTTGTATACAGATCTCCGCTGACCACTGCTTTCTTTAGCTGCTAGCAGATTATTTATTAATAAATTAAATAATTTTTCCTTTCTGGAGAAGCAAGAATAAAGATAGCTGTATCAATTGCCTATGTGAAAGGGTCTTCTGGCCTCCTGATTTAGCTTTAATCTTATCTTTACTGTATTGCATCCTTATTTGGTGCTAGGATAGCTTTTTTTTTTTTTTTTTTTTTAAATGTGAGGTATTTCTTCCTTATGGTATGCCTTCCTTTAAGACATCCTGCTCGGGAGTTTGAATATGTGATCCCATATGCTCAAATCTTATTTGCTATGAGAATGTTGGGTGTCCTCCATCTTCCTGAAACCAGGCTGCTGAGCAGTGGTAAACACGGGATCCTGGGGCCAGAAAATAAGAACAAGAAAACGTTCATCTGACCTCATAGGTCAGCACACAGACTTCTTTGTTTTCTGCAGAATATTTTGTATTCTGTAAGTAAAATTATCTCTTAACTGGAGTGGAATCTGGATCTTATAGCCCCAGCTACCAGGCTGCAGTTATTCTCTCTTTCTGGACTAATGGGTACTTACATATTTGATGCAGTTTTTTTTTAATTTTAATTTTTCATTTATTTATTCATTTTCACTGGAGGTGAAACTTCAAAGTTTTTATTTACTGCTTCCGGCACTTTTATTTGAGGCAATGTTGTTGTCACACCTCCTGTGATGAGGGCATCAAGCGTGCTCCCGTACAAGGCAGCAGCAATGTCTGAGCCCATCCTGGCGTGCTTGCTTCACCTCGTCTGAAGCTTTACTTATAATGAAATAATTCCCAACAAAAGGCAATAATTCAAAGAAGCCATTTTGTAGTTTATTAGAGACATGGAAAGGGATGCCCGCATCTTCCTTGAGCCAGCTTCTGAGGGGTTCTGTGCTCTCCTGAGCACTGCAAGCACGGTATATAAAGCCTTCAGTTTATCAAAACAGAAGTTCATTGAGCAAAACTGAATTTTATAAATCAATTTGGGGTTTAATTCTAAATCAATAGATAGAAAAAAAGTTGGGAGGAGTACTACTGCTTTTCTCTTACAGAACGGCATTCCATCCTTTCTGTCTCAACACCAAGGGAATTGATTGCCAAGATATCTGGGTATAAAAAAAAAACAGCACACAAACCAAAACAACCATAACAACAAAAAAACCCAACACCGGCACAGTGGTATACTACTTGAATTTCAAATATAATACCTGAAAACTTCACAAAGAAACCCTTTATTTTTTTATAATGTTCTATTTTTGGTTCAAGAACCTCAGCCTGTTCTAACAAAATTAAAGCTAATTAGCAAGTCCTTGACCTTTTCAAATAAGATGATTACTTTTTTTTCTAATATAATAATCAGAAAGTCATTTTTTTTTTGGTATTTATTAGACTTGGAAAAAAACACTTCTGTAATAACAAAGATACAGAAAAAATATTTTCTTTACCTAAGAGCTTTTTCACTTTTTAAGCTGAGCCTCACAGAGACGAGTGCTTTGTGTGGCTTTTTTTCTCCCGTGTGTTTTACACCTTGGATATAGAGGTTCTTAGTATTTGTGCTGGAAAATTCATCACTGATTTTCTCTGTAAATCATACATACCAGGTAACCTTTTGCAACAGCGTACTGGAGCTCTGCAGCGTGTGGTGCTGTTGAAATGAACGCACGGAAGTCTCAAGCCTTGTAATTTATTAACAAAATAATCTGGATTCAAATCAGGAGGGCACTGTGCTAGGAATTCCTCGCTTCGTGTGCCTGGCTGTCGGCTTTTACTCCAGGTCAGTACCAGGTATCCTACGGGTCCCGTGTGATATCTGCCTATTTCTGAAATACTTCTGGACATTTCAGATGAAGCTTGATGACTCTGTTTAGATACATGATTCCTACCCTCATTCTTCTTCATCATTTCCCCAAAATGATGCTCGTTGAGCCTCGTTCAGCTGCTGACACGTGCACAAATCCAGTTCCCTGCCTGGGCTTGCAGTTTGAGCACTGCTCTTTGAACAGGGTGACTGCAAACCAAGGATATCTTCAGGGGAAGTAGACAAACGTCCTCTATGCCTAGATTTACATTCTCATCTGTTTCCCCCTCGATTTGGAAATACAAATATCAATACGATGCGAATTCATCCTCGTTGGCTCATTTGGGTCTGAGACTGTTAAAGGAGAGATTTCAGACCCTCGAATGTTGCTTGGTTGAGTTCTTTTTCTCCTTAATTTTTAAAATTTCAATCCTGGCAGTTGCTGCTTTGTTATTTCTTTGGCTAAGAGAACAGACGGGCTTCACTTCTCAATTTGAAACTAAAAATGCCTTCCAGCCTGGATGGGGGGAGATGCTGGAAGAGCCCCCGGTGCCCTGCAGGTAGAAAAAACAAACAAACAAAGTTTATTTCCATATACTTTCCTGGGCTTTAAAGAGTAATGCTGACAATGTGCATAATGCTTATATGTCGGAGGTTTCTGTGCTGGTTAACTTAAGTATTTTGGGGCTTCCTTTGTAGGATTTTGCCTGGGACAAATCTAATCAATCCTTATGGATGTCTTGACTTCTGTTTCTGTTTGGCGTTACATCTTAGGGTTTTTTTGGTGACTGGGACTTTTTGTAGCTCCTGTGTTTCTTCGTGACCACTTCTCTACACACCGTGTATTGCGTGCGTCATGGAAGGAGATGTCAAGGATTTGTTGGTGTAAGGATTTTATCCTGGATGCGTGATGGGGTAGGGGTTTATTCTGAGTTATGATTGAGTTTGCAGTCTTAACTACGCACCTCTCTCTGTTGGACATAAGCCCTTCAAGAGTACTTCACATATTGTAAATTTGAGTGCCACCCTTACCTTTTAAATATGTTAACAGGATACATTTGAACCTCACAGCATTACAGAATTTATACGAGAGGTAGAGATTAAAAATGAGGAATATCCGGGGCAACTTCTCATGACTGCAGGTTAGTGGATTCTTAATTTGTCAGAGATCTGTGGTAGATCCTGGCTGGTAAAAAGGCTTTGAGAGCGTAAAGATTGCAAGCTCTAGTTCCCAAACTAAAGCCAAAGGGTACAGCATCTTCTGAAAGTAAAAGAAGCAGCAATTAACATGCATAATTCTTGAGGTGGGAGATGGGTATGTATATTTGGGGGTGTATGCGTGTTTCTAGCTGGGATTTTGCCCGTTATTCATTGGGTCATGCGTGGTCTTTCCACATCCTCCTTTTAATGGGGAAGTCCAGAGCAGTGACATAATTGTGCAATACACGGGAGGCTATTAAAAATATAGATTTCAAATGTCTGAAAGGAATCTTATTGCAGCATCTGTAGCTGGTTTTATTAAAAGCAGTTTAAATTCCCCTGCCTGGAGCAGTTTGGAATTACAGGGACGGGCTGCAGAAATTTACATTTTAATTGAGGCAGAAGACAAAATAGGGCACGGCGCAGCATTCACGCATTACAAGGGAGAATAAATAAGATACGTATCAGTCGGGAGAAAAGAAATGACTGGTCGTTTTTCACTGCCTCCTGTGCTATATTTTCGAACAGTCCAATGAGCAGAACCGGTTTTGTTTGCTCCGTATCAAATTGCAGCAACTAAAGCTACCCCCATTGAGCAAGTTGTTTATTTAAAACGTATTGTAAGGCTACAAATGTTCTTAAGAAGAGCAACACCAAGGATCCAGAAAAAGGTAAGGCACGCACACATGCTCTGTCCACTCATTGATTTGAAAGTCTGACAGTAAATTGTAAAGTTTGGGCAGTCGACTGAAATTTTTAAGGTCTAGTTTGTAAGATCCTCATCCTACCAAGAGCTGCTCTATGCTCGTAGGAGCATTGTTTTTATTTTTTTAATTTTAGCAAATGCAAACTCTAAACTTCACGGCCTTGGTCTCTGTTGCATTTGGTCAACAGTGGAGGTCTTCTCTCCACCCAGCTGGGAATAAAGCCAAATGTGGGAGACTGCAGAGCCTTCCAGCTCTGGTGTGGCATAAGTTCATAAATTTTAGGAGGCAAAACCAATGAATTTTTTGGTTTGCCTGGAGAAACTGACACGAGTGTAAGCCGTGTATGGCACGGATCAACTCCTCTTCCTCCAGAGGAGGAGGGAATCGTGCAAACAGGACTGTGTTGTCACTATGGATCAAACTGTGAACATGTTAAATAAGGGTCCCCTGCCACACATACACATCTCAGAACATGTTTTGTGGGCTGCTCTTGAAAAGGAACAGATGAAGGCTTGAGAAGCTGGCAAAAAACTTCCGCCATGTGTTCGTTCCTTATGGCTGCCCTAGAAATGCCGAGATCTTACTCGTTTGGATCGGTGGAGTGCTGTATTAAGGGGAAAAAAAAAGGCATTGTCAATCCCAGAGATTTTTGTAATCCACATGCAGATTATTCCCTTCTTATTAAAAAAAAAAATAAAAGAAGCCGGGGAGCTGGGGGTCATGTTGCACATATTTGTCTTTAAAGTTTTATTTCTTTGTAATGAACCAAATAAGTTTTCCTACTTTTAAACTCCCGAGTTCTGACCTTCCTTGTCTTTGGCCTTAAACAGCTAATCCGGTAGGAACTTAATTTTGTTGTGGTTTCAAAATTTGGCTTCCTGCTGATTTTGGAAGTCGTCAGCGTGAAACATGACCAACTCACCAGCAGCGTGCTATGAATTAACATCGTTGTGCGTTTCTCCCAAGCGAAGCCCAAAGGCAGAAGCCGAATCTGAAGGTGCTCGTCCAAACCACCTATGGAGGTCATTGCTTGGGCTGCGTTGTTCTCATCTTCGTTTAATTACAATGGATTGTCCCCATCTTTTAAAATTAACTGCGGGGTTATTATTATTTATTTCCAGCCTTCTCCACAAGGGTGTCTCCATCTGCGTTGTTCTTTCCCCAAAATACTTCCTACGTAGTCCCTTGGTTGCAACAACGGTGCCAGGCATTCGGTTAGTTTTGTCATCCTTCTCTTTCTGACTTGTTCCATACATTTCAAAACAGATTTTCAGTCTTTTTGTTTGTTTTTAAGATGTTAAGTGATCTAGTGGTTCCGTTTAGTCTCGCCTTCCTTTCAAGACATCAATTACTGTTAGTTTGGGCAAATAACTCAAGCCCAAAAGTGGCCAAATAATCTAGTGTATGATGTGTAGCCCCTGCTGGGTGTAATAGCAGGATCTTCTCTGACCCTTTAAAAGAAAGCAGCTCTTAGTTGCTTTAAATCCTCCATTTGTTATTTTTCTTGCCTCTGATAGAGTGATCCTAAGATCACGGAGTGAGGGAAAGATTTGCTAATACGTTGAATTAAATCACTTCCGTGTCCCCAAGGATAGGTGTCTTCTCTCATCTGGCTTGATAAGGAATGATTAGAAATAAATGTTCCCAGAGCCAAACGTAATTGTTTGGTGATATGTGCTAGGGAACATAGAAGTCAACACAAAGGAATGCCATGAGGCTGGATGGACCGGATAAAAATATCATGTCTGTAGCCTGCTTTTATTTTTCTCCTTCGAGTACTCATCTCCCGTCCTTTGAGAGGTTGCATGTTGGGTCTAAAAAACGAGAATTCCTTGAACAAACAACTTCTGCTGATGGGTGCAAAGCGAAACAGACCCGTGAGCTGATTTTTGGAAAGGTAACAAGCCTTGTGCTCATGTACAAGACGCTGGAGTTGTGTCTGTCCTCTGCAGTGGGGCAGCAGATAAAATTAGCGTTTGCCTAGCATCAGCAGACACGTTGTGGCCTAGCATCTTGATCAGCGATGGCGCAGGAATCGCTGCTTAGAGCAGGCACCGCATTGCTTACGTGTGACAAGGCTTCAGACTGAAATTCCGTCTATGATGTGTTGTCGGGGCTTATCTAGATTTTAATGCATGAGACGAACATCTGCTGCTGCCTCGTTCGGGGAATTCACGGGAAAATCAATGGGAGGCCTTTGGGTACCTCTTCATTTTCTGAACGTGCGCCCAGGTTCTCCCAAACACCAGCAAGGAGCAAAGCAGCAATTTTTTCACTGTCTAAGCCTGAATTCAAGACTCACATAAAATCTACTCCTTTGAAAAAGACTGGTGTGCTTCAGGAACTTAAATACGGCTCCTTCCAGCTGTGGGTGTATTGTGTCCCTTGGGGTTTAGACCTAATACCGAGGAAGGGATTCTCGTGGCTTCTGTGTTACTTCGGGTTGTCGTGCGCAGAGTTTGATAGCTTCCAGGAAGATTATTAGTCTCTGTAAGCTGTTTGATATCGGAAGGTGAAGATTTGGGTCTGACTTGCGTGTGCTGGACTCGAGATTGACTGCTCCTTAACGTTCAGGGCAACGGTTCCCCGGTACTGCCGGTGTTTTGTTTGCTTTTTATCCTCCGCTTCTGACAAGACTGATGCTCTCTGCAAACATGCTGGAATTGTAGAGAAAGCTAAAAATAAGGGCAGCTCAGCCTGGATGGCGGATCTGAGCTTTTAGCAGCCTCTTGAATTTGAGTTGATGTTGTTGAGTTTTTGTTTTATTTTGTTTTCGGTTTAGGGAATAGCTGTAGTACACCGCTGGCGAGGAAAAGATAATATCGATGTATTTTTCCCATCGGTGTATCTTTTCCTGCAAGCAAAAGCTTGCTAAAATCACCGAGGACCGCAAACATCTGGTCTGTACCACGTACTTCACCTTCAGCTTTCTCTAGCATCGTATTTTACCATCCCTTCTCACAGGATAATTCCATCGGGATATCGCGAGGTACCCTACAGCTCACGGGCTTAGCATCCTTCACTTACCCTGCATCAAAATTTGCCGTGTGCCATTTTCTAGCTGACGCTGCAGACGTCCTGTCAGGAAGCGAGAACCTAAATGATTCGGGAATTCCTCCGTGTGGTAACTTTTCTGTTTTTGGAGCGCTGCCGTGCGTTAAATGACAGCAAGCACCAGCTACTCTGCTCCGCTGGCGGAGCCTTTAGTCTTGCCAAGGGAAAAGCTTATTTCCCTTTGAAGCAGAAGCTGAGTGACAGCAAGGAAGATGCTCTGGAGGACTCGACGGCTTCTGCTCTGCTCAGGTTTGATCTCGCGGATGACTTGCGGGGAGCCCCCGTTTTCTGGCAGGTTTCAGCCACCTGGAGCCCAGGGAAAAAAAAGGAAAAGAGAGCGGTGTGTGGTCACAGAAAGGGGGAACAGCCCTGTTGTAAAAATGGTGCGTGTCTGGAAGTGGTGATCTTCGTTCTTGCCTCCCCGAAGGCTGCGGGCAGTCTGTTCGGGTTTCCAGAAGCCCTTTCCCGTCAGCTCCTGTCCTCTTGTTCTAATAAGGGTAAGGCGTCAAAACGAGCATCACCACCCCTCCACGCCAAAACCAGCAACCTCATAGCCCCCAAAAAACCCCAGCCAACAGGACAAGCTAAGCCCATGCCTAATTTTCTCGTGTATCACTCCTTGAATAACCTTTTGAGTCCATGAAACAACAACAAAAAATACACAGAAGTTTGAACTGTTGCCGTATTTTGCTTTCACGCATTTTTATCGGAGCGTTCAGAGAACATAAAGACGATGGGGAAGTATGTTTTAAGGCTAAAGACAAGTGTTGAGTTCTGGTTTTCTGCCTCGTCACACCTCAGTCTTTCAGATCTGACCCAGAAGCAAGAAAAAAAACCCACAGATACGGGCTATGGAATTGAACGAAGGCTTTAATTACATTCATTGCTTTTTTTTTACCAGTGATACCCAGGGTACGACTCAAAGGGAAGGAAACTGATTAACAAGCGTAAAATGGTTTTGTTTTAATTTTTTTAAGCTGCAATTAAAGCTTTCCAGCATTAAGGAGGTGCTTTCTCCTTGTGTCTGATTCTCCTAGGAAAAAGAGAAAAGCCTCCTTAACTTTGACGTAGGCAGGGTTTTTCCTTCTCAGTGTATTTAATTTTTGAACGTGCAGACTTTTTTTCCCCGGAGTGACCTCCAGCTCTTCACGTCGAGAAGGAAATTTTTGTCCCAGAAACATAAAGCAGGATGCTGTGGAGTAGGAGGAGGATGGTTTAATTTGATCTCTCTATATTAAATATCTTTAATTGGTGTTCTTTTTTAAAGATACTACAATGCTAGCCACGTTGTATGCATAAATAAATGCAGTTTTTGTAGTGATAGCTGTAGCTGTTACAACTATAGCACTGTTGCCATTTATAATTCCCATTTTATTTTTACTATTCATATTATTGCTCTTATTAATGAAATCCCTCGGGGGGGAGGATGACTAATTTACAGAGTGCCTTGCCTTAATGCCTGCCCTAAGTCTAAGGCTGCTATTATGTGTTTATCTCCATTTCCCCTCATCGGTGGATTTAATTCCTAAAATCCTCGCGTACGGGAGGGCTGCGTGCATCCACCCTGCACGTGAGTAGTGCAGTTTTTCTGGTTTTTCCTGACATTTCAGCCCTGGTTTGAAAGACAGGCATATGGCTCCTTTCAGGAGGGAACCCGACGGTGTCGTACAGACGTGATGGAAGGAGACAGCCAGCGGACCGCTCATCCCAACGCGCGTAGGCTCTGCCCAGGCGGTTTGTTCTTTCGGAGATGGCGCCTAATAACCGCATAATAACAGGGGGACTCGGGCTTGTTGCCGCGAGGAAATCGAGTGGAGAAATGAAACTCGAGTCCGTAGTGGCGGCGCACCTAGGCATTGTTCCGTCTCGTGCGAGGCGCGCGTTTTAATGTGTCAGAGCTGCTATTATCCATTCATTCCAGCTGAGAGCCCGAGAAAAGACTCCCTGGGCTGAGCAAAGGAAAAGGAGACCTTTAGTGGTGGAAGAAATAATTGTAGTGCCACGGGCGGCTTATGATTTGGATAGCGGGTGGGGTGGGAGGGAGGGAGAGCGTGGCTCTGAAACTACCGTAAGGGTTCATCTAAGGCAGCTGCAGACCTGGAGCCGCTGAGAAGTCAAGAGCTCAGCCTCTGGAGGCTGCATTTGAAAAAAAAAATAATACAAAAACAAACACTAAACCAACATGAAATTGATGTTTTCAGACGTTCTTAGCAACTGCAGTCCGAAGCTGTGCTGTAGTAAGTTGGCATTCCCTCGGATCATTTCCTAGGGGATTTCCGGGGATTTCCTTGGCATTATGAGAACCCCAAACCAGTCATTCGTTTTTTTACTAGAAATGATGCAAATAATCTTCAGTTTTATGTTTGGAAAGGATTATCGAAAGAAAACCATCGATACATGGTTGAATGGGCTGTTAGACGGAGGGGGGCAAGGGAAAGGGTCCATCCTGCACATTCAGCAGGACACGGCACTGGCTCTCCTGCTTTTGTGATGTGGGAAGTGAAACCACCGAAATCCCGGCTTGCTTTTACACAGCACTGATTGTGGGGAGCAGAGTAACTGTCCTTCTCAAGGGCATCTCAGGAACGCGTGGAAATTTCGGGTCAGAAAAGAAGAACCCCATCCCCTGCGTACGGAAGCTGCAGTGGAAGTCGATAACCCACGCTTCAAAAGAAGTCCTAGGCTTTGTGGTCTCCATCAGCTGGTAGCGCTTCGATATTTATTCCTCAATGATCGTCAGATCCTGCTCTACGAAAAACAACAACAAGGAAAAAAACACCTTGTTTTTGTTTTCTGAAGAGGTAAATGTCTAAAGGCGAAGGTTTTAAAGAACAGGGTAGCTCTGGAGTTACCTAAACACAGAACCCCATTACACTGATTTCCATTCTAGTCCAACGGGATTCCCTCTCTGTTAATTTACTGAGTTTTTAAAGAAAAAATTACCAAATACCTTCTTCAACCTTAAAGTGTCTTTTAGAAATACACACCGAACAGCTTCATGATCCGTTGCGGTCTTCGTGGAAGGATAAAGGTTGTGGAAGAAATGCAGCGTGTATTTCAGCTCATCTTTCTGGTGGCCGTCTGGTTTGTTGTGTTAGTTGGTTCATGCGGGTTTTGTTTAAAAATTAGTGAAAAATAGAACCACCTAGGGT
The DNA here is from genome assembly GCA_011074415.1 of Stictonetta naevosa. Classification (NCBI taxonomy): domain Eukaryota; kingdom Metazoa; phylum Chordata; class Aves; order Anseriformes; family Anatidae; genus Stictonetta; species Stictonetta naevosa. Next base: position 1,623,669 of record CM021729.1, on the reverse strand, counting down.
TCTTTAAAAGGAGGGTGTTCAACACGTCTGTGCTGCCACGAGGGGTATTCAGGAGATACCACTGCTGGGAGAGGATGGCCTGGGACAGCAGAGAAGGGCAGAGAGGAATGGCTTCTTTCATGGGAAGTTCAAACTCAAATTATAATTATGGTCATCATCATGACCATGCTAATAAACTTGGCACTGTTTTATTCTGTTGGTTTTTGTTTTTTTTTGGCTAGGGTTAATTAACCTTTCCACAGACCTGGGGGAAAGAAATGGTGCTTGTAAGTGGCGTTGGCTGTAGGAAGTGCTGAATCTCAATGTCTGGCAGACCAAATACAAAGGAGGAATCTCTCAGCTTGCCCTTAGAAAGACAAATTCACCTGGAGAGTGATGTCTTTTCCCATGAGCGATGGCCAAATCACAAATGAACGTGAGTCAGGAGGAGGGAGATCGGGGAAGGTTTTGCGTCTGGTTAAGGTTTTAGCACCTGAAACGAAGATAAAAGACCGGAGCATCTGACAGAATCATCTCATCTCTGTAAGGATTCCGTAAATATCCAGAAGTGAGAAGAAAATGGCTTTTATGCCTTTTTTTTTTTTTTTAATGCCTATTTCTGTTTGCGGCTGTTATTTAGAAAGGTGATACGCTGGGATGGAAGAGGCCAGCAAGGAGCTAGCAACAGAATAATGAAAGCTTTTTGTCCCAGCGCTCCCTGGCGCTTAATGCACATCTCAAACCCTGCTGAAAAGCACTCTGGCTGCCTGCTATCCCTCCACGGAGTGGGTTTGGTGACTCGGAAGGCGATTGTTGCTCTTGTACATCTGCTGCAGTTGGCTGCCGATGGTCCTGGTGGCAACGAAGGGAAGGTCAAGCTCAGCGGGGGCCGTCCTGCTCCGTAGGTGCGTGGCTGGACCCAGCGGGCAAGGGCAGAGGCTGGATAGGGCGAGGTGGGCACCTGGTGTCTCTCCTCCTGCTCCTGTGAGCGGTTCCCTCTGTCTCCAAAAAACATTGCCGGCTGTGGCTGGTGGCCCAGCAAGGGGACAAATGCCGTCCCTTGATCAGCGCGACCACTGCCGGCAGCGACAGCTTGCTTCTGTGCTTTTTGGAGGGCGAAGAAGGTACTTGGATTTGTTCTTTTGTCTGTTGTGGTGGTGTTTTTGTTGTTTTCAGGAGGATTATTACGGTAGGCACCGCTGGGTTAGCTCTCAGCACTCTGACTGCAGGGACATCCCTCGGCGCAGACGAGCTGCCGGCATTCACGCTGCTTGCCTTAATTCTCCGGAGAGTTGCGTGCTCCTTTTTCCTTTGCTCGCTTTTTCCGCCTTCTTCTAAGAAGTGCCTCTTGGAGTGCTTTGTGGAGAATAGGCTCTGATTGCCTTTGCTACGAGGTGGCGTGAGCTGGTGCCAAGGTCCCGGGGCGGGCAGCGAGGAGCTGCACCTCCCCGTTACTTGGGATCTCGGGGGGGCTGGAGCTGTGCCCTCTCCTTGCTTTGAGTGGCATTTCTCCAGTACCAAAGCCAAACGTTTCCTGCTGGTGAATCTAACTCCGTTTTATTACTCAGCACATGATTTCAGCGAGGCGGATGTGTGCGTGCTTGAAAGAGAAGCACAGTTTGAAATAACTGCTGGTTAGATATTATTTTAATGTGTTTAAGGCTTCACGCTGAAATCCTCATTTATATCTTCCTGCGTTTCAATAGGTGTTATTTCCAAACTAGGGGTTGGTGTCAGATGCCTGCAACTCCCTCATCGCTGTTGCAGCACTGCTCCTCTCCGGTTCCACTTCTTAATTCCAAGCTTTCACAGTCTTCACTGTTTCGTACGAAGTAAAATGCCCTGGGAAAGGGGGGGGGGGGGAAAATCCTGTTTCAAAATAGTTTGGGTTTGAGCCATCTCCTTGTAAAGCTTTTGCAGGTCCTGTTTGTATTTTCCTTCTGCTAAGGGGAAGAATGAGCCTGCCTTCCTATGCCCTCTTATCTCCTAGCTGTTATCTGAGCGCCCGAGACCTTTTCAGGACACAAACAATGCGTGGGATATCCGGCAGCCTCCGAGGTCCCTGAAATTAAGATCTGAAGGAAGACATCTGTGGGCTTTGATTAAAATTTACAAATCGGGTTCTGCGAGTAAGACTGGAGTTATCCCAGAGCGTGCTCCGGCCCCTGTAATTTCCCAGATGAGAACCAAGTGGAGGCAGCTTGAAAGTTTCCTTCATATCACTTTTATCCTGGGATTGCTTAGCCTGAGAGGATGACATTAATCTCTTCTAACGCTTTTTGAGGGCTGAGTTAAAGGAGGAAAGGCCCAAGCAAGGTTAAGGGAAAGTTGTTTTTTCCTATTGAAATAAAAAATATTTGAGCCTCGGGGAAAGAGCAGCGCGCAGAGGACTATACCAGGAAGATGTGAAATAAAGAAACCAATCTTCGCACTATGTACAGTTCCCTTTAGCAGATGTCAGACTCCTCTAATGAGTTTGACATCCAGAGTAAAAAAAAAGTAGAGCAGTTCATGTGTAAAAGAGGTTTTCTGTTTCAGAGAAATGATATTAGAGGACCTCTGGCGAGGCTGCCCTGTAGCAGCTAGGTTACACCAGCGAGCTGCTCCAACCTTGTCAGCTCTGCTGAAGGAGTGTTTAAGTCGTGGGCCCCATCAAGAAATGTCTGGCAGCTGGTTTGGTTCGGTCAGGGCAGGGCAAGGTCTCTGTAGGTTTGTGCTGTGCCCTAACAAATGATGATGACCCCGGAGAGCTGGAGGAATTACTTAGCTACCTTCGGATCACCATAAAATCAGGCTGGATGTATACATCACTGCCATCCTAACTGCTAGGATGGGCTTCATGGGAAATGTAGGATTGTTACAAGACTACACAAGTGTCTGTGGGTAGAGGTGAGGTTTGCTTTACCATCTCGATGTGTGGATGTCCAAAAAAAACCCCAAGGTATTTGTGAAAAGAGCATGTTGCACCTTGGCTGCCTGCTCACAAAGAGGCAGCGAGATTAGACGGCGTGTTTGTTAATCTTTGGGTACCAGAGACATGGACGCAATAATTGAAAGCTGGAAGGTTGCTGGGGTAATAGGAAGAATTGACACTGAAAAATACGAGAGCAAATCTTCACTAAGGTCAAACGCGGATGTCATCAGCTGTGAATATGCAGAAGGCAGGTACGGCGTTCCCACCGGAGGCCATCAATTTGTTTGCTGCGAGCTGTCAGTTGGATCAAGAGCTTGTTCCATCACTTGGAAAGGGCCGGAAACTTAACGAAAGAATCCATCAAGACACGAGGAGTTGGTTCAAAAAAGACTGATGGGTGGAATTTGTGAAATAGGATTCAAAAGGAGAATATGAATCTGGGAGTCTGCTTCAGCTGATAGTCTTCAAATGGAGGCTGCTGAAAGAGAGCCAGGCCCCCAGCTTGACACCACTCGTGAATTTTTCTGTATATTTTTAAAGGAGAGCAGAACAGTGCAGTTCGGGAACAATGTCAACAAACCCACTGCTGTAAAACTGTCTCTGGGCTGATGTACGAGATGGAAGAGATGAGATTTGCAAGAAATTTAAATTAGGTTTATAACACGCAGCGCTGCCAAATGGGAATTTTGCATCCGGAAAATGCTCCTGGCAGGAGCCGACATCGTTCCTTGCCAGGACGGGAAGCAGCAGGGATCTTAGAGGGGTGGAGGAGGAGGATGATCAGGATCTCATGCCCTTCCCTGGGTGAAGGCACCGGTGGGGACAGGACGAGAGCGGAGAAGGGCAGTGTGTCTCCTGTCATCGCTACGTCTGCACATGCACAAGAAGTTAGACAGATCCTGTGTTATCAAAAGGTAGTGATGAGGCTGATATTTACGGCTGATTTTTCCCAGAAACCCCCAATTAAAAAGCAATCTTAGTGCAACTGGCTTTTCAGTTCCAGCCTGAGCATGATTGCTGTTACACTGGTGTGTCCGATCTTCAAAGCCAGAAGCTAGGCTGGGAGGAAATTCCCTTTTTGTCAGTGCTGGCAAGCTGCCATTTGTTTTTGTTTTGTTTCTATCTTCACTCATCCGTCATCCCGAACGATTTGATTTGGGAATTAATATGCCCCTGTTGTGGAAGCTTCAGTTATTCCCTGGGGTTAAAAAATGCGCAGGTCCTCGGCGCAGAATGGTCCAGGGAGGAAATGTGTCCCCGATATCGTCCCTGCTTTGGTCTTCCTGCCACTCCCCCTCAGTGCATGACAGCAAAGCTTTGATTTAAAGGCCATGGTAAAGAGTAATGGAGGTACAGAGTAACCATAAATTTTCTGCTCTTCGTTTCCTGTTAGTAAAATATCTTGGAACTGTGCATTAATGCGGTAAAATGATTTCTTTCACCTTATGCATGAAGTTCCCCAAATTACCCAGAGTACAATAAAAACAGAGATGGGATTGTCATGATAACACATTTCTCTCTCGTATGGATGGCAAGAGACATTTACAGACACTGCTCTAACAGTTTCATTTGTTCTTTTATCACCTTTTGATACCATGGGCTCTAGAGCTACAAGGAGATGTTAAAGCAAAAGAAAATCAAAGTCATCATCAAGGTACCACCTTTACAGTGACATTACTATCGCAATTTGACAGCATTCTGGTCTTAAACCAGTATGATTTACACACGGACTCTAAGGGCAAGAGAAGTTCTGTTGTTTTGTATTGGGCTTATTTTAATGAGGAAAGGAAAATACGTGCAATCCTTCAAAAATACTGGCGAGGAGCGGTGTTTGTCCTTATATTACTGTTAACAGATGAAGATCTTAAGACGTTAGTGTTGTTGGGATTGCTTGAGCTTCCCTGTGGTGGTGATGTCTCTGGTGGGAAGACGCAATGAGGCCAGAGGAACATCTCTTTAAAGAACGTGGCAGATGTTTTCTTAATCAAATATATCAAGTATTACCATTTAAAATTTGCTTAGAAAGTGATTAGGCCCAATTATGGGATATTGCCTCATACTGGTTTGGTTTTCTTTTGTTAATGTTGCAATTAATCTTTAGTAAAAATCTAATTCATCCCTGGGCTGCTTTTATGCTACGATTGGTTTGTCTAAATCGAATGCAACAGCCCCCCGTCTAATCAGATAAGTTATCTTGATTTACAGGAACAGCAGGTTTATGGAGTTTTCTTAGAGTAATAAAATTTTCGTCATGAGTTCGGTGTATTTAATTATTGTTAGAAAGAGATGTCTAATAAGGCGGTTATAGCTTTGTTACTTTTTTTGTCTTTTAGTATTTGGGGAATAGGGAATAGCATGTACTTCGCAGCACTTGTTGTTGCTCTGTAAGCATTTAAACAATGGGTATGGGCATTAATGAACAATATCCTCACTTCTGACAAAATAAGCGAATGTCTTTCTTGCATGAACTAGTGGAATAAATGCAGCTTTGGCATCTAATTATTGCTGCTGCATGAATAAAATCTCACACTTGCTTCGTTTCAGGTGAAGTAAGTCTGTGTAGCACTCCCCTAGCAGCAGAAAAAGGAATTGAAAATGCCCCCAAGTGGGTAACTGGCAGCTGTGGGATTAGATTTGTCCTCTTCCAAGCACTGTTTGGACACAAATTTGTTACTAATCAGCCACGAAGTCAAAGCCTGAGCACTATTTCAACCCTCTCGGCCTGCTGGCACCGAGCTCCTTCCCCCTCCTTATGGCCGTGGAGCAACTTGGTGTTTAAAACTTGGTGTTTAATGTACTCGATTCAGGCTTGAGCTTGCTTTGACACAAAGCAAAGAGACTGGGCCTAGGCCTTCCTGCATGGCAGGGCGGCCTCGACCCGTGTGGTGCTCGCCATGGGGGATGAAACCAGCTGCGAGCCTTCCTGCCGCAGCGCCTCCTGAGGAGATCGGCCATGTTGTGCAGCAGTAAAGCCGGGCCCGGCAGGGCGACAGGCCCTGAAATGGGCTTTTAAATTCAATCTCCTCGCAGCGATGCAGCCACCGCTCAGCAGTTTCAGTCAACTGAAGACATGTTGAACGTGTTGAGTCTCACAGTGTGTGGCTCCTGGGTCAGTTTTATGTCCGTTCTTTGCGCTCCTGCGGTCAGGTATCTCCGTGTCTACCTCAACACAGGCACTAGGCATGGTGCTGTGGTAGCAGCTGTGTAGTCAGGCAAGATCAGTCCCTTCCATCTCCTTGATGTCCTTCTTTTTAAACATCCAAGGCTTGCACGAGCTTTTTTAAGCCACCATGGCGTACTAAGAGCTCATATTGAGTCTGTTTGAGACCTGTGGATGTTAAACGTGTTGCCTGAGGTCGCGGATCGAGCAAGCTCTTGTAGCTGCATGGCATATCAAGGCTTTTGGCGAGCCTTTGGTGAGCCCATCAGACCACCCCGCTATCTTTCAGAATGCCCTTAAGTTCACGCCAGCAGCTCATCTATTTTTTTTCCCTGTGTGGTGCTTTTATTTCACTGTCATAACGACGAAAAACTGTGGCTTTAAAGATTTAATAACCGTGGCAAAACAGGACAAATACATTAATAGGCTCGGTCCCATATATTAAATGCCTGTAAAAATGTCACCGTTATGAAGAAAATGTGCTAAAATCATTTTTGAAAGAATTCCTGTGAAGGCTGGGATCACAGTATGAAAAATAACATGGTGTATTTGATGTAAATAGATTGGTGGATAGATGGAAGGCATTTCAATAATTCAATTTGATTGTATAACATCTAATCTGCAGGAAACCAATAACTTGCCACTTAAAGAACTACTCATTCCTCTGAAAAATCTTCAATAAGCATTCTATTTAGAAACAATTCTCATTTTATGTTCTACATTTTCTTTCTTTTTTTTTTTTTTATACACTTAACAATTCTGGATGAAACTTGATGCTTTCCACGTTTATTTGCCCATGCAGCTTATCTAACACCTGATGTTTATAATTCTTGGTTCATGAAAATTTGATTGCTTTTAAAGCAGTGGCTTCTGATAGCTTAATGATTTCTTACGGTAGAATAAACTGCCACAGGTAGGAAATACTTTTTAGAAACAGCAAATGATTTTCAGGCAGGAGTCATTAGGAGGATGAAAGGCAGGCAGGGGACACCTGCGCTCGGGGTGCCAGCCCTTTGCACTGCAGCTCTGCACGAGGTGGTGCAGGGGAGGTGAAGTCCTGGGGTCACAGCCCTCCTCTGAGAGCTCAGCACCAGCCTGAGTGGTGAGTAGGCTTGTGCTCCCCCAGGGTGAACAGCCAGGTCTTTTCCGAAAGGTTTGTCTGCTTTCATTTAGGAGGAGGTGATGTTTTCTACCGTTCGCCACAATTTAATGGTAATTGGGATGCAGGTTCTTGTTGATCAGGTGTGTCTGGATGCTGATGAAACTGAGAAATAAGTAATGAACGTGTCTGTGGGATGGCTCCCTGCCTGTCCTTCTGTGCCGTTGCCACTGGGGTAAATCTTCAGAGCAAACCAACCTCTTCCTCTGTCCTCTGTGCCTCCAGCTGTTCCTGGCTTCTTCTCCTCCAGATCTCTGCCTGGCCAGCCTGCAGATGTGGTGGCCCCACTGCTACTTCTGCACCCTTTCGTTCTCTGTTGTAAGTTGTAGAGAGTGCTAGGGCTGGAGGATTTTCACAATACTTGCGCACAACCGCGAGGCGAATAGAGGTGAATCTGTCTAAAGATAACAAATTTCAGATAAGCAACTCCTAAGTTTCTTCTGTTGCGTCCCAAATTGCAGGCTTCATCCTACTGTTAGAGGTATTATTCTCATAATATGTTTTTTTTTTTCCCTTGAAGTATGGCTGGCTATCAAAATATTTGGATTATGGAATTTTATTTTTCTCAATTACACTCTAAGTATGGTAGACCAAATTACGTTCTTACTGTTTTAGTTGAATTTTTTGGTACTTAAATCAGAGGAGAGTTGTCTTGAATTTTACTTGCCAGTTTTACCAGTAGTCACCATCCTTTAACAATGCTTTTTTTTTATGATTTAATTAATGTGCCAGAATTACTAAGGTCATTGTTAGAGAGACTCAATCATTGTTCTCTAGGTTATTTTGGAGGTGTGGGTATGCATGCACGTACAGTATTCAGATTATCTTGAAGTTAGTGATTGTCAAGATCTGAAACTTACTGCAAGAGTTTGGTGGATTTTCACATCCTTGTTATGTGTCTGTGGGACACATGCCAGTGCATTTGATTAAGAAAAACTTCAGTTAGAGTAGGTTTTGACTCATAGATGACAGTAGCACTTGGACCAGTATTGCTGCTATTGGGTTTTTACTCCAGAACCATTAATTTTAGCTGTGCAGTGCAGCTCCCATTAACACGGGGCCCTTCCTATGGCTACGACTTAAAAACCACTTGTTTGGTACTCAAAGCGTTTCTTTTCTGGGCTGCCCATCATCCTTGAGGAAGTCCCAGTCCTGACCTTGGTAAAGCTTTAGCTGAGCTTGTAGGTTCAGTGATAAGTAGGCAAAATCCCAGCTGATTCTCTAAGAGTTGCATATGTTTGGGTTTCTCTGGGATTTGCCCACAACTTCTGAGAGGAAGCGTTGTTTGGCATGAGCTGAACATTTGGGAAATTTACTTTTTCCTCTGAGCTCCGTTACCGTTGTCTTATCCAACCCTGGATAATTCATTAAGCATTTCTGTGATTCTTTCTCCCCTGTGTGTGATGTGGTTAATAATAGCTGTCTCAGAGGAGCGCAGTGAGATTTTAATTTATTAGTTTTTTTCCAAAGTACTTTGTGACTCTTAAATGGAAAAATGCCATAAAAGTGCAAAGTATTATTATAATAAATTAATGTGCACGTTCCTTTCAAATTAATAGCCAGATTGTGAGCCATTTACTCAGAGCGGAAAGTGTCCTAATGCTGTGTGAGCAGCTCCACTGACTGAGACGAGCTGTGATGGCAGGACACACAAGCAAAACTTAAAAGTATTTTACGGGAATCATATTGCTGAACTGGGCCTGGGGGTGCTAAGACTTTAAAACCAGAGCTTTTTAATTATTTCAGTAATAGTCTTGCTTCGTTTGGGCATCTGGAATTACTTTCGTATACAGTGATGTCCTAACTGAGAGCTTCAGTTTTCTGGGTACAGTTTTCCAGTCCTATAACTAGGATAAACCTGCTAGATTTATTCGTGATCATGTGCTCGGTAAGGTTGGGGCTGGAGAGAGTTAATCCTCCCGTACTCATAGAGGTTTGATCTATACTGTATTTAAGGCTGTCAGGGTATTGAAATAGAAAATACCAGGGGTCTGCCTGCCTTCTTGGACTGCAGGCATTAACAAGAAGAATATCGTGCTCTGATTTTACAGCGCTTTCATGACACGTATTTTGAAATCACTTTAGTCAAAAAGAAAATAAAAATCAATATACACAAACTGAAGCACCAAATGCCCGATGAAATGGAGTTTAATAGAGCTAAGCTATGGATTCCCCGGTAATTGCAGAGAGCATGCTGAAACACGCACCCAGATGGGTAAGAATTAAACTAATGTGGATTCTGAAGCCCTGGCTCGATTCATCGATGAGTCCTGCAGCAGGAGCGATGTGGCTGGGAGCTCAGAAACCCTGAGGGCACAGCAGCGCCGACAAACATCACACCATCCCGGCTGATGGGTGGAGGATCCGGGGCTGAGCAGTAGCTACGGCACGCCTGGACATCCGCGAGCAGCCAGCTGAAGTTCAGGCCTCCAATTTTCACGTCAGGGGTACGAATCTGTTAACGACAGCAAACTGTAAGAACGTCCTGAAAGCAGGTAGGGGAAATGCGGAGGGGTGAATTAACCTGCAGCCGTGCAGCCTCCTTTTGCTCACGCGGCCAAATAAATGTGGGATTTCCACGAGCAGGATCATACCTGCCAAGAGGAGATGCCCACAAATCCCAGCTGTTCAGTAGCTAAATGTCATGCCGGGTTTTTCAGTCCAGCAGGTTGCGGGTTTCCTCTCCTTGCAGCTTACAACCCGCTAGCGAAGCAGGGCAGGTTCTCGGCGGTCTCCCAGCCATGGTAAATACTGTTTCTGTTTGATGAAGACAATGACTGCCAAAAGGTCATTTAATATCAAACCCTAACCTTTTGCTTAGGTAAAGGGAAAAATGGTCTCCCCTGTTGTGTCTTGAAAATCCCGAAGAGAACTGTTCTGTGGGATTCACAGGGCTCCCTAATGCTGCTTTTACCCGTGTGGAGGGGGTGAATAGCATTGATTTGGGGGAGCAAAGTAGTATTCAGCTAGACACCTTCTAAAAAGCATCAGTGTGGTTATAGAAGGCCCTCAAGAATTAAGGGTCACTAAATATAATGAAGTATGTAAAAACCCATGTGTGTAAAAGGTGGGTTCTTTAACTCAATCTGAACCTTCCGCTTCCTAGGGGCAAACATGCTTGCCAGTGGATGTCAACCAGGAGAAAAATCACCCACGAATTCCTGGCTGCCATTGTATTTTGCAGTTTCCACGATGACTGAAAAGATTTTCAGTTTTAACTCTTCGTGTGCTTCTCTATCCAGCTGAAGTTTGTTTTAGATTTCCCGTTTTTCAGTATAATGAATTTTACTTATTAAACGGGACGAAAGATATTTCAATATCAGACTGTTTCCCATGGGGGTTAAAAATGTAGGGATCTTTGCTCCTATTTTCCTATTTCTAGAAGATTTCTATCCTGCAACTCGCACTTTCTTTTTCTACTTTGATTTCCTATGCTTGTAGGACCATCCCCGTGGAAGCCTTTATCATCTTTCCTTTATGAGGTTGAAACTGAAGGTGGAGATTTACTTTTTGGCTTTCGTGTTTGAGAAGTTGGCATGATGTATGCAAATGAAGTCATTTTGTGAGATTGTTTCATGAAAGCAAATCTTTCAGAGTGGGTAGGGTGGAGGGGAGCCATCTGCTTAAGGATACGCCAGATGAGAGAAACCATCGGTGAATTTGTTAAGCGGAGAGCTGGAAGAGGCAAGGGATTACCTCAATGTTGGCTACGGGGTATTTAAGCTCCTTAGCATCCTATGTTGATAATACAGACTCAGCATTTCTGCTGAAGAACAAACACATTTGAATGTTTGCACATTCAAAACGTGTGAGCTTCTCGGATGAGATTGTCAAAGACAAGTCGCGCATTAAAGGTCGCGTATTTTCGCCGACCCGAGGGATGCCAACCTGCTCGCAATCCAACGTGCCCCAGGCTGCGTGCCCGGCAGTCATTCTGCACACCCCAAGAGGAGGAATTGCGTTCACTTGTGGTCGTTTCAGTCCATCATTGCTGAAATTTCCTTTAAGCAGCACAACTGCAGAATATTCAGTGTTCTGGGGATGGGGATCAGATTGTAGATCTCTCTTGATGTTTGCCGAAAACACATTTTCCTGGACAAATGTTTGATTAGGTTAGTGGTTTTTTTCTCTACCTTACTTTCTAAATCCGTGAAAATGCAACTAAAATCAAATATATATAGTATTTTACGTTCGCTGGGTAAAAAGAAGTAGAAGACGACCTTTGCACCATGTATTTTTTCCTCTTTTGGAATAACAAAAGTGAGATGTCCCCAAGATCTTACCTGTTGGACTGGAAAGCAGTCCCATTAGGACAGGCAGTCTTACCCACCAGCTCATGATCACGATTGGGGTGGGCAATTCTACATGAGAAAATCATGAAAGTGGAGATTCCCAAGTAAAATGACTTACACATCTAATATATAAAGATACTTCCACATACTCAATAAAATGGATGGAAAGAGAAGTAATTAAACATCTGATCATATCACAGCTTGAGTAATGAGACAGAATTAGGGCCTTACAGAAGAGTTTTGTGGCTTATTATGTTCTCCGCTCCGGTTTGGAACCTGCTTTGTCATCAATTTCAATTCTGTGTCTAATGAGAAATAATGCCGACCACATTCGGGAGGTTTTTAGGTTTCGTGGTTATTGGGAAAATTACATGAAAACATACAGGCTAATACAGACAAATGTGAAAGAAGTCTGGAGGCAATGAACCAAGCTACAGAATACATGCGACTATAATAGGAAAATCCTTGAGGCCATCGTTTTAGCTTTCTGATAGAGTCAAACGGCAAAGATGTTATTGAGATCCATCAGCAGAAAGGAATATCAATCATTAAGGTCACGGGAGAGCGGAGCTGATGGTTGTACGAGCTCCGTGCTGCCCGGGGCTGGCAGCGGCAGTGGAGGAGACGTGGCGGTGCTGCTCTGTCTGGGGAGGAGTGGTGGAGTTAGTTTGGCCCCTAATCCCGATACAGTAACTCATCCAGAAAGTCTTTAAACATAATAATAATAATAATGTGTTATAACAAATACTTCAGATGGAGAACTGGTGAGATTGCTGCCGTCGTATCGCGGATCTTCATGGCTGCCGATCACCAGTGAAATATTTCCTAGGCTTTATTAACTTAAAACTTGATAGAAGTCCAACCTGCAATTTATGTAAGTTTGTATCTGCTTGTTTTTTAACCCAACCTGTCGTTTTTTTCCCCTACTGGAAGTTGGGCATCAGAGTTTTTTCCAGCGAAAATAGCAAATTCCCTCTGAGAGTTGTAAAGCTCTGTACGGTCATGAGCATCGGGTGCTTTTTCTCCTTCATCTCAGCTTTTAAATTTCAGTGCAAAAGCTCCTTGAGATTTTTTTTCTTAAAGGTTTTTGGCCTTCAACATACTTTCTGTTCATCCATACCTTTTTTTTTTTTCTGAAATGTTTTAGTTTCTTTAAAAAAGAAAAGGGGAGGAAAATTAAACTTTAAAGAGAATAAAGAAGAAAAGCAAGCTGGAAAGAAGCAAGCTTTTGCCAGGAGTTGCACTCGATGATCCTTATGGGTCCCTAATATTTCCTAATATTTCCATTAGCTTTTTCAGCTTTTCTTTTTCTCTCATGTACGTTCTTAAACCTAATTGTACTGAGACCTTCCAGGGGCAAAGCTTTAGCCTCTTTGTTGCAGGATAAGCCTTTTTATTTGCGTGCCAGCCAGTTTTTCCCTCTAACAGCTAAATATGTGAAGTGGCGATGGGAGGAGTGACAGCTGTCAGAGCGATGGGTATCGTATCTCAGCAGCCGAGTACTAAAGAAGATGAGAATTCAGTCTTGTGCATAAATTAAAGGTTGAGCAATTGCCTGCAGGATGAAAGAAGCAGCCCAGTGCCTCCTTGCTCTCCTGTCTTGAAGGTGTTTTTCTCCTTTGAAAATAATAAAGTTTCTTCAGAAAGGATGCTCAGGGGGGGAAATTCCTTGCTCAGCACAGAGCCTGTTTTTCAGTCTGTTAGATCCTGTGCATACCCTCAAGGAAAGGAGCTGTGCTTTGTGTGCCAAGGTGAGTTTGACCCACAGCCCGTGAATTCTTGGTCTGTTTGAGCGGAGAAAATGAAATATATATTATTAAAGAGGGGTCAAGAGCGTTACTTGAAGTAGTGAAGACTAATCCCGGTAATACAGTCGGAGCCTGCAGGTTTGGGATCATAGCGGTGAGACTTTAGGGTTATAGATGATAGCTTTTATTTCTTCTGTAAACTGCTGAGAACACAAGAGCTGCAAAAATGATCTTGCACTGCTTGTAAATATTGTATCTGGCGGTAGGAGATAACTACGCGGGCGAGTTTCATTCCTCCCGTTGACGTTCGTTGAGGATCTTCAAGTTAATGCCCTCCTTGTGAAAAAGGTGTTGCAGGTGCTTTCATCCTGCTCGTGCTGAGGATAACTCTGGCTGCGGGATGTCCTGGTTGGCTCGAGTTAACACCGCTCCCGTAACCTCACTCATCCACAGAAATAGGTGCAGCTGCAGGCTGGCTTTACACGTGGTGGCAAGGCTCAGCTTATCTGGTAGGTGCAAGGACTTCACGAAGCTCCTTGGTGCACAAGACAGCTTCTAGAGTCCCAGTGAAAGGCCAAGTTGCAAATGAGATGAGCTGTAATTATTATTTCCTGATGCAATCATACGCTGAGATTTGCAGACTTTGTGCGAAGAGACGATAAAGGGTCGAAATAGGAAAATGTACCAACATTTTAGAGGTGCTGGTAGTATGAAGACACAAAAGCTGTATGACACGAGGCGTTATCATGTATATTGACATCTCTGTGCTAGAGGATCTGGAGGTAGCAGGAAAACCCCGATAACTCAGGCAGCTGGCAGGACAATATCGGGAAGTGGTGATAACGAAACGAGCGGCCGTATTTTGGAGGAGTCACTTCGGGTTTCCCGTCAAATCTGGGATGTGAGTAAGAACGGGTGCGTGCTTGTGTCTATGTATATTAGATGCATTTGAAAAGAGTGGTTTCTTACGTCAAAATCCATATGCGTTTACGTTCCTGTGCATCTACCTGAACTGAATTTGGCAAGCAACCTGTTGACATCTCAGTAAAACCAAAGGGTTGCATTTTAATTTTACCTTTGTTTTAATTGTGTAGTCGGCTTGTATTCACCTGTGCTTCTTTCCACGTCTCCATCACTGCGTTTTGCTGAGCTGTACGTTTACAGGAGGTAGGCTTTTCGGTAATCCTGTGGATATGCAGATATTCCCTGGGACCAGGGGGAGAAGGTGGATGATGCATTCAGAGCACAGCAGGGCATCAAAGGAGCTTCGGCAAGAGTTAAACAGCAGACCAGGAAATTCTCCAAGTACCTAAAAGAGACGTTTTCAAACGTCTCATTTCAAATCAGCCTGTCTAAACGTATTGAATTCAAGAACTTTGAAAGAACTGTTTGAAATGTCTACATTAAAAACGTCACCTTCTTAGTAAATGTTGAATAGTTGAAAGTCGAGGAGGGCTGGAGGGGAGCTGCTGGTGTGCTGAGGTTTGGAAAGGGCAATGGGGCTGGGTTGGGGACAGTCACCCTGGCAGCCACATCAGATAACATGTTTTTTGAATATTTTAACGTTTTTCTAATCTTTTGATCCATGACCTGAAAAAAAAATAATGAAAGCACAGACCAAATTCACAGCTCACGCAAACATGTTGCTTTGTGAGAGCAGGATTGATCCCCAATCAAGAGAGCTTGGTCCAAGCAACAGCTGGGCACGTGGATGTGTAACCTGTACAGACTGGAGGCTTCGCTGGAAAATACAGGCAGGGGAAGTGTTGAGAGTCAAGGCTGACCAGCTCAACATCGCACCCAGCACGTGCAGCATCAGAAATGGTTGTGTGATTGTGGATTTTTGTAAAAACAGGGCCCTTGAATAAACCCAGCACGTCCGTACCTGGCACCAGGGAAAACACCGCTGAAGAACTGCATCCACGGTTCAAGAAGGAGATTTAAGTGATACAGGCAGCCAAGGTGAACCGTGACATTGGTTAACGGATAGGAAAAGATGCTGAAGATGAAAGAGCCCCTTTTATTTCTTTGATCATGGTGTGTAGGTAGCTGTGCCAAGAGCAGGAATACAATAATAAAGAGCCTTACAGTCTACCTGACAACGAAATGAAGAACATCCAGTGTTGAAAAAGGACAAGGTTAGACTAGAAGCAAGAAAATATTTAAGAAAACAAGAGGAAGTAATAGAACAAGGTACTGAAGCCCGTGGTGTAGTTTGCATCTCTAGGAAAAAAAGGAATGAGATTCCTGAAATATACGCAGTAATTCAAAAATCAATTAATTTACAGAAGTTTTACTCTGCTTTATGTGCAGGGTCAGGCTAGATCAGCTGTCAGCTGCTTTAGCGGTGCCCTTCTGGAGGCAACTGGCAAACAAAAAGCTGTGCTCGTGGGTCCTGGGGCAGGTGACGGGGCTGCTGCTGAGCCAACAGCTCCTTGATTTCTGTTTGGGTGAGCGCCGCGTGGATACCTCCGTGCCTTTTATCCTCGGTGACCTTGGATTACCTAAAAATCATTTGCCGCTTTTGCGTGTTAATCGAATTAGAGCGCGCTGGTTCTTTTGTGTTTGATCTAATTCAACCCCCCTCTGCCAGAGCGTGAGTGTAGTGGAGCGCCTGTAGCTGCTTTGGGTCCTTTCATCTGTGCTCAACTTCTGGTGCTGAGAGCAGAGGTCGTCCTGTGCCAGGGCAGTGCCTGGAGAGGGAGGTTTGAATCAAAAGCATCCTTGGTCTTTTGAACCAAAAGCATCCATCAAGGGAGACGAGCACTGAAATGTTTAAATTAGAGCTCTGGCATCACACCCTGCAGGCTGCTGCCATCCTGTGCTTTACCTGGGGGCTTGGAAGCCAGCAGTTCCTCACCCGTCTTTCCATTTTTTAATGGAAGTGGGGACTTTTAATTACTTCTTAGTAATGATGTCTACATTCTGCGTCCTGTGCAGCTTAGTCTTTCAGTTGTGGCCCAAATCTTTCGAGCTTCTGACCTCAGTCCGTGTTAAGGATTTTGTTTGAATGAGCTTGAAAGTTGATATTTAGTATGAACAAATGAAATAAGAATCCTCCCGTTAACTTGTTGGGTAAATGAAAGTATAGTAAGCATCGTAACAGGCTGCAGTAATGGGCCCAATATTGCTCTAACACATATTGTATTTATCTATTCTCATGGTTTTGGGATGTGACAATGAGGCAGGACAGGCACAGGTCTATGTTCTGCCCGTGTGTGGACTTGACTGAGTTACTTAGTGAATCCAGTGACCTCTACTTACTGTATAACTTCAATTCTTGCTAGTTTTGTTGGGAAAACATGCTGATGAATCCAAACACTTCATCAGCCAGAAGTTTATGAAGGCACCTCCTGTGAGCAGCTAAAGGTGAGGGCATCTCCCAGGGTGCTGTGGTGTTATTTCTTCCTCTCACGCTCACTGTTTTCATGGCCCTTTGCTGGGTGCCTTCCAGTATGCCCAGGTCTCTCTTGCACTTTGGGCCCAGAAAGTCCCCCAGTAAACCTGGGAAATCCGTATGCGGAGAGGTGGCTGTCGGTGCTGGCTATGGAGGGGAGGGAGTGTTAGATATACACAAATCTCCCAGGGACATCTATTAATTACACTGGCTTTTAATTATCTGTCACTGATACTTTACATGACCTTGAGCGAGTCATTTACTCTGCGTGTGTGTGTATCTATCTGTAAAATGCTTGTGAATTATTTAATGCCTACAAATTGCTTTGAGATCCCAAAATGAAATGCATTATCGTTGCAATTACCGAGCCTGGAAGCGTGGTGTGTGCTGGTGTCAGCCCGAATCTCAGCAAAGAGCTCCGGAAAAGAGCGTTCGCTCGTCTTCAACACACCGCAGGGAACGGGAGAGCCATCGCACTGCAGCCAAGGCCAGCACTTACCTTACTGTCTAACCACAAAAACAATTTATAACCGGGTTATACGAGTTGAAATCTTGCCTCTCGTACAGATACAGAAGAGCAAAGTTGGTGGTGAGGTCTTGAGATGTTTGATTTTTTTATGATGAGACAGGTTGGCGCTACCTTGAATTAATAGTTGAAGTAGTTATCTTGAATGAATTCAGAGCCATTTTATCCTTGCCTTTCTATAAAGGGAAAGAAAAAACATATTTTTCAGAGTCTTGTTTTCCCATTAACCTAATGCCCATTTGGGCTACCCTTAGGCACACAGACAAAATACTCAGAAATAAATGAACCGTGGAGATAATTCAGCTCTTCCTGCATTTTTTTCAGATATTTTCCTGTTGTTTACCAAAACTTTAGCTAATTGTCAGTATCGTATTAGCCCTTAGCCTCCTCCGTGCTGCATGTGCTCCTGTTTTACAGGAGTTGACAGAAATAACGTTAATGCATCTGAAGATAAAGTTTGACCCAATACACAATTACGAGATGCTCGTTTGTTCCCGAGGCAGATGGTAGGTGGTCAATAGCTGTTGTCTAGACCATAAGTCATAAAGGCAGCAATAAAATAAAATCTTTAGGTGTTTAGAAAGTGACAGAGATCGGTGACCTTAGTTTTTTCATCGTGGGCTGTCCGTTACCGGCACGTCACGTAAAAGCCACGTTTATTCGCATCCTGCTTCTGTGACCTCCAGCTGGGCATGTCCATTCAGGAGCCGGGTCAACATTTGTACCTATTACAAGGGACAAGGATGCTTTGGTTTGTTTTTGTGGCTTTTCATTCGGTGGTCATCTATAAAACAACGTTTTAATGGGGGAAAAAGTCATCTCTCCGTGTCAAACTTCTTTACAAACGGGGAGGGGTTTGGGCAACAAAGCAAAACAAAATTTGAACCAACATGGAGACAACACCGTATTTTCCTTCTATATGCAGTGTCACCTCTTCCCCTGCGCTGCGGTGAGGGGCTGGCTCCTACAAAGCAATGAGAAAGTCACCGTTTATTTAGACAAGATCAGGAATTTTATCTTCAAGCGTAGTGCAGGTCATTGTAGCATTACAGAAGGATTTTGGCCTTTGGGGACAAGTGGGAGCCATGCTAAGCTTTGCTTTTCACTGTATTTTCTGGTATATTTATACTAAGTGTGGTTTCTGGTGTGTTTATATATATTAAGCACGTATAAAGCTGAAATTGTGTTTTTCTCTAAGCGCCTCGTCAGCGTGCTCATTAATGAAGGAACATTTAGTAAGGTAGGCAATGAAAATCAAAATCTCTTCATTAAATTATTATTTTTTTATAGAGTACGGCAGATTAGCAGCTTTTAACTTGGCTAAAGCTGCTGGTTCTCTGCTCACAAAGAAAAATTGCGGACGTTTTCTGCCCTCCAGTACTTAGCAGCCTCAGTACCAAGGGAGATGCACGTCATCGTGTAGTAGAAGGCAGAGGAGAGAGCGGTTTGACTACAAATCCCCGATTGAGCTGCACGAGTTGCCTGCACACCTTCTCGACCTCTTCCATGCACGCGTGACCACGGTGATGTATCGCTTGGATTTTTGGTGGCTCAATTCTTTTTCTCTCGGGAACCATGAACTGCCGCTGTTGTGAGTTTTTTGTAGTGATAGAAGCTGACCTTCACGTGGAGAGCTAAAGAAGCATGAAGATAATCTAAATCATTAAAGAAGACAAGCAATACCTTTATTTAGGTGAAGAATGAAGTTTTACATAGAATAACAGCGTCGTTTTTCTTTTATTTCTTCAAGGCTGGTCCGAGGGGAGATGTACTGGTATCATATTGCCCTCCTGAACGTCAGGTGTAGAGTCTAGAGTCAGACAAGGGTACTGAGCTGTGGCAAGAAATAAGAAGATGGGAATTTTAATCTAGGTTTTGAAGACACGTTATTAGGAATCTATTTATTGCCTCGTACTCTTTCCAAAGAGTTCTTGTATGTTGTAAGAGCGTTCATAGGACCGTTTTCGTAACCTGTTGAAATAATAGTTTCATGGATTATCACAGATAATAGAGCAGTGAAGGCACGTGTAGATCTGTGTACAAATTTATCCAAAAATCAAATTCTCCTGACGTTTCTAGAGTTGGAGGAACTGTGTTGGCTTGCAGTTAGATCTTAGGACAGGCACAACCTGGCCTGTTCACGTAACATAACTTTATTTTAAACCCATGGCTTGTGCAAGCTAGCAGTGAAAAATACGAGGGCCCTTTTCAAAGGATTGGGATACAGGAGATGACAAAGGCTCCCTTTAAGCACATGCAATTGAAAGTCTTCCCGTTCTGCCTGCTGACAGGGTTGGGCACTTGCTGACAGCAGTTATCTTTCTTGGGTCAGTAGGAACACATTCCTTATTCAAACATGCAAAGGGAAGACACTTCGCATTAGAAAACGCCGACATTTCTGAGTTAAAATTGCTTCCTCTTGTGGCAAGATCAGCTGCCATCTCGCAAAAGGTATCTCGAGAAATGGGGAGGTCATCCCAACGCCCAGCGCTCCACGCTAGCTGTTGCTGCCGGCAAGGGCTCAATTAGTCCCCACGTCTCTTCTACAGGCTCATTACGACCAATCTTTGACATTCTTCGTAATAAATGCAGCCTGTTGTGCTCCTGGGAGGGGAAATCCCATGTTTGAAGCAAGGCTCGGGACCCCAGAACCCACAACAGCTTTCTACAGCATCGCAGGATTCCCTCGGAGGCCCCCGGAGCTGTCGGGGGTCCCCTGGTATTCTATTAAAACCCCAGAATCACGTGGACATCTTTTATAGGTCTGTATTAACCTCTTGGGTTGTTTTTACTTCCATTTTTTGGTACAGCACACAGCATAAAATACCCTCGGTCTGAGACCGCGGCATTTTTATATGGCTGGGTTGACATGAAAGAATGAAAATGAGTGCTTAGAAAAGTGTTCTCATTCTGATAAGGTCTAAAAATGGAGCCTTCTGAGTTTTCATTTTTAAATTATTTTTGTTTGAGGATAGGTTTTAAGGCTTTCTCTCGCAACGGGGCAAAGGACGATATAAGGACACCGTAGCGCAAGGCTGTTGAAATCTCGCTGAACTCTCACTTTCCACCAATTCACAGAAACCTTCTACAAAATATCTATAACTCCTGTGAAACCTCGTAAGTTTTCTGGTGGGGAAAAGAATGCCTGCGGTTTCTTCAAGTTGCCTTTATATTGCCACAATATAATTAGAAGGAACACGAGCAACAAGCATTTTCATTTCCTTTACAGCCCAACTCACCAACCTCCTCCTCGTACGCGTGCCTTGGAAATATTCAGCAGGGTGAAAAAGCACCGAGCAAATACGGCAGTGCTTGACGGTTATTGATCTATAAAATATTTATAGGATGCGTATTTATAGTGCTTGGCATTTTATATGTATGCATACGTATATGTGCCGGGCGTCTGAACGTGTTACATCTGTCTGCTCTGGCATGGTACGGCGTCCTTATGCGCGGTGTCTACCTGCAAGCTGGGATGGTGTCCTTTGCAAATAATACCCCTACCCCACTGCGTAAAAGGTTTGTGAACGCACAATAATTATCAGTTATTAATTATAATTAATTTGTTCCGCATGGAACTCGGCGCACAGATGCACATATTGAACATAAACCCTCGAGGAAGGCAGAGCTGGGCAAGGTGAGCGGGTGCACAGCTTGTAGGGTGCACGCGGGTGCAGATGTGAACCAGGCTGGTTCTCTGAACCCCCCGAAACATTCCTGGCACCCCCTCCTTGCAGGTGTGGCAGTCCCTTTGACGTACACGCTCTTAACTCCACTGCTCACGTGCCCTGCTCGCTCTCGTGGGACTGCCAAATCCGTCTCTGGGAATGTATTTACTGCCTGCGAAGCTGCTCTCCTCTCCTTGCTTTAAGTGATGTGGATGTCAGAGGGGTAACCCCGGTGTCTGAACAGCTTCCTTGCCAGCCTGAGTCCTGCAGGAAATTCATCGAGCACCTGTGATTCCAGCAGTCTAGAAAAATGCCAGCAATCTTTTTAAAAATAGAGGGAAATGGGGAGGGGAGCAGCGGTGACGCTGTGCTGGTGGAGGGAGGGAAAACCTTCGGGTCAGGGTCCGTGAACGTGTGCATCAGAAAGAATAACTGGCAGGAATCTGTGAATTACAAGCCTCTAAATTAATTACAGGCTTCTGGTGACATGGCAATAAACCATTCTAATGAAGATTGAGTAGTTTATGGTTTTGTCAGAGCTCTGAAAAATTGCGGGGTTTATCAACTGCACAGATAGCGGGGGGTTGGTGTGAGCTTATTGAATAAAATATGCTGGTGTAAAGAAGCTAAAAATGAACGTGTGAATTTGCTTGCTGCTTAATTTTTAATTCAGCTCTTTGTTACACAAGCAGCTTGTTTGCTTTTCCTTGGACCATGCTATTCAGTGCTGATTATACTCAACTCTGCCACTGGGTCTTTTTATACGTCTCTAAAAAGAATTTAAAAATCTCAATCATCCTCCTCATTACCGGTGTTTCCCTATCAGCGATGCTTTTTTTTTTTTTTTTTTTTTTTTAAAAACCTACAGAATTTCCTGCATGCTCCTGTGGCTGCGTGGTCTGGAACCTGTTGTGCCCCCCCCAGAAAAGCAGGCAGAGCCTTCCTGATCTGAACATGCCTCTGTGGGAGCCTCTTCAGTAGGAAATTAGGCAGCTAAGTTAATCAGGACAGCTCATCAAGTTTAATTTGTGCACAATGGGTTTGATCTGAACCGGATTGGAAGCTCCTAGGCATCCAAAATTGTTACGTGCATGGAAAATAAGGCTGATCTGAAAGAGAACCAGGCATGGGAGCGATGCTGAGGGGCCATGTGCTTATCTGAGTGTAGATAACTTAGCTCTAAAGAAGAAGCAATTGCTTAAAATTAAGAAATAGCTGACGTGATGGTCTTGCAGTCTTATTTTGATCTTGTTTTTATGCATCATGTACCGTTTTTAAATAAAATAATCACATTTTCTCCAAAATACCCCTACCTCATTGTGCACGCGAGTTTGGCGAGCCCTCCAAGGATTCGTCGGGAGCGTGCGATTAAAGAGATGGCATCTCAAGGACTCTGCTTTCATTTATTGCCCGAGCTGAAAACGGTAATGCCAATAAGGGCAGGAAGTGATTGCAGGCAGAGTTTTGTGGGTATCTGCATAGTATTTTCCTGTTGCAGCTGGTTGGGTTGACTCATGCTCTGCTTTCCCCATGAGACTTCAAGGTCTGGTGGACAACTGGAAGACCTAAGTCTCAACGGAGGCTGCTCTAAGTCATACCTAACAGGTCCAGAAAAACTGGGGGCAGTTCTTGTGTCCTTTAAGCTGTACCTTGGATTTCTTCTCTCGATTTGTGAGGCTGGTGGAGCGCTACAAGATTAAGGAAGCGCGTGGATCACGCCAAAATAGGACCCAGAGAAAACCCTCCTGGAAACTCATCATTTTGTTTGCGCGGAAGAGTTTGAAGCCTAGAAAGCACGAAGCCACGTACCAAATAGGAAGCTGGAAATCAGATCCTAAAATGCTCTTACAGCGCACGTGCTCCTCTGAGTGCCGTGGGAGGCTGCAGAATTTGATGGTTTAATTGAGGAGTGTGCTGAAATCCTTGCAAACCTGGCGTCCGAATTAGGGATGCAAGGGCAGCCTCGACTGTAACATTCCTTTAGCTTCTGAGCAATTGATTTTATAATCTTCACCTTCTTTTAATTTAGAGGGGGTTTTAATATTACGGCTTTATAAATATTATAATCAGACAGCAGGAATGATGGCTCAAGAAGTACAATTGGATCTCCTGTCTGAAATGATAAGTTGCGGATGGTACTTGGAAATTTAATCCTTTCTGGCTTCCTGGGGACTATGGATATTCAAAACAGAGACCATCGTTCCCCCGGGAAAGCTGGTGGGAATGCACATGGGCTGCTGGTTTTTTTTTTTGGTGGGTGCTTTTCAGTTGGATGCGAGGGGGGTGGGCTCATCAGGAATGTGACGTTGTTAGTGGTTTTCCTCCAGTTGCTAATTTCTATCGTGCCATTACTACAATAATGATGAAATTAAATTAGTGTATCATATAGCATACTGAAAAGCTGTGAATACATTACAGTAATGCAAGGCAACAGATAATTGCTAGCTTAATAAGTATTCTCAGCAAAGATAACTATTTTTTTCTTCTTCCAGTCGCTGGGGACAGATTTCCTAGTTATTGATTATCTCTTCATCTCCTATAAACTTGGTCAGAAGTCCTGGTTTAGATGGAAATGTCTCAAAATGCTCCTAACTCTGTGTCACTCGTCGCTGGACTTGTCTTATACCTCTATGTACCTCTCCATACGTTGGCTTGTAGGTCCTTGTTAAGTTAGCAGTTGGCATCCAGTCCTTTGAAATGAATGAGATTTTATTACCCTCCTTCTCACTTCCTATAGGTTTTTAAATTATTTATTTAATTTCTTAATATCAAGTTACTTTTATAAAATTTTGTATTGCACGCGTTGGAAAACAGCTTGCGTGTTTTGTAAATTGAAGTTCAAATTCTTTCTTTTGGCCAAAAAGCAATCAAAAAAGCTAGAAATGAATATTCAAAGCAGCCATTAAGTGCTCTCTCTGGAATTAACATTTTCCCTCGTATTTGCTTGTTAAAGGTTGAAGAGAATAATTTGAATTATATATGTGTTTTCTACCTCTTTCTGATATTTTTCAGGCTTAAGGAAATTATTTACTCGCTAAACCTTTACTTATATTTACTCATTGCCACTTTCATTTTTTTTCCCCCCTCTTTTTGTAGTTCCGCCGTGGTTTTTAGTTCGCCCTTCGAATCTTTACGCCTACGAGAGCATGGACATCGAGTTTGAATGCGCCGTGTCTGGCAAGCCCGTCCCTACGGTGGAGTGGATCAAGAATGGAGAAGTGGTCATTCCTAGCGACTATTTTCAGATAGTGGTAATTATCTAATTTTTTAATCGCTAATGGTTGATATTTTTGGTTAAGCTGTGAAATGTATTCTGATGTTTGACCCAATCATTGCCTTCACAAACTTGGAAGCTTTCCCGAAGAAAACAACATTTCTTGTGCCTCCTAGTGCAAATCAGGAGCATTGCAGTGAGACGTTATAGCAAGTTCATTGATGTCATCTCCCAGATTTAGGGAGATTTAAACGCTTCTTTTTGCAGAGATGTCACAGTTTGCGATCCCAATCTAAATTACTGTTATTAATATCAGTTGCCACGTGCTAATGACTTCCTTACTAACTATTGTCCTTGGAACAAAAATGCTGAATGTCTTCTCCAAGGAATTCAGACTCATAGGATTGTTAGGAATGACAAACGAAGGCAATGGTCAAGTGCAAAGGTTCCTTGATGAAGACAAATCTTAGTTTCTCCTTTTAAGTACAGATCTTTAAAGTTTCAAGGTACCAGAACAAGCATTAGGGAACATGTTGCTGGTGCTCCACAGAGCTACATGAGTAAAAGATGCTTTTCTTGGTAATTTTCACCTGACGAGTCTCCCTGCAATGGTTTCAGATGTGTTTCAGGAAGTGTTTTGTCTAACTTACGGTTTGGGGGGTGAGAGGAATTATTTCTTACGCTGATTTTATATAAATCAAAAGGGGCTAATAATGAGAATGGTTGGTTGGTTATAATTACGTCTTTTAAAAGAGCTACCCAAAGTAACATCCCCATGCAGAACTCCAGCTTCTTTTAGTTTAAATACAACTGTTATGTAAGCTTAATTTATGCTGAGTTTTCCAAAAGCATTAATCTCCTGAAAGCACTTGTAAGTGAGCTAAAATATTGGGAAAAGAGCCCGAAAAATCTCAGTGACCATGAAGATGTCCATAGGCCATGAGATGTGACTTGTTCATGGCTTGGTTCACTGCTTTCTACTTTTTCACCTTGTAACAAATAACGTCTTTTGATTACCAATCCGAAAAAGGTTTTAATGTGGTTTTCATACAGGATAGATATACTGTGCCATACACTACAGTAAGTTCCATCTTTATTATTATTATACATCATTGCTCATTAGAAAGCAGCCAGAAGCGTTAAGCTTCCAAGGAAAGGACAGCTCTGTTGCCGTCATGGTTATGTGGTGGAGGTGGTAGAAAACTGGTTCACTTTTAAATTGTTGTTAGCAGAAGGCACGTTTCAGCCAGAGCACACCCCTCACTTTTTTTTTTTTTTTTTTAACCCAACGTAATTGGTTTCTGCTTGTGCTAACAGAAGTTAAAAGCTAAATCTCTCTCAAATGGAGTTAGCACAGAGTGACCTTTTCTTGAGGATCTCCAGGCCTCAAGCCATCAGGAGGGTTTGACCTTCAGAACTGCATTTGTTCAAAGACACGGAAGTTGAAAGTTCTTCTAAATCATCCCTGCGGCTAAGGGCCAAGACAAAATTCGGAGCACTAACCAAGTGGTTGGCTGTAATTTGGAGAACAAGCCTTGAGAAAGGTGTTGGTTGGTTCTTGCAACAAAGTGAATTCAACCTCAGGGCCATAGGCACCTTCCCTGAAATAAAATGCAAAGATATCAAGCGTCGAGAGATTTCTGATGAAGATGCTCGTTGTTACAGACCTTGTCCTTAGATGACTACGTGAGCTGGGGCTGAGACTGCGTACACAGTGCCTTTGTTTCACGGAATAGCTGTTCCGTAAAGATTTTGTAATCCTCGTTCACGCTGATGATGTTTTTCTAATTAATTCTCTTCCTTTCTTTCCATTTTCCGTATTTCTCTAGGGTGGCAGCAACTTGCGGATTCTGGGCTTGGTAAAGTCAGATGAAGGATTTTATCAGTGTGTAGCTGAAAATGAAGCTGGAAACGCACAGGCCAGTGCACAGCTAATCATCCCAGAGCCTGGTAAGATGCAAAGGACACCGAATTGCAGATGTAATTAATGCTATTAACATAAAAATCCCAAGCGAGCAGCTACTATTCTTTATTCCCTCTTACTTATCCAGCTGGCTGGCTGTAGTTAAAAGTGTGTCCAAGCTCTCGGATACTTTGAGACATTTTGTTCGCTGAGGCAATTACAGATGCTGGCCTTGTCCTAGAGCTGACTCTGGAGGCCAGCTAAACCTGCACGAAGAGCCAACGGCGATGCCTCACAGTCTGTAGGGGAGCTTTGTCCTCCTGAAATAGGAGAAGATGGTCATAAATGGGTGAGGTGATGGAATAAAACAGTCCATAAGCATTAAGGGATTATATATTTAGTTGTGTTAAGAGCAGGCAGCCCCTGAGAGGTTTGCTAAGGTTTGTGTCTGTACGCCAGAAGGACAAATATTGCTCTGTCGCTCTGGAATTAACGGTAGTTTGGTCGTAGGGACTGCATTACACAGCTGCATAGGTGTTTTGGTTTACTGCTTTCTGTTGTTTTAAGCCAACAGAAAGATGTCTTCATCTTAAACCAGATGCCATGTAAAAGCGTGGTTAAAAGCCTTTCAGAGTTTCTGGGTTGTAAATGATTAATGACCTGCGCCTGGCTGCAGGATGCACTTGCTGCTTCTCGTAGATGATGCCAGGAAGCTGAGGGCAAGGGAACGTGCAGAAGCATCGTTCGTTCCCTGATCTGGACTGGGAAGAGCAGAATCTTTGCAGTCGTGGAGTGATGTAGCTTGGTGGGAGAGCCCTGCCCTTGCGGGATCCTGCCAGATGCGTGTTTCCCTCTGCTCTGTGCAGTCACCGGAGGTGCTGATGAGGTTCTCTTCCCTTGGGGACGAAGGTGAAAATGAGAAAGCACTTAGAAACTAGATTTCGTGGGCAGAAAAAATGCCTGTGTGATATTGAGGAAGGACAGCAGGGATCAGCGAGGCATCATCCTGTTCAAAAACCAACCTGTTCCCCTTCGGATCTCGCCGTGGGGAGATGCAGCGTTGTTTTGCCGTTGCTTTTTATTTTCTTTGGTTTCTTTCAAGCTGAATCTGGCATTCAGCTCATGCACTCGAAAGATAATTGCATGCACGAACATCTGAAGGAAACGGGCCATCTCCTGCTGCAGAGAGGTTTAATCTGGCTCTAGGATCAGCCAAAGCAAAACTGGGTAGCTCGTTGCTGCTCCCACCTCGTCATGAAGTGCTGTCAGTAAATTTTATACTCCGTGTTTGTGTTTATTATGCTGGGCATTGGATTAAGACAGAAGAAAATGAAGAGCAAATCCTAAAGAGCTCCAGGACGCCGTGGCAAACTGTCTCCGTTTTCCCTTTTTAAGTGATGGATTACTTTTTCCTGGCTGTTTAATCAGATCTTCAAACAATGCCACTCCAATTCCTCGGAGGTGAAAGGGGGGGGGGGGGAGGGGAGGCTTTTTTGGCTCCTTTGAGGAGCCATTTACGTGGACAGAGCATAAATAAAGGCGTAGAGTTGTCAGAGTTTGCATTTTCTGAAAGCCAGGGTCAAATAAAGCCTAACAGTGATTTATGCCCCAAATTTACATCAGGGTAAAATAGTCACTTTTTTTTTTTTTTGATGATTCATAAGGTTGCAGATAGTTATTGCTTTAACTAATTGCAAATAATTTGGACCATGCTGAGGGGTAAATACATTACCGATGTTATGTTGGGGGATATTGGAAGTTTAACGCAGGGAAAAGGATGCAAGCAGTCCATACCATCGTTATTATGCAGATGTGGAGGTTGACATCCACCGCTCTGACCACCAGTAACTGTAGGACCTGAAGGAGCAGCACGTGAGTTGGCCTTAAAGCAAGAATAAACGAGCTCCGACTGAGACCCTTGTAAATGCTGCGCTGCTAAATGGGCATTAGCCCACACTGAAATGAGAAGTGAAAGCCAAACGGGCTGCGAGCTCCCGCAGGTAACAGCCTCCGCTTTCCCTCTTGCAGATGTGGCTGTAGGATGCTCCAAACTCTTTCGGTAGGTGTTGTGCTGAGGCTACAAAAAGCCAGCGAGCTCCCTGAGAAGTGTAAAATTTCTGTCCTTAGCTGAGCTCGTGGCTGGAGAGACGCTGTACTTAGCAGATCGTTACGAACTAGAGTGAAAGAAGTGCTGGTGGATGGGTTGCGATGCACACATCGGGCAGCAAATCGAAGTGCATTTGTCGATTCCAGCACCCTTGGGGAAAAGGCGCCTGGGATTATTTCTTCTCCCATTCCCTTTCTTTCCCATTAACGACCTTAATGCTAGACTCCAAGCCAGAGACTGCTCAGCAGTTTGTAATAAATTTATAAACTGCAGCTTTAAATACTTATTTCTTTAAAAATCAAAGCAATAAATAAGCGATATCGAAGGATTTCTCTTCTGTCATAACCTTCAACCAACATGTCCTGGGTTTCTGAGGCCGCTTGGCTACTTGCCGGCCTCTGTATCTGCCTCGTGACTCTGCCAAAGACCAATTACTCCTCCGGACCTACAGGCATCCGTGATCCTATCAAGAAGGTAAAGGAACAAACCCTACAATATGCTCTCCTGGTACAGGTACTGGCAAGCCGATGCTCAGCAACAAAAAGCAGCTGAAAGAGATCTCCGTTGGCTGCCTTATTTTTATAACTGTATAAAAGCTGTTATTTGCACACCTAGAAAATGAGCAGAGAACAGCGTGGTGGTGAATGATGGACACGCATAACTTCAGCTGAAGAGCAGATCCCCGAGGAAAATCTTCCTGTAAAGAACTTCCAGGCATTTATTTGCTTTACGCCAGCAGCTCCTCACTGATTCCTCCTTCAGATATTCACAGGACGTACGAAGGGATTGTTTTATTCTAGCAGGTGAGAGATCGGATAAAGACAGCCCTGAAATCATCAACGTGTGTATACAGCGGGATAATTATTAGCTATGTTTCTGCAATAAATTCCTCGCTGGACAAATCCGCAGCTTAGGAAGATAGCCTCGCTCAGAGACCGGTAAAGGTGCCGTAAATCAGCCTTCGCTCTTGGCATTGTAATGCTCGAGGATGTCCAAAGCTGGACGTTGTAGGGAGATGGGGAGGGTACAGGGAGCTGAAGCTCTTGGGAACATCCTCGAGGGGTGAGCCCATCGAGCTCCAAACACCCCTGCTTGTGCTCAACTGGGCTCGGCTCGGTTTCTCATTTCCGTCACATCCTTTTCCTTTTTAATTCCTCTGCTTACGACTTGTGTGGCTGCTTCTCGTCGCACGTTTTCGGCTTAGCAGCTTGCAGATGAAACGTTTTTGCACGTGCAAGATCTTCGCGAGGACTTTGCATTTTTGGATAATAAGGCTTAGAGTGGGAAACGTGTAAATTGCTTTTCCTTGACAATGAAACAGGGATGAATCAATTTTCAAAAATCATTTTCCCTGAATTCCTATTAGAAAACCACTCTGCGAGGCATCGTTTCCCTTTATTATAAGTCTTGTAAGTCTTATTTCCTCCTTAAGAAATCAAAATCTATCTCCGTGCTGAGAAACGGAGCTGATTTTGTCACTAAAATTCAGATTTTTAGTCCTCGCAGGTTTGTCGGAAGAGCCAAACAACGTACGGTAGTCTTGCTTGTGCTTGGTCATAAAACTCATTGAAATAAATAAATAAAAAAAAAAGCACGGTTTTGAATATCGGGAAAAATGAGTGGAAGAAAAAAGTAACGACTTGGAAGTTTTTGGAAGAGGTTAGGCAGGTGTGTCTTCGTGCTAATAATCCCGGTCCTGCCGTAGCGTGGGAAGCTGGTACGTGCTGCCTCTCCGGTCTGCTCTCAATGCCCTGAATTAGAACTAGCAAATTTCCCAGAGCTCCTTCGTGCCGTGGAGGCAGCTGCGGAGCGGAAGGAAGAAGTGAGGGGCTATTTCAAGGCTCCACTTGCAAATTTCAAAATCGAATGTGTGTACATATAAATATTACTTTTGTTCCTAACCCGGAGAACGGCAACTCTGCCGGCATGCAAAATTTATTTTCTGAAGGCTTATTTATTAGGCTGCCGGGGGTGGCCGAAGAGATGCTCCAGGGGAAACCTCTGGCAGCAAAACAACAGCGAAAGCACCTAAGGACCTGCACGAGGCTCGGGGTTGGGAAGGAGAATGACCTCCTGAACCAACGCTGTGTGTTTTCGTGCTGAAACAAGAGCTTTAACCTCCTTGTTTTAGTATGCGCAACTGGTAAGCCGCTCGCATTTATTGCACTGCGTAAGCAGTAATGATCACGATAATGGTAAGAATAAATTTGGTGTATATGCTTGTATGGTGGTCTCTGCCGTAACGTTATGACACCTTACCGGGGATTTATAACAGACATAGGCAAAAACACGAAATCAGCAGAATAAGTTTCTGGTTTAAAGTAAAATAAAATAATAAAAAAAGAAGTGTATAAAGGTCATCCTGGAAACAGTAGAGGTGCCCAGAAGACTGACCAAAGCTCTACAAGGGATTCTCTTGGAAGACGTTTAGAATTTCCCCTTCTGCAGGTCTTCATGAACAAGGTAGGCAAGCGTTTTCCAGGAAAAATAGGGGTGTTTTTAATCCAGCCATGGGATGTTGGAAAGGATCAGTTGAGCTCCTGAGTTTGTTTCTGGTTCTGCTTTCTTTGGATTTAATTGAACTTTTTTGGAAACTTTCAACTGTAACAGATTCAAGAATTGCACAGTGGAAATCGGGCAGGGAGCATTATATCCAGAGTTTTCTTGGTTTTATGTTTAATACCTGGAATGATTTTGGAATTTAAATGTATAAGCCTAAGGGAAGTGTTCAGGTCACTTGGGATCAGATTCGGGGATCTGACACCTGGTTTGGACCAGAAGGGTTCTGGATGTAGGGACCAGTGTTGTGAGACATGCTCAGGTGTGAGCACCGCCCGTTCCCATGCAGGTAGGGGATGCTCGATCTTGTCCTAAAAACACTTAAAATGCATCTGAGTTCTAAGGTGGCAGTCGGATACACGCGAACATTTGTGTTTCCTGAATCATTTGCAAACGTTTTCGTGTTTTCTTTAAAAATTAAAAAGAGCACAGGAGAAAAGAGTGATCCAAGCACAAAGATTCTGTAAAGACATGACAGATTTTTGCAGAAAGCACTGTGAAATTTCTTGCATATAGCAGAGGCAGACCTATCGTCACCAACACGGCTGTGTATTGAAATTGATTTAAGATAATCTGGAAAAAAAAAAAGACAGGAATAATAATTTCCTATAGAGCTGTTGACAGTTTCCAACCCAGCCTTCCCATGATGTTGTGTTTCTAGAACAGGATATATGTTGATAAATAATAGTCCCGGCAAACTGGAAGGCAATTAACATTTAAGTGGTGTTAATGAAAATATCACTTACCGTATATTAACTTTACGTGGTAATGTCAGAAGAATCACGAGATAGAATAAATAACTGCACAATTAGTTCCCAAACTTCAAGATGTGTCAGAATTTAATTTGGCAGGGTAGCAGAACTGAAGTGCTGTGTTTTACGTGTGGAAGTGATGTAATTTCTGGTCTTGTGTGAGTTTCCAGACAATTGAATGTAATTAGTCTGATAGCTTTGTGTCGGAACTCTTACTCTAAGTGTTCTTTTTTTAAAAAAATGTTTTTATTATTTTAACCTGTAAAAGGAAACCTTTTGCTTTTCACAAGTATCGTATGAATGACTGGGCTTACGTACCCAAAAGCTTCATTTTTTTAAATAGCAATTTGAGGGCAGATAAAACAGGTTTTCGTCAAGAGCTCATTCAAGAGCCGCTCCTTCGGGTTTGCATAACCTCAGCACTTCATGTGTTCACCGAGAGCAACACAGCCTATTACACATTCAGATAAAGCTGTTGGAAAAAAAAAAAAAAAAAATCCATAAAAGGCTCCGAGTCAAATTCTGGAGAAGCTCCTGGGTGAGGTGAGGTCAGCGAAGTCGCAAAGAGCTGGCTGCGGGAGCGTGCTGCCGCCTGGGGCTGGCAGCAGTGCATCTCCTTGTGCCCCCGGCTGGGGCTTCCCAAGGCTGTTGGGGTGGCCGCCTGTCCTCGTTTATGAACTTTCAGGCTCCTTACAGCTCGTAGGAACCTATTCGTGTGTATATTCTGGGACTACAGTTTTGCTGGAAGTAGAGGTGGCAGCGCTGGTGTCGGGAGTCCCGGCCGTTCGTGGAGGTCCGTGGCCCTGTGCGCGCTCGGAGGGTTATTTGCCATGGGGCTCGACTGGTTATGTAGGCATAGAATTTCTTCCTTTAAACCGCCTCGAAAGAAGGAATTGGGAAAATATTAGAGGAAAAATCAAAGGAGTGCTGACACTGTTAGTCTGACCCTGGTGTGCCCAGGTTTGACTGCAAACCTCCCAGTAAGTCACTTGGGTGCTGTCTGCTCAAATGACTTCAATTTTCCTGGTTATCTAAGGTGTCCTAAAGATCTGAAAGCGTAGTGTTTTTGTGTTCTGCAGCTGGATACTGGGTAGGAATTTAAGATATTTATGGGCTGGTCACCTTTGTATGGCTCATGGCCTTGTAGGCTTGTTCATTTGACCACGTATAGTTGGGTGACCCAACTTCAGACCTTCAGGCCATTTCCCAGGCTTAATTTTTAGCTTAACTCCTCGCTCCGTCAACTCTTCCTCCCCCTTTTTCCAGGTGCTGATTGTTCCCGAACCGTAACATCTTCCTTTAGAAGCACAGATGAAGTTAGACTGCAGAGCTTGCCAGTAATAAGGTCAGGAGATGCATTGTCTGCAGTCCTGGGTGCTGATGAGTTTTTATATGTAGTGCGCTACCTTGTCACCTTCGCGGCAGAAACCTATTTGCTGAGCTGCCGTTTGATCGGCGATAAGAAAGGGTAAGAAATAGCTGGACACGTTTGCTTTATGGGGGAAACATCAAATTAATCTCCGGGCATATTTGTCAGCGATATTAACTTCGTATCTTTGCTTCCTGATGGAAAGATTTAGAGAAAACAGCCCCCAAACATGCAGTCTTACATGCGGCCCTATTTAGGAACTGCAAGATGTTGTATGAGTTTTTGCTTTTATTCATACTCAGGACCAATGGCACCTGACTTTTACGAAGTACACATTGAGGGTAGGGTTTATTTGGACCTGTTCAGCCTCAGAATTAGTACTGAGGGCTGGACGGGCTGTGCAGTGCCGCGGCATCCTCGCCGTTGCAGTGGATACGACACGGTCCAGGATTAACCTCAGATGTCCTTTGTGTCCCCTTAATTTGTGAATTTATGGGGTATTTCCCGGAAATCCCCGGAAGGTGGTTTCTGATACAGTTGCTGAAGCTGGCAGCTGTATTTAGGAGAAAATGAGCAGCCAGAGGAGCGCGTCGTGTTGAGTGATGCCTCTCCTGTGCCGCGCGTCACCTGTATCTGCTGCAAATGTACTTGTAAAGAGAGTACAGAGCACGTGCAGGAGACACCAACGCTGCCAATATCGCTCCGGAGACGGATGTATTGATCCCATTAGCACCTACACCTCCGATCGTAAAAGGCTGTAAGCGTCGTCACCCCCTACACGTGTGCAAAAAGGGATTTTTTTTTTTTTTTCAGCGAAAGATGGGTGGGAGAGAATTAAAAGAGGAAGGAGAAACTCGGGCCCTTTGCTGCCTGGAAGGAAATCCATTTAATTTGCCCTGCCTACCCTTGTTGTAGTGTTAAATATAGACTAAATAGTTGAATAGGGATCTATGTAATGAGCTCACCCATCGATTTTGGGTCTGAGTTTAGGAGCGGAGAGTCTGTTAAGATCAAAACGGTGCCCAGCACCAGCTCGGGGGCAAGGGGAGGATGCTTTTTCTCTTTGGGTTCTGGTGCTGATTCAGACCTATCAGGACTTTGCACGGTTATTTACACCTGGCAGATCGGACATTAATAAGGAAAAATAAATAAATGAAAGCTTTATGCTTCTCGTAGCCCTCCCTTTCTCCGCTCTGTCCCTTCTTTCTCCCCCACCCTCCCCGCCGCTGTTTGGGAATACTTCCACGCACCTTGTCTGAACGTTAATTATTTAGCGCGGGCGATTCGCTAATAGTGCGCGGAACGAAATGTCTTGGGAGTCGAGGATCCCCGCGAAGGTGCATCTTTCATCTGCCCCTTCCCCTGTCTGGCTCGGTGGCCTCGGTTAGATGTAATTGTAATTGGTGTCTGGGCTGGGATGACA
The DNA here is from genome assembly GCA_011074415.1 of Stictonetta naevosa. Lineage (NCBI taxonomy): Eukaryota > Metazoa > Chordata > Aves > Anseriformes > Anatidae > Stictonetta > Stictonetta naevosa. The sequence goes on along the minus strand of CM021729.1, from coordinate 1,589,499 downwards.
GTGTCAGCCTATCATTTCAGGGTTTAGAGCTGCACGTTGGATAGCCAGATTTGTAATTATAATGTGCTTTGCTCCTATTTATATTCAGCAGCGTTCTCATCTTGCTGTTGCTTTCCCTGGAAGGGGAAGATTGAGCCGGGGAGGGGTGACTTGAAAGCAGAGAGGCGTTATTCGTTCCGAAAACACCCCGATTCTCGGAGGAATAGAGGGCCGAGGTGAACAGCCGTCAAAAGGTACCTGTCCTGAACCACGGAGGCTGCAATCGGTGCTGTCAAAATTAAACGCGCCGGCCCCTCCCGTAGGAAAAAGCAGAATTTTCCTCGGGGGGATGGCTGAAATGGTGCTATCGGCGCTGTAAGACTGCTGTGCCCTGCTCAGGCTGCTGCACGGAGGGTTTCTGATACAAGGGCCTCTTAACCATGATGATTTAAAGGTCCTGTTGGCCTCGAACCTACCCCCTTTCAGCTGCGGTTGCATCAGCGCAGCGACGGATCTGCACAAGTCAGCGACCTCCCACCGGCGGAGAGGAGATGAGAATTGATTTCCTCATCCTCTGTCACTGTCCTCGACAGGGCAGAAGTTAATTTTGAAGAGGTCCGAGGAAATGATGGGGTGGAGTGAGCCCTGCTGGCTGCGTGCGCGGCAGCGCGGAGCTGGCAGCCTGGCTCTGGCCAGGACCCTCCTTCGCAGGCAAACACTTCATTTTCACGTTCAGGACGTTATCCCCTTCAGCCCGTTTAATATTTTTCTTTCAACTTCATCTCATTATCTTTATTCACTCGGAAGGATTTCTGTTTCTTTGTCGTGGGTCTACCTTCTGCAGGTTCTTTAATGGAATTACCATCTTTGCCTCCGAATCGCAGCTGCAGCCAGCGCACGGCACCGCTGCCTAATGGGATTTGGACCAATAATCCCACGGGAGCGGCCAAATCCCTCGTGGATTTGGGGGTGAAAGGTGTTCCCACTCCGTTTCATTTCCTATTCACAGGGTTCCTATCTGCAGAGAGAAACACCAGTTAGAGCAAAGATCAGGCTGAAGAAATTCACACCTTTCTCCATTGAGTTTCCTAAAGCCCTGCCAAAGAGGGGAGGGATGCCTCTAAAAGCATTCACAGCAAGTCAATCGGGTTTGAACATGGAAAAGACAAAGATTATTTTTAGGAAGACAGTTACTTCCCTCTCTATTGGGCACCCCAAAAACCCCAGCACGCACCGGGAACCCCCGCTGTGTCCGCCGGAGCAAAGCAGGACCCTCGTTCCCAGCCAGACCTGAGCATCTCCTGCCTGAGGAGGGGCTGAATACAACAACTATTGTACTGTCAGCTATTCCGGGCTCTAAATTATGTCCTGCATATATAGATTTTGGCTTACCCACGTTGACCTTAGGTGGCCGTGTTCCTGATTTACGGCGGCTGCCTGGGAATGAATCCATCTCGCGGGACCGGAGCCATGGTTAAGAGCCGTGCCTTGGTCCGATTTTAAGGAAGTGAGACTCTCAACATGCATTTATCTCGGTCAGAATTAGGAGTTATTCTGCTGAAATTAAGGGCAGGCAACTGGGTCAGCATTGGTATTTCTCAAAGTTTTGGAAAACCCTTTTGGTCGGCTGGCTCCCTGTAGGAGAAGAGTCTAACAAGGATTACGAAGACTTCTTCGCGGCTCGCAATAACTGATTCTTTTTTAAACCGGGATTAAAGAGAGCTTAGATAGTCTTTGCTTACCTTTCTGTTTGTTTTTGCTTTCGGGTTCTTGTGTTATTTTTTTTTCCCCTGTTGTTTTTAATTTAGTGTATTACAGTGGATTTCTGAGCTGCTCGAAGATATTAGCAGCTTCATTCCAGAAACAGTTGGCAGGATTTTCCCTGCCAAAACCTCAGGATCTTTCCTTCAGGTAACAGCAGCTGTTCCCAGTTGTTGTCATTAAAAACATCTCCACCAACAGTTTCAGTTGAAAAAAGCAACATTTTGCTAATCTCATGGCATGGAAGAAAGGACGGGAGTTTGGAAGCATCTGTCACAGCTGCAAAAAAAAAAAAACCAAACCACAGGAATTGGGTAAAAAGCCCAGGAATCAGGTGAGGACGGGTGCCTTTTGCAATCGTTACAAGAAATAGGGCATTTAGGGACGTGGCACGCTGGTTTGCATGGACTGGTGCAGAGAACCCGACCCTACGTCGCCTACGATGGAGATACAAGACCATTTTTTCTGTTTGGGAAATAATTGCTGAGGGCCAAACCATTATCTGCCGTACCGAGGGGAAGGCAGATGAGACCTGCTGAATTTGATGACTTAATTAAGGGGATGTTGGTGGATCCCCTCCAGTGGGGGTACTTTGCCCTGGGCAGTGCAATATTTGGGATGTGGCCCCGGACAGCAGGGCTGGAGGGAACGCCCTTTAGTTCCCACACAGACCTGGAGCCCAGATGCATAGCATGAAGGAAGGTCTTTGCCTGCGTTATAGCTGTTAAATGTTGCCATTTTTCAAGCCAGATGATGAAACGATAAAAGCTAGGACAATTTCTATTTACCCGGGACCAGATAAAAGTACGTATCTAAAACTCATAAATTAAAATGAATCTTCCTTAAAACAGCTTGGGCTGAAAAAAACCGATTACAGTGGGAAAAGCGCCGAGATTGACAGGATGAGTGAAATGCTTTAGTTGGCATCGGCCAGGCCTTGGGATGAAACCTGGTCTCCAGTTTTGAGCCCTTCATTGAAGGGACCAGAGAGACAATGGATGGGAAAGTCATGGAAATGATCAGAGCTTCAAGAGGAGACTGAAGGAACTGGAAGGCTTTAATTTAGACAGGAACAGAAGACACACGATCCCAGCTTGCAAATATGCAAGCAGGAGTGGGAGAAGTTTTGGCATCTCTATCGCTAAATGTCCCTAAAAGCAGATTTTTTTGCCAAACATCTACCAGGAGTCCATTGGTCATTTGGGCAGATGGATGGACAGAAGCAAAGTTCCCCCAAGAAGTGAAAGGAGAAACCAAAAACGGTGGCAGTGGGGACCAAAAAGATGCTGTGAGCCTGCTCCTTTTTTCACCGGCTTCCAGGACTTTTTAGTATTCTTCTTTCTCAAAGCTCGATGACAACAGAAACGCAGTCTGCCAGGAAGAATTCATCTCATTTCTGGCTTGACTTCAGCACGCAAGGAGGAGCTTTATGTTGAAATCTGTAGATAAGCAAGAAAAATACGGCTTTATCCTCCAAAGTGGGTTCATTTTAGCCACGGACTTAGTCGTTTTGTCTGCTTTTGTTCATCCTCAGCGTGGGATGGAGGAAAACGAATCGCTTTCGGTGCTAAGCTGTGCAACCCTTACTGTTGCATGTCCTTTTGGAGGAAACCGTTTGGGCAGGAGCAGTCGATGCTGTGGACTTTGGATGTGGCTATGGACAGGGGTGGAGAAGCTGCAGTTTATTCTGTCTCTGGAGCAACACATGGCCACCTGAGTGAGCTTTTCACTGCCTTGGACGCAAGGCTTTAGGTCGAAGGCTGTCCTTGTAGCAAAGGTTTAAAGGGGTGACGCCTGCCCACTGCCTGTTTTCCACCAAAACGTTTCTGATGTTTCATTTGATGCCTGCTCTAAAGGAAAGAGCTCCATTTTGGAGGAAATGCCTCGGGGCAAAACCTGTCGGGTCCCAAGGGACTGTGGCAAACACCAAACCAGCCGCCAATGCCCTGTGCTGTTTTTTTTCTCCTCCTCCTTCAGCAAAGCCCTCCCTGGCTTCTGCAAATCCTCCGGCTCCAGCCCTCACTGTGTTCCCCTTGTTTGCAGCCTGACCAGCCCAGGCACGAGAGCTGCATTTGCTAAACACACGCGTAGTGCCCCCATCGCTTTTGGGGTCTCTCGGTGCCCCGCTGCGCTCTCCCGTGACGCCTTTTCCGCATCCCATTGTGCTCCGGGTCGGGGCCTCTTGAGCCTCCTGGCTTAATAACTTCTCTGCTTCCCTAGCCAACGTTATTAAAATATATTTAGTATTCAGGGATTTAGATCCTGACCTTCTATAATTATTGACACCTATTTAATTTCTCCTTTCATCCGTGGCCAAGCCTGGTACAGCTGCTGTGGCACATGTATATACATCATTGTTGCCAGCACGAGCTGATTGGCATTCATGCTTGAGTGTCTTTTTATTTTCTCCTTGGATGCTGGGAGCAGCCTGAGTAGCTCGGAAACTAAAGAGCTTCATCTATTAGGCGTGACAGATTTGTATTCAGCGGTAAACGCCTGACCTTGCTCAAACTCCCTCATCCATCGCCATCGTCCCCTCCCAGATGAAAGATTTTTGCTTCCTGCCGGTCGCCTTGGAAACGGGGCGAATTCAGCCCGGGAGAATGGCTAATAAGAAAAGATGTCGGGTGTAAGGATGAAAATGCATCGCGAGGAGCCGTGCTCGCTGCGTACGGACGTGCAAGAGGCTTTCGCGAGATGGGTTTTAAAGGCAGTGCGGTACGGGGAGCGCATTCACGTTACCCTGCACTTAAACAGGCAAAGAAATGAGCTGCAGTACGCCCTCCTGCTGGAGAAAAACACGCTTTAGCCTTTAGTTTCACACGGGTACGTAGCAGGGATTGAGCTCTCGAGCGAGAAACTTGTCTTTCGGACGCGGGCACCAAGCGGGCAGGCTGTGCCCGTCACCCACCACCACCTCCCATCCCTGCCCTTCCTCCCCTTGCACCATCTTGGCCGACGTGCCTCCTTAACCCCTCACCTGGAGCGTTTGCAGAGCAAACAGCTGTCCTGGCAGATAGACTTGAGGGCTGAAGCTCTTCACGTGGCTTTTGGAAAGGATTTCCGACTCGGCGCTTCACGGGGGCTGCTGCCGTGTTTGTGGTTGTGAGGTCTGGGAATTGAACACGTCGCACGTGCTGAGCTGGAGAGGACAGGAGGACAGGGTGGTAAATAACAAAGGGTGTCCGAGTCTTTTAGCAACAGTTTGATACTGGGGAAAACTCTTCTACTACTTTTCGTAATGTTAAAAAATATGTGTATATATATGTGCCATGCTTATCCTTCTTTACAATGTTTTCCTATGATTCTGGTACTAAAATAAGGAAGAAAAACCATCACAGTCACTTTAGCATGCGGTGTATGATTTGCTGGCGTTTCTTTCATGACGATTTTATTTAAAAAATATTGCAAAGTAGCAAAATTGATGAAAACCTGGATGGTTGCAAAGGTGTAAAGACAACACAGACCACTGGCCCAGGCTGCCCGGAGAGGGGCTGGGGGCTCCTCGGAGAGGTCTCCAGCAGCCACCTGGACCCTGGGTGCCCCCTGCTGGGCTGGGGGGGACCAGGGGCACCCAGGGCTCCCTGCCCACTGTGACCAGTGGAAAGGGTGAAAGTGGGAAAAGAAAGTATGATTGTGGTCCTGCTGCAAGATGAAGGTCGTGATTAAATAGATACCGCGTAATCAATCAGCTAGGAAATACTCGGGTTGACAGAATTAAGAAAAGTGAAGACGAATCATTTAAAGCAAGACATGAAAAATTATTTTTAAGAAGCAAGGTTCTTCTGCTAACATAGACGCAACCAGCTTCAGAAGGGACGGAGAATTTGCTAGGAAGGAAAAGAGAAAAGCTGTCCGGAGCTCTTGTTAAAAACATAAACACCGTTCACTGTCAATACAGCATGTGTTTAATGGGTTAAAATTGACCAACTTTTGACACTTTAATGACTGGGGAATAGTCACTGGGTTAGGTGGAGGTTGTCACTGGGACGGATGCTGTTCGATGCCTAAGAGCGATGACCTGAAAATAAATTTGAGCTGCTTATCCCTGGAGTTAAATGGGTTCGAGATGGATACACAGCGTGATTCGGCCATCGGAGCAAACTAAGCCTAGTCCAACAATATGTTTTAACTGTAGGCAATTATGAAATAATGCATACAAGAATAAAGGAATAAGGAAGTCGGCAACATCTCGTGAAAGCAGAAAAGACAGAGGAGAAACGATGCATTCAGACAAACCCTTGTGAGTGCTATGAAGAGGGTTAATGAATTCATTTTGGTAGATCAATGAGCAGAGAGGGAGCTGTGATGTCTCCCCATTGCACCACCAAGGCTACTTCTGCCATCAGCGTTGGGTGGCTTTCTCCAACTTTTGTTGGCTTTCTCCAGGACACCTTTCAGCTAGACCCAAATCATTTAAACACAGTGCTGCACCACAGGAATTAAATCAACCTGTTTTGTTATTCCTGTATGGGAAGCCAAGCCAAGCGGCCTTGTATTGGCGAATCCGGCGTTACGTTACTGCAGGGGTGCGATGCTGAAATCTAGGGGAGTTTGGTGAGGCTGGCCCCGAAAAGAGGATAGATGGCTGTCTGGTGAGAGAGTATCACAAAACGTTTTACTCAGTTGGTTCAATATTAATTTTCATCTAGCTGGAAAAAATGAAAGCATGTTAAAAAGAAACACACCCAAAGGAATATTTCGCGTTAATATTTCTAAAGGGAAACGCAAACTTTCAGCAAAAGAATGAATACAATTCTGAATTTGTAGAACTTTCTGTTGTCATCGGAAGTAAAATTTAAATTGATTCCGGTAGTTTGGGCTTTGGGAGAGGAAGGGTGGTACCGGTGAGGGGAAGTTTGGTTTCTCTTTCCAGCAGCCTCGGTGGGGCGGCAGGAAGGGATGTGTTGCTCTTCCTGCAGTACAACAAAATTCGTTGCTTGTGTTGATAGATGAAAGAGAGTGTAGGTAGCTGGATTACACAGCATGCCTTCAGTGAGGCCAGCGGTGGGGAGGGATGTGATTGTCACGTTTAATGAAGTGTAGGGTACTCTCATCTATATGATTATTATTTTTTTAAACACGGCGCTGAAGATGCCATTATAGAAAACTCTTCTAGTATGGAAATCTACGGAGTGATGGAGGGGAAGAAGATAGAGCTGATGCTAGCAGAAGGAAACTATTGAAACAAATAAATCCTACTAAATGTTTAATTTTTTTTTTTTAAAAAAAAAAAAAAAACACAACACAGGGAGATGCACAGGTACATTTGCAAGTCTGTTTGCAGACAGATGCTCCTCTACAGAAGCTATAATGCAAGGTCTCGGCGACCTTGACAGAATTTGCTGGGGGCAGTCTCTCTACGAAGAGGAAAACACTCTTTAATAATTTTTTCCAATATGTTAGTCACACCCTGGCTTTCACTCAGCATCAGATATGCATGAGCATTTTCCTAGCATTTCCTCTTTCGTTAAAACTATCGGGCTGTATTCTGCTCTCCACATGACTTATTTTGATTTTTTTACTGGGAGTTTTGTGCATCTTTTTTTTTTTTATCGCTGTAGCAAGAAAAGGGAAAAGAGCCGTGTCCTCTGCTGAGCCGTTTCGGATCCGTCTGGGCTGGTGATGCATTATGGATGCCGGATCCCAAAGTAGGCTTGTTTGTTTTGGCTCTGCCTCCAGGACCCCGGTGCCACAGAATCAATATTGTTTAACGTCAATCTTGCCAGTGCTCCCTTTCTTTGGGGAATGAAATTAATTTTCTTCAACTTGGCACGTATGGGACGACAGCGTCCCCCTTGACCTACCGCTTGAGCGTATGCAATTATCCTAAGAGTGGAGGTTGTGAAGGAAACAGCTTTTAAAGCATCAGACGTGGCAGCTCTAGGACATCAGCAAGCGCTAGGCTGAGCCGGCTCTCCCATGATACCGCCCAGTTTCTAACCTCTGCTGGGCAGAGAAAAGGTAGGTTTTGAATGTTCTGTTGTGTACGGCCGGCACTCAGCTGCTCCCTCCCAACTCATGAAAATCCCGTTCCGTGTCGAGATTCCTGGGTAAAAGTACCCAAAAACAAACGTGTGTTTTGGTCTGTGATTTATTGGCTTTGTCACACAAAGTGTGGAGCTAGGAAAGTGTAGAAAAGTAGTATTTTGGCTTTTTTTTCTGATAACCTTATAAATTATCTTTACTTCATTGTCCTTTTAACGTGCGATATAAAACAAACAGATTGCAAGCAGACCCTTAAAAAGTTGTCCATAACCCCTCTGCACACATGTCCACCGTGACTCCTCTTAGTCTGATCTACATTTGAGTATCAAACCTGTTGTCTTCCACTTCCAGCGAGTTATACGTCCTCGTTCCCAGCCCTGGGGTGGTGGCGGGTGGTGGGTTTTTGCTTTGTCTTTCCAGTTTTGCATGAATTTCTTGGGGTTGGAAAACGGAATGGCTTTTTCTGCTGTAGGTAGATTATTTTCGTATCAGTTTCTGCCAATTTCTGTTCTAACGCTTTGGTTTTTTTAGCACCCTGCCAGCCTTGGGAGAATTATTCTAGTGTGACCACGGTTTGAATGTACTCTTTGGTGTACTCCTGAGTTGTGCCGGAGGCAGTTTGTCTGCCTGCCATTTCTTACATTACCCCGATGACCCGAGAAAGAAAGCACAATCTGTAAAGCACAAAATGGTGTACTGTTTAAAGGAGTGTTTTGCATTTAGCCAGACTTCTTATTTTTTTCCTTTAACTTTATTTGAATATATGAATTTAAACCACTCACTTTTCATTTAGGGACCATCACAGAAACCCAGGCAGTTGCGGCTCTGTGGATGCGGCTGTTATTTTTTCCTGTTATGGTATTTCCATTCGTAAGGCAAAAGGAGCAAATATTTTACATTCTCATCCTTAAGAGAACTGAATGCAGGTCACTATGACTTACCTGAGGGTAACACGTGGTATCCACAGCAAATTTAGGCTGGGCTTGGTGGGACTGCCGGTAAGTCCAGACCCTATTCAGCTCTCAGGAGGTGTCTGTGCTGACAAGGGAAACGCAAAACCATGCTTTATACCTCTTTTTTTGTGCCGTTGGGGAATTTATCAATTAGTTTTTATCCTTCTCTCTTCCTTCTGTCTGGTCCTTGGTCTGCCTGTGACCAGTATGATGGTTCGGGGTTTTTTACCCTCTAGGCGGGTCTCTCGCTATTCCTCAGATCGTTGGCCCTTCACCTCCCCGGTTTGTGCCTGATGATTTGCCAGAACTGGCAAAAAAAAAAAAAAAAGCCAGAACTCCTTTACCCATACTGGTTTCTGCAGACGGGGACACTGTGGTAATGCAGCTATATGTCGCTTTGAGTAGGTTGAGGTTTTAGTGGGATTAGGCCCTTTGCGACGTGGCGTTAGGCTTCCTGTGAACCACGCTGCTTCAGAACTGCAATAAAAAACCACAATGAGTATAGAGTTTGCGTTGTCCTATGTCCTTTGTGATAGTTACAGAACATAATACAATCATTTTTGTGTGGATTTGATGACTTTCAGCCAAGCACGCGGTAACTTAGTAGGACGTGTGTGAAACCTTGGCAGTGCCTCGTTGGAAAACGCTACCGCTTCTAAGAGCTGCCCCCTTCCCTTCCTCTTGCATTGAGCGATGCCACCAGAAACGGGGTGCGAGTTAACTGGCTGTTTTCTGCTCTGCAGGAGATGGTTAGCACGCGGGAGAAGAGCAAATATTTGCCAGCACCATCGTGTGTTTCTCAGAGAGCCAGCTCCTGCCCAAGTTACGGGTCTTCACAAGGCCTCGTGCTGGGGAGTACCTTGGCAGGCCGTGAAGGACAAACACATGAAATGGCTTCTGTGCTTAGATTTTGGTTTTGCCAATCTTTCTTAGTTTTTGGGAAGATTTCTCAAGCATTAGGAGCTTCCTCAGGCTCCGGGGGGTGATCTTCCATGCTTGTAATAGCCACCGTGATGGTATTTGCTCTCATTATTTGACATTTTTTCTCCCATCCTTCCCTGTCTTACGGAAGCTTCCGGGCTAGTGTCTTCCTCACCATCCGAGATCAGCTCTACTCCTCTCTTTCAAGCAGTGCTGTTTTCAGAGAACCCAATTCCAATTTCCTGAGGCTACTTAGTGCCTGAAGCCGACAGACGCGGCCCCTTCCCAGGAGATGACTTCCAGCAGAGCAGCTAATTGCCGGTGCGTGCTCCTTGCCTTTATTCTCGCAGGCTCCCAGTTCAACGAGACAACTTGTCTGCTCCTGAAGGTTACTAGCTGCTCGCCTGACGTTTCTGAGCACATGACATGGTATATTTTTTTGTTATAACATACGATAAAAGCTGATGTATGGGTCGCGAATACCCCCGAAGATACATCATGTGGTCCTTCAGCTCCTCAGGTCTTGGCATAGCAATCAATTACCAGCTCTTTGTACAAAGGTCCAAGAAGAATGATCTTTTCTATTTTTTCCTCATCTATTCCTTCACCTCCAGTCTTTGTACAGACAGTTCTCAAAGGCTTTTTTATTTTCATGCTTACATGGCCATGCTCTTTATGGACAATATCACCCCGATTACCAATGCTGTGATGATCTTTGTCACCACATTGTCAAGGACTCATGAGTTTTTAGGAAGTTGGCTTTTTTTTTTCCTTTTTCTTTTGAATGATGCTTCCTTTCTCTGCATTAAATGTGTTTCTATTGTTGTGTGTGTAAAAACTAGCTTGTTTCCACTTCTTTTCTTGCTGTCTTGTATTTTCATTAGCATAGCTTTCTATGCAAGTAGCACTTCCAGACTTCTTTATCAATCACGTTTTCATCAAATATAACTTCCTGATTTATATTATAGCCCCTTTATTGCAGGCAGTCATAGAATTCAGTATGTTCAGCAAGATCTGTAAAAATACATATATATATATTCTGAAGTTTTCTATTGTTGCTTTCTTCTTCAAAAAACAAACCCAAAAACTCATCTCACTTCAAAGTCTCAGAGTAATTTGTTTCTCTGTGTAAATAAAACATGAAAACCTTTGTATCATTTGAGAAGCAAAAAGCCTTTTCTTAGAAGTATGAAATCTTTACGTGAAGAGGAGTCCATTATTCCCCTAGTTATTCAAGCGGAGGATTTCCATGAAGCTTGTGGAAAGACGGGGAAAAGAAAAATGGGCAGGTTTCCTCTGCGTGGTGCTGGGCCCTTTTTCACAATGCAAAACGAAGTTTCAGCCTTTAAAAATTCAAGCCCTGCCTAAAAATAAATATCCATGAATGGCTGGACAGCTCAGAGGGGTTCTCCAAGGCACCAGCTTGCGCCGTGGAAGCGAGTTACCTGGAGAGGTCTGAGATTTTGGTGGCGCAAACCGCGTGGCTTTGGGCTCCTTGAAGCCTGTGCTGGAAGAGCGCTGGCGGTGAAATATTTAGCTCCATTTTCCCATCAGTGAATAGCTGGAAAATAACTCCGCTGACGGGGGCTGGTGATTGTTTACATCTGACTGCAATCTTTGGTGAATCATCTTTCATGAGTACTGTGGGGAAAAATTATTTATTTTTTCTGTCATCTGAGCTGCAGCTGGAAATACCTCAACTGAGAAAAACTTCCTTGTGCTAGAACCGGCATCATCATGTTCTGTTCTGTTGCCTTGTTTCAACTTCGCCCATTCTCACGCCGTATTTAGCAGGTTTCCTTCTACACCGGTGTCTCCCGTTACTGTTGCATCCAAGACCGGTTGCGTGCCACGAAGGGTAGGTGTTGGGGGGGGGCCGACAAAGCATCCTCCCCCAGCTCTGGGCTGCAGCTCCTTCTCCCTTTTTTTCCTTGAAAAACGACTAAAGGTCTCAGGCTCATCCGAATGCAGAAACGTCTCTCTCGCTCTTTTATCTCAAATTTCTTCTCAAGACAAGAAAACCACTTCTGTCTGGCTCTGAATAATAACGGAGAGCACGGAGAGCCTCGGCGATATCAAAGTGTTCGCGGTGTAAGCACAGCTCAGTGTGAATAAGGATATCGTAATTCATCCCTCCGACATCAGACGCTTTACTGTAATTTTTAATTCTTTATATACTCATATGGGCCTAATTTGTACCTTTGAAAGCAACGAGGAGCTTGCCCTTGGCTTCGGGACGAGGAGGTGCCCAGGCATTCCTACACGGGCTGTTTTAAACTCAGCTCTAGAGGTCTTATTTTTTTATTATTATTATTATTATTTTAAATAGTTTTTCTCTGCTTTTGTGTGTTAGAGGGCTATCCCCTCTGGTAACAAACTTAATGCAGGGGAATGCAATTAACTAAAAGCAAATGAACTGTGTTATTCCAAATTCTCTGAGCTCATACAATCACTCTTGTAATTTTCAAAGGACACAGCAGAAAACTTGCAAGACTAATAATCATAATTATTATGAATAATGAATCCTGAGATTATTACACAATAAAAACACGCCCTCCCATGCTGTGTCTTACTGTTCAATTATTTAAAGCTCCCTGACAATTATAAACTCCCTTTAAGTCTGTCTCCTTATATGATGAGGAGCTGTAACCCCAGCCACAGCAGCTTTTTTATCATTTCAGTTCAAAATAAAATTGCATTTAATGTTTCAAAAAGATTTTTTCTGTAGTCCTCCAGCTTTTTTTTTGCTAAGAAATACTGTTTTTTTTGGTTCTGTTTTTTTTTTTTTTTTGCAAGTGTTATCAAGGAGAAAAAGCAAGCAACGTTTCAAACCAAAGTGCTGTGATTGTGTTCTCCCAGGAACAGAGCTGGAAGAGGATTGTGTCGACTTCTTAAAAAAAAATAAAAATTAACTGTACTAGAAAACTGAATTATATATTAATATTTGTCAATTTGAGAAGAATTCTGTTGATTCAGCTCAGAGCACCAAGCAGCAAACTCCTCTAACTCAGCCATGGCAGAGCTGCTCAGCTTCCCAGCACTTGTCAACCCTGTCCAGGCACTGCAGGTATCTCAGGGTTTTCTCCAATTTTTCCCATTTCCCCAGGTTTGTTTTTTTTTTTGAGAACCAGGGGTGCAGCGGGAACAAATTTCTTGCAGAAATTTTTCTGCAAGAATTCGTAACTTGAACCAAAAGAATTTCCTCTGGACGCCCCATGTGGCTATTCAGTAGAATTATTTCCACATCAAATTTTAGCTCCTGTGTAAAGTAAATAGCTTTTTTTTTCTTTTCCTTTTTTTTTTTTTTTTTTTTCCCCTGTACCCAGTAAAATATTTCTCCCGTTCGATCCCCCGTATCCTTCCCCTCATCAAAGGCTGGTGGGTGGTTCTCCGCTGAGAAATTGCGACCTAATAGGTGAGGAGAAGGTTGGAAATTACAGGTGATTGAAGAGAGAATTAGAATGGTAGAAAGCCAGCAATTTTTAAGATGCTACTGTAACTACCACCATTATGTCTAATTCTTTTTAAGTCTATGGCAAAGTAGATAATGTTAACAAAACTATTAGTATCACTGCACGCTGCTATAAATATCCTGTTGTCTCAGAGTAACCGCTCTTCTAGCAGGGCACGGTGAGTTTCATTAATGTACAGATTAGTTCTGCTGCTTGCTTGCTTTTATCTGTAAATTCAATATTATAGGGGAAGCGCATCTTAAGAAATATGTGGTGTTTTTTTCTCAGTGCTTTCTACCGTGATAATGGTCTCAGAATTAGTATTCAACCCATCTGATCGCTACTTTTCCAGCTGGCTTAGGTGGGGAGATGGCTTTCAGGAAGGACGCAACCCTGCCATCTCTGACTTTGATTCCTGTGATCTGCTGTCGAGCTTTCTAATAGGTTTATTAGCGATTGTGGGTACGAATTCTCTGGTTGGGAATCCTCTTAATTACTAATTTTCTTTGGAGCGAGTGCTCTGGGGACGACGTAGCTGATGAAGCCTGCTTGCCTACAGACTTGCATCCTGCAGGCTCGTGCCTCGGACCTGCAGTAATCCTCACCGGGTCCTTTCCTGGCCCCTCATCCCCTAAATTTCAGGCCCCACCGTGAAGAAATGCAGTAATGGCCATCAATTCTCACATTTTGGGTAGTAATGCGAGGCTGACGTTGGCCAAACCCATACATAAGGCAGAAGAGTCATTGAATTCCCTTTGAAGCCTGGGACGCCACATCCAGGCACTGACTTTCATTAAATCCTTGATATTTCCTTTTTTTTTTTTTTTGAGATCCATAATCTCATGTGGATTTCAGTTAGAATTGGCCAGAAGATGACAGATGCCACAGAGGCTCTAAAGGACGGGCAGATAGCACGGCCGTCGTTTCATTTCCTTAAAAATACCAAATGGTAAAAACGGCCGTGGAAGATGGTCTCGCACAGGCTTTGATCCAGGGCTGAAAACCTTGGTTTCAGGAGTACGGAAATTGCTCCTAAAGCAATAAATCGATAGATAAATTGAGTTCAGTCCGTACTTAGGACCAGTTAGGGTCAGTGTTCATCTCTGCGGCGTAGCAGCCGCTGCAATTTCTCTTCTCGAGGCCGATGGACCACAGAAGGCAGGTGACAAGAAGCCCTTCGGTGTTTTGCCTTCCTGGTATCCGTCTGTCCTTTGAGTCCTGGATGGGTCCCCGAGCTGGGACACCGACTGCTTCGGTGGCTGTTAGGTGCTGTGAGGCACACCGTTAGCTCTTTCGACCTGGTGTGGGCTGATCCAGATTATTTAAAATCTCGCTTTCCGCTATCCAGGAAATGTGGACTCGGACGTTTCTCTCGTCTTTGTTTATTTTCGAGCTGGATGGTAGCGTTTATTTCATCCCATTTTACGCAGACAGTGCGATAAAACGCTGGGGTGAATCAGAAATTCAAAGCCGGTGTCAGGAAAAAGGTAGCACTAAGAGCAAAGTAGCCATGGCACCCAGGCAATTGCAGACGGAAAAAGATCTCTTAGATCGTCGTCGGTCTCTTTTGATACTTTTATCTCTAAGATCTGAGCTTTTCACATTACCAAATTTGCTTACCCGTCGCCTCCTGTCTCGAGCTAAGTGATTTGGGGGAGCTTTTTTTTTTTTATTGCCTGCATTATAATTCACATCATAACAAAGCAATCAAAAATAGGCATTATTATTTCATTGTGCAGATGGGAAAAGGCGAGAGCAGTGTAAGAGAGATGCTCTATGCTATGCTGAAAATCTTGCAGAAATAGCAATGGAAATACCTATAAGCCAGGCAAAAAGGGTTTGCTACACAGCCAACCTTCTTTTTATATCTCTAGCTTGGGCTACCTGATAGAAATTCAGATGGTTTTGGTGCAGGTCAAAGCTGGCTCCCTTTCAGACAAATATTGTCTCAATGAAGACCAAAGATGAACTAATGAGTGAATTATCTTAGCTATCCCCTAGCCAAGAGGTGGCAGAGGCTCAGTAAAGCAAGAAAAGTTGGCCAGTTTTTGCAGCTCACAGAATCCCAGCCTGGTCCCAGTGACCTCAGGTTTGCTAATTGCTCTGGGAATGGGCTTGTTGCCTTGAAACTATTCCCATCATGTACCAGCAAGGACGCTCACTTGGACTTTTTGGAGCTCGCGAGCTGCCAGCAACCACCACATGATGGCATGGTTTTGCTGCTGGTGGAGGTGGGTCAGTTGGGCAGACGACCTGCAAGGATTTTAGAGTTGTTCTTCGGAGAAGCAGCTCTTTCCTCCTGTGCTCATCACCCGAAAATACAAACTGCTACATGACTGCGTATGCACTTAGCTTGTAATTCTTCGCTTCTCAGACGAGGAGGAAAGGTGCAGAAAGTCTCGCCTGAAAAGCATCGCCATTAGCTATGCATGGCTGCCCCCAAAATTCATGCTAGTGTCATAAGTTTTGATAAATAATCCACCGAGCAAATAAGGAAACACATGCCGCCTTCTGCTAAACCTTTGAGTAACGCTGAGAGCTGAATAACGATAATAAAAATTAGAAATTATAAACGGCGAATGTGCCTGGTGGAAGCCTGAGCTACAGAAAATGACTAATTTATTGTATAGCATTTGAGAAAGATCAGGTTCCTAGGAATCCAAAACATAAGAACTAAAATACGGAGCAAGTACCTCGTTTAGCCAAATTAAGGGAAATGCTACAGAGAAAAAGTGATGCCGAAGCAGTTGGTTGCTTTACTTTATGTTGGATTCCTAGCTTATGTTGGACTCTTCTTTCCTCGTAATTATTATTCAATCAGTCATAAAACACCTCCTTGCCACAGAAAGAGGGACCTGTTTGGTCCCATCTTCTCTGAAAACAAAGGGTTTGGCCCAAATATTGAAGGCATCAACAGATGTTTAAATCCTGCCGTCAGCTTGGGCCAGGACTGGGGAGGAGGCTCCATCCCTGGAAGAGAAGCCAGGCGTGTGCTGAAGCTTCAAGCGACTTGACATCAAAACTTGGAGGCTTGTGTCCATCCATCAGCAAAGCCTTGTGGAGTGGGGTAGGGCAGTATAATTCAGAGATCTTTCTTTCTTACACGCTTACATGGAATTTGACTGAAGACCTTGGAGGTCTCATTGGTCATAATGTTGGACTCGGATGGCCACGTGTCTCTGTGAAGAAAACTTGAGCTAAAGGAGAGATTTAGAGATGGGGCTTCAAGATTGACAGCTCAAAGTGTGAGTACGTAGTCTGCCTCCCTGGAAGGTCTCCGAAATCAGAGTACACGAACCCCAAATGCAGCAGCACGTCGTGGTCCAGCAGGAGGTGCTCCATGCTCGCACAGTTTTGGGGTATGCTAAGGAACAAAGACCAGGGGGCGCAATTTTCGCTCAACTATAATGAAAGTCATGCCATCTTCCTTTGAAAATGGCAAGATATTTCACAATCGAAGATCAGGAAGCTATACCAGAACGTTTCCTAAAAGAAACGCTTCTTTCTGAAAATCACTGAAATGTTCCCGTGCTTTCAAAGTTCTCCCCTTATCATTTTTTGTCTTCAGCAAAAAGTACTATTCAACTTTATGTTAAATTTATGAATCGTTCAAAACCCTTCAGGGCTCGGTTTTAGAGCCAGTTAAACTTTTGCCAAAATAAAATAAATAAAATAGCCGACCTTCGAGCCCCCGGCCCAGCCCTTACTACAAACAGGCGCTGCAGCGCTGAGTTCACTTGCAAAAATAATGAACACGCTCCGGGTCCCTTGCTGCGTTTTGAGTACCGTAGGTGATGGCTCCATTTATGTTTGCCGTTTAGCACTGTTGGTATTTGACCACGAAATGCCTTCCGAGTCCCTCGGCTGCCTTAAAACCCTTTGCTTTATTTCTGCTTTTTCTATGGGCGGCAGCTATCGTTACTAGATGAACTGACCAGCGGCTCCTGGGGGAGCGCTCGTGGGTGATTGAATTGCTTGCAATCAACAGCCTCCCCCCCCGTTTTTCCCGGTGACTAATTGGTGATGACAGATGTCACCCGCGCCGTGATGCGTCACGGCACCGAGGGGGAAAGCGATAGAACAACCGAGCGGATCCCACCCCTGGATTTTTAAAATATTTATGATATTCCTGTGCAGTGCCAGTTAGTTAATAAGATCTGATGACTACGTAAGCAGCCTTTAAGACTGTATTTGCCATTGATTTTTTTTCTTGTGCACGTGACTAGCAATTTTATAGTCTGTAAGCGGAAAGGGGTCTCCCTCCCGTGGAAGAAGAGGAAAAGTTGAAGTCTGTTGACTGTTACCTGGGAGAAGTGAGGGGGCAATGCTACCTTCCTGTCCCCCCACCTTCCCCTAGTGCTTGTTAATGTGGAATTGAAGGAGTAAATATTTGGTGGATATTCCTCCTGTGAATGAAATTCCAGTAGGTCTAGGACGTATGAGCGATGGTCTTGCATTGCGTGCTGTTGTTGGCTGAATTTACCCCAAAGTGTGGTAGAGAACAGTTCAACGATGGGAGTTGTATGTCAGAGAGGAGCTGGTAGCATCCACCTCTGCTGTCCCCTTGTCCTCACGTAGTATCAGGGGCACAAAGAGGCTTCCAACGCGATTATTACTGCGTGGGGTGCAACTCGCGACGTCTCCCAAGCCTGTAACTATTTTCCATTTTCAACACGCTGCTCCAAAAGCGCCGTCGGGCTGATCCTGGGAGGTGCTGAGTCAGGAGAGAGCTCCCCTTACAGCAACACCCGGCGTTGTTGACACACGTGAACCTCGGTGATTTATAGCGAGGTTCGTAATGTCATAAAAGAGGCATAATAAAAATTAGTACCGCATGACTCGTTTCGAAGAACATCGTTACGGCACCGAGCGATAATGAATAGCTGCGTGATAAGCCAGAAGGGAAGAAGTACGTATGGCGGCGAGGACAGATCTTTTAGTTGGGAAATTAGTATCACTGCAGATGGGCTGAAGATGTCTAAGCATATGCTGATGTACCCTGACGCTCCGGCATGTGCTCGGTGTCATGGGTAAAACCCAACGCGTGTGAACAAATCCGACGGGGACGCGTGCGGTCACATACGAGCCATGCAAATGCGAGCTCTGCCTGCGTTTGGAGGATAGATTTTTACACAGAGCCTGAAGAAATGCTTCTGAATGCGATGCTTTGAAACCGTGTTTGCGTGGTTAATCAGCCGAATGAAAACTGGAAAGGCCAAATTTTGTAGATGGTCCCCAAGAAAGGTAATAGGAGTTGCTTGTGCAGAAAAGTGCATTTTGTTTGGCCGGAAGTAAGGCGCGACCAGTAACTTTTTCCGATCTGATAGATATTTGAGACAGCAAATTACACCTATTTCACGTCTCCCTAAAGGTCATCCGATTCAAGGCCTGCTTTTCTCCCGGCTGTTAGAAGCAAGATCAAAATTTAATTACTTAATGGTCAGGCCAAAACATGGGGACTCATCGCAGTTCGTGTTTCTCTGCTTCACTGGTTCGTGATTTAGTTGCTTAATCTGGGGCGATGAGAGCTCCCGGCTCCGGGTCCCAGGGCTTTCCCAGGGAACATCCTCCCGATGCAGGTTAGCACTGGGATTTAGATGTGACCGTCCATGTGAAATGTGGATTTTTTTCCTTGCCTTCCCCTCTCAGATCCTGGTTGCTGTCCTAACCCGCCGTGGGTTGCGTTGGCGTTGAGTTCATCCAGATAAATCTTCCTGGGATAAAATGGTGCTGTGCAAAGCTCCAGCTCCTCTCATCTGCAGCTCTGGGTGCAGCCTGTTTAATTAGAAACAATTAGTGATGCGTTACCAATTTAATACAAATTCCTATTTAATACAAATTTCTATTTGTCTGGTAACTGGTGCAAAGAAAAATTAAGCAACTCTTGCTCTACAGCCACGATCACTGATTTTGTTTAGAGTTGTTCTATTTCTTCCCTTGATGTAAATGAATATTGATTTTTTTTGAAGAAGAAGAAGAGAAATTAAGAACTGGTTTTAATCCCAGCTGTGGGTCAGGAACCGCCTCAGAGGCTTTGTCCAGAAATTGTTGTCAGCCCCTAAACTTCCTCCGCTGCCTGCAGTGACGCGATTTAATGGCATGGCCCCATTAAAATAAATGGGCATATTCTGTAAAATGAAATGGGAACAATTCTTTCCGAAGCGTCTGTGTTCTAAAAAATGATGAATCTCCCCAAATTGGTAGCTATTACAGATCTCCTTATGTAAGCCAATTTCAGTGGAAGAACGCCTCACTTTTTCAGTTCCTAGGTGTTACAGCATCTCTCTGGTTACAGATATTCCTGCAGGGAGTTTTTTCTCAGATATATCTTACACCTTCCGTAGAGAAAACTGTGGAAGATGGGTCAGAGAGGTTCTGGAAAAAATAAATAATGAATTGCCTCAGTGCAGGAGTGCCACAAAGGATTGTATTGACCAGGCTGTACTGAGCAACACTAGACCATAAGGACAAGTTTGATGTTACTTGTGGCATTAAAATTCCCCGTAAATAACTTTTCCATTTACTGCTGAGGATGAGAACGGTTTTATGTTCTTGCAATTCATGCTGTGCGAATAACTGAAAGTGCTAAACACAAGGAAGTTATTGGGGGTGCGGGGACGAGACTTGAATTAGTCCAAAAGTTTCTATTTTTGCACGAATAAAACATCTTCTTGCCCTGAAATGAAGTGCTTAACATAAAACATGAATGTTCCGTTTATGCTTAAATACATGCAGAAAAATCTTGTCTTTTTAAATGGAAATATAGATATATAGAGATATATGTAGATATATGCAAACCCTTCATATCTGTATTGAAAATACCAAATCAATGAATTGAAATAGCTGCTAGAAAGCACGACAGATATTTTGATGTAGCGTCTTTGGCTGAAACCTTCCATTGGATGTCTTGAAATGTCGTATTTTGGCACCAGGGTACATGGCCTATTTAAGGAAAGTGTGATTTGCAGCAGGAAGTTGAAGGTTGGAAGTGCGGTAGGTTTCTCACTTTTCCTGAAAAATATCGAGTTTCAAATCTTACCCACAAGCTCTAATTGACAGCGTTTTAAAAGTTTAGATAGCCTATAGTATGTGTTGTTATTTTAGCATACTGCAAGTGTTAAAAGGGTGGCAAATGACTGCTTGAATAGTCTTGGCTTAGCTAAGGTTGCAATTAAAAAATTGCTAAATGGATAACGTCATGAAAATTAACCACTTGCTGTGAGGTATAGGCAGATCCTATATATAGCTCAGGTTACTAATCTCTCTCTGTATTAATTTATGACCTGAAAAACATTTGTATTTGTTAAGGCAAGGGTGTGGCAATATGGTATAACAGGCTCCGATTTTGTATGTGAATTAAACACGAGTAATTAAAAGCATGCAAATTTTAATTGCTTTAAGAGCCGAAAAATCAAATTCATCTGAGTTGGCTCAGGTACAGATTACCAGAATAACTTTTAGATCAAAGTTAAAATTGCTAGTTGAAAAACAAGAGCAACAGTTTCTGAACACACAGCCACTTTTCAACTTATTTTTCGTCTTAAACATACATTTTTTTTCTCTTTTCCCATCAATTTGGTAGTTTTGCAAGAGAAGCAAACAAGTCTTTTTGGTACGGAGGTATAGAACCTGGGTTGAGGTCTGGGATAGCACTACGTAAAGGTCCCAGGAGCACTTCAGTGAAATTATTTATTTATTTATTTATTTTATTGGATTTAGAGGATCTGATGTCTCTTACCAGGAGAAGCTCAGGAATAAACTCACATCACCTATTCCCACCTTTGCTTAGCAATAATGAAGTTACATCGTTTTGATTCCAAATCCAAAGGTTTTCGTCATTCGGTCATCATCTCTTCTTGTGTATCCCCCAAAAGCTTTTGTTGGTCTCTAAAGACACAATTTTAAGAGGGGAAAGGTGCTGCTGCCAGGACTTCTCCCTACCTGTGAGCAGGTGTGTCCACGCCTATTTAAAACCAGCAACTGTGAAAACGTGTCTTATAACTGATCTATATTCAACACTAAAGGCTGTAAGCAAGAACCTCCATCAAACGTATTTCTACATTCTCTAAAAACATTTGCTTTTGGAAAATGCCACCAGCAGGACCCAGTGCAAACACGAGTCCTACTGGCAAAGTAATAATAAGGTCACAAAACTCACAGCCGATTCTGGATTAAAAATAGAGGGAGGTTTGGTTCATAATTTGAGATGCTTCACGTGGCTTCGTAAAGGAAACACGGAAATCAGACCCAATTGGGCTATATTCAGGCCTTCTCTGTAGGTTCTTTAGTCATTTGCACCTGTGGAAAATGAATGGGAGCCGTCTGATTTCGTGCTCGCTTTGTACAGAGGTAGGTGATTATTCACACCGCCATGAGAGCAGAGAGAGATGTGCCTCATGAGGAGTTAATTCAAACCACATCGGGCTAAAATCAGCCCCTGTCAAACTTGGATGTAGATGGTTTAAGCAGTGGTGGATTGATCTTGCGTAGTCTATGAAAGAGTGAAGGATTTCAGATATTGCTTGCTGAGATAATTCCAGGTTATATGTCTTTCTATTTTGTACAATATATGTTTACTATTCACTGCTAGCAACGATAAATGTGAAATTGCTTTTGTCAGTGATAGCTCTACAGAGTTTACTGAAAGCCAAAGTAGAATAAGTACTCGGTGGGCTAGAACTACAGTCCCAATCTTGCTGCTTTTCCCCTCGTTTTTCCCTATTATTTAAACAAACGGGCACCTAGCAAGTCAGCCACCACAGCATCCGTGTGCACGAGGTCACGGTGGGTATGGATTCACCTCCAGATTTAGGATATTTATTCAGCAGGCTTAAAGGTAGATGCCTTTTCATGGTTTTAGTAGCTTTTTAGACTCCATTTCTGTTAGGTCTCCCCATTTTCCATGGGGGGAGCTTAGACACCCATCGTGTGTAGAGTCACCTAAACATCGAGACTTGGGGCTGATGCTAGCTCAGGTTTCTGAACGCTAAACCGCCTTTGATGGAAGAGACTTTGATGAAAGTCTGCTGTGCTTTGCCACGAGGATGGTTCCTCGGTGGAGGAATTGCATACTGGGGTGGTTTGTAGGGGAGCTTGAGGGTTTCTGCAGGTTCTCAGATGCCAACATTGTTAATAACAGGGCAGTTTTCTGAATTTAAGTACAAGAACTCCACTGAAAAAGCCTTGTAGGTTTTTCTGTGTCTTTTTTTCCCCCAGATCTTGCCCTTGATACTTCTCTAGAGATGTTTACCCAACACAGCTCATTAGAAGACAACACGCTTACAATACACGAGTCAACACACAGAACAGGCCAGAAGCCCAAATCTCCTCGCTCTGACCGTGCAGCGAAGTAGTTGTGTCTTTCTCCTATGAATGTACACAGATTATACTTTAGTCTTGTGTTTGCACATTATTTAGAGCAGTGGCCCATGACTAAGGACACTAAACACAATCTCAGTGCAAATAATGGATCGCAACTTCGCAGCCAAAAGAGCTGAGGCGAAGGCTTAATCCTTTCTTTCAACACATCATTACTCTGGAAATGCCACTGGGAAATTTCTTAATTCCCTCCGGTTTTGGATTGATCTCAATAAGTAAGGGGCAACAATAGTTGTTATTAATAATAACGGTATTAATTGCTCTTAAAAAACAATTTAGGGACAATATAAGGAAACGCTGTGCCAGTATTTAGTGAGCATGGTGCTTTCCACAGAAAGCTATTCTTCATAAGCTGTTTAGGTGATAAACCACCCTTAATGATCTCACAGTAGATGAATGCTACTAATATAGTTTACAGTATGTCCATGGGTACTGGCCCAAAATAAACTTACAGTAATGGAAAAAAAATACTTTGGGTTTGATACCAGTGATGAAAACCTGGTTGGATGGCTTTCACATGGACTTGGTGGCCAACAACCAAACCCTTAAAATGTTCTAAAGAGGTACTCTTCTAAAATGAATTCTACTGCTTGAACCTGCAGTTTATTCATTTCTGGATTTTAATTATAGACAGAACCCTTTTCTATGTAAAAGGGTGTTACTGCTTAGTCTCACTGTCTCCTTCCTGCTTGCTTTATCCCACTTTGACGCAATTACCGAACAAATCCTGTGCCGAAACACCCTACTTAGTTTCTGCTTTCCCCAGACCAAAGGTTTGTAGGCTTGAGGCTCTGAGTGGCCGGTTAGTGCTTGTTTATGAGGTTAAATACTTAGGCTGCTTGGGGCGTACAAGACAAGAGCACTGAAACAGGAGTGAACAACTGAATATATCGGTCTCAGTGATCACACGTACAATAAATAATTTTCAAGTATCCCGAGGAACTAGCTGACTTGAGTTTTCCATGTTGCTGTTTGGTTGAGGATGCTGTGTCTTAAGGTGTGATTTTACTGTTAGTTTTTTTTTTTCTCTCTCTTTCTTTCATCCCCTCTCATTTATTCACGCTTATTCCGTGCCACCTTGGCCCTTTGTTTCGTGACACCTCAGCCGTGCCCAGCACGGCACCTCCCGCCAGCCCCGCCACCTCCGTGCCACCGGCCTCTCTGACTGTGTCCTCTCCTTCCCCTCCAGCTGTCCCAAGCTCCAGTGTCCTCCCCTCTGCCCCCCGAGATGTGGTCCCTGTCTTGGTGTCCAGCCGATTTGTCCGTCTCAGCTGGCGCCCGCCCGCGGAAGCCCGAGGCAGCATCCAGGCGTACACGGTCTTCTTCTCCAGGGAAGGCATCAACAGGTAGGTGTCCTCTTGCATCCCAGGGCACTGTCCCTCGTTGGGGACAGCCCCAGAGCTCCTTACCATCGTCTTGCAAAAGATTCTTAGCCTTGTGTTCTTCCCTCTGTGTGTGTGTGGAAACAAAAGGAACCCAATGTTTTGAGGCCAGCAGTGCCTTTTGTTGCAGTCTATTTTTGTAGACGACACGTCAACGTTTATATAACAAGACTTGTCGTCTTGGTACGAGGGACTGTTTTGGATGACAGTGATGCCAATAGATCCTACCCCTCCGGCTTTTACTCGGCCGTCTAACGTATTGTTAGCTCCATGGTTTACCTTTCATCTTCCCCCGAAGCCACGGGCTCAAGTGTTGTTTGCATCCCCAGCGGGGGCGAATTTGTTGAGCCCTAATCAACTCGAGAGGAGGATGCTTTTAGAGCACAGCAAACGGTGCAAGGTCTTGAAAACAGTCAGGGAGAGGGCGAGGAAGATTTTAACGTGATTGCGAATGCAGCGGGCCAGCCTGGGCTGTTCCAGCCACACGGCTGATTGCTGCCCAGCAGACATCTGTTTTGTTATAACGACACTATAGAGATTTTGTTAAAATGGCACTATAGATTATTTGGTCTTTTCCTGATTCCTCATGATCCATGCTCTTTTCACACTCAAACACGTACTGTACAGTTACTTTGGTTTTGTTTGCCATACAAAAAATATTTGATGCCTGAGAAGAACCTCGTGCTTTTCCCTTCCTGTACAATCACTATGAAGAACTCGTTTCGAGTATCCCGTCCTTTATTTCACTGCTGGCTGGCAACTGGTACTTGTGTGTGTAAAGCTGAGGATGCTCAGCTCCCCCCCTGTCACTCCCAGTTTGGGTACCAAACGAGGATTCACGTGGCAGAATCAAGTATTTTGTACAACTGGGTCCTAATATTAGTCTGTACCCATCAGTGCTGGTCGCGGTGGGATAGGACATGGGCTGTGCAAGGGGATTCCCATTTCTTTACTCTTCGAAAAACCTTTGGGATTTGTTGGTGTGCTTGGAATTGCCAAAGATGTAAAAGGAGCTCACCCCTGGGTTCCCTTCCATTAAAAGTATTTTTCTTCCAGAATTTGTGGTGTTGCTCGAAGCACTGAGTACCAGCGAGAGGCGTTAGGCCAATTCCTAACTAGACACACACCTTGGTAAAGAGCCTCCTGCAGAAGACTGCTGGCTCTGTGTTAAAATAAAGAAGTAAACAAAGAGCAAATAAAAACTTTCCTATGCTCCCCTAGCAAGGGACTTAAAACGGCACCTGCAGCTCGAGTGCACATCCCCAGTTCCGTGCAGCAAGCAGCACATGTGGTCTTGCAAATGTTTCGGCTAACAGCAGGATGAAATTAACGTCGTTTTCCTTTGAAAGCTTCCATGGAAATTTTGAGCTGTTTGACTTCGTTGTTTACATGTTATTTTTCCAAAAGAGCTGTTATTCTTTTTTTTTTAAAAAAAAAGATAAAATACAAATGGGTTTGACATTAACCTCAGGGATGCAGAGGAATTGTCAGAGAAATTACTGCAAGTCTGGAGTACGGAGCTCACCCCGTGATGATTTGCGTGGCAGGAGGCAGCACCAGCACACACGGTGGCTTTGGGGACAATCCAGAGAAGTTGTCCCCTGTGTTTTGAACTCTCCCATAAGGGCTCTTCGGCTCAGCCCTTTGAAAGAAGCCACTTTTGGAAGCGATTGCGCTTATTGCCGTGCTGTAATCGCCAGGGTCCTTCTGACGGGATGCTCTTTAATCTTCGTGCTCTGCTAGGCATCCGGCGGGGGATCAAATGGTTTTTCTTGCAGATAAGGATGACTGGAAAGAGCACTTAAAGGTAAAAGGCAGGCTTCTCAGGAAAGGATAAAACAAACCCGAAATCTATTAGGAAATAAACAGCCAAGCAATACCTCTGCACTCAGGAAAGTTGCTGGGTTGAGAAAAAGTTCAGATTAAAAAGTGATATACTCCGTACCACTTGCTGATAATAGCAGACTACTGACAAAAAAGGAACAAATAGCTGTTCATGTATAGGATCTGTTAGCGGATACATAACCGAAGCACACATTTTATTGTTCTTCTTTCCTGTTTAAATATGGTATTAGAATATAATGCATGAATTTCAGTGGATACCGCTCTGCGAGGTGCACACATGGACGTAATAGAAAAATCCATCCTGCCCTGATGGAGAGCGGTTTCGGGAGAGAAAGGAGCTTTTGTACCTTTTCCCTTGACATTATAAGCTCCCCGAAAACAAACTCTTTCATACCCAAGTAATAAGGTCAATGCTTGTCAAGTTCTGCAATGGAAGAGGTAAATCTCTGCCTTCTTGCCGTGTTTCCCATTGCGCTGCCCAGATGGTGAGCTCCTGGGAGTGGTGCTGCCCACATTGCCGGCATCTCATCCATCCACACTGAACTTTAAACTACTTTTTTTTGTTGCTGGAGGTGGTCTTCATGTGAAAACCACCGGAATTATAGATATAATTCATATAATTGATATAATATAGATATAATTGATATATATATAGGTATAATTTGACTTCAGCAAGGCTTTTGACACCGTTTCCTACAGCATTCTCCTCAAGAAACTGGCTGCTCTTGGCTTGGACTGGCGCACGCTTCGCTGGGTTAGAAACAGGCTGGATAGCCGGGCCCAAAGAGTCGTGGTGAATGGAGTCAAATCCAGTTGGAGGCCGGTCACTAGTGGCGTTCCCCAGGGCTCGGTGCTGGGGCCGGTCCTCTTCAATATCTTCATCGATGATCTGGACGAGGGCATTGAGTGCACCCTCAGTAAGTTTGTAGATGACACCAAGTTAGGTGCGTGTGTCGATCTGCTCGAGGGTAGGAAGGCTCTGCAGGAGGATCTGGATAGGCTGCACCGTTGGGCTGAGGTCAACTGCATGAAGTTCAACAAGGCCAAGTGCCGGGTCCTGCACCTGGGGCACAACAACCCCAAGCAGAGCTACAGGCTGGGAGATGTGTGGTTAGAAAGCTGCCTGGCAGAGAAGGACCTGGGAGTGATGGTTGATTGTCGGCTGAATATGAGCCAGCAGTGTGCTCAGGTGGCCAAGAAGGCCAACAGCATCCTGGCCTGTATAAGAAACAGTGTGACCAGCAGGGCTAGGGAGGTGATCGTCCCCCTGTACTCAGCTCTGGTGAGGCCGCACCTCGAGTACTGTGTTCAGTTTTGGGCCCCTCGCTACAAGAAGGACATGGAGGTGCTTGAGTGAGCCCAGAGAAGGGCGACGAAGCTGGTGAGGGGCCTGGAGAACAAGTCCTATGAGGAGCGGCTGAGGGAGCTGGGATTGTTCAGCCTGGAGAAGAGGAGGCTCAGGGGTGACCTTATCGCTCTCTACAGGTACCTCAAAGGAGGCTGTAGCGAGGTGGGGGTTGGTCTGTTCTCCCACGTGCCTGGTGACAGGACGAAGGGGAATGGGCTTAAGTTGCGCCAGGGGAGTTTTAGGTTGGATCTTAGGAAGAACTTCTTTACCGAAAGGGTTGTTAGACATTGGAACGGGCTGTCCAGGGAAGTGGTGGAGTCACCATTCCTGGAGGTCTTTAAAAGACGTTTAGATGTAGAGCTTGGTGATATGGTTTAGTGGAGGACTTGTTAGCATTAGGTCAGAGGTTGGACTCGGTGATCTTGAGGTCTCCTCCAACCTAGAAATTCTGTGATTCTGTGATTCTGTAACTGTATAGTAAATATATTCATCTATAAACTTCCTCAAAACCAACAGCGTTTCCGTCTAGATGTGGCCGCCAGTTAATTGGAAGCGAATTTGGAGTTGCAACTTTTTTGTTGAGAACATTTGCCAAATCGGCCAGATCCAGTATTTCGTTTTGAATGTTGGTCTCCTTTTGTTCGGATTCGCCCTCAGCCTGATGGCTTGTTTGTTCGCTCCTCTCATCCGTCTTCGCTGCTTTGCTTCTGTACCGAGTGAGCATTGATTCACACGGGCATTTGATATTTGCGTGTTAGTCATCACGAAGAAAGAGGCACTGTTTATTTTGGATCTTGCAGCCGCAGAACAAAAAATAACCCCTTACATGTGATCTCAAGCCGTATTTAATTACCTGTCTGGAGTATTGAATGAATTCTGCCTCCTCAGTGAGAATTTACGTGCTGTATTTAAAATTAAAAATCAAAGTTTTAAATTAAAAAATGATTTATAAGAGAAATATTTATACAATAATATATTTATATAATAATATTTATACAATAATGTATTTATACAATAATGTATTTATACAATAATATACTCCTGTTTGACGTTTTAGAGGAGACACAAAGCCCCAACATACTGTTCAGTTTTTTATCGCAACCTTGGAAATGGCGAATTGGCCTAAATAATGGGCTCTGGTTTGTAGCCATCCTTCTTTAACTGAATGTTTGCAAACATAAATGAATAAAGAAAATAAATGAAATGGGATGCCGTGATCTTAAAAGAAAAGGAGGAGGAAAACACTCCTGGAAATCAGCATTATTCCAGCCTAACACAAACTCCTTCGATGAAGGGCTCTTGCAAGACTGGGAGCTGCTTTGTTTTCAGTTGAACGTTCACTAGAGGTTGTTTGCAACACCAGATTAATGAATGTACGGATAGTCACGAGCAGCCAGTAGAGCTCCCCAACCGCGTGGTGCAGAGCAAAGAAATGAATCAAGGGACCGCTTAATTGAATGCAAAAATCTTCTATTTGATTAGAGCCTATCTTTAGAATTCAGCTTAAGTTCTAAAATATCATTCCCAGATGAACGGTTTACATTAGTTTGGAGGTTTGCTTGTTACAATCAAGGACTTTGTGTTATTTCATGGGAGAACGATAGTAGGGGGTGAAAAAAGAGCTCAAGGTAGTGAAGTCCACCCGTTGTAAAATTAATAGTATTCATTTCACAGCAAGGAGCATTAACATGACTTGTCTTACTCGAGGTAACTAATTAGGTGTTTGAAACATTATAAAAGCATTTGTTACACACCTAGGAGATATATGGGGGCTGTAATTATCTTTTTTTACATGCTGATACTGTAATGTAACACGATCCTCAGTCACTGGAAATTACATGTCGAAGCCTCCATTTTACAAGTAAGTGAATGACTTTAGTCAAGGGCTTTTATTTTTAGCCCGTAATTTATGGCCCAGACGGGCTTGAAAAAGAGAACCCCAAGTGTAAAGGTGCCTGGCTCGAGGACGTTTGGTGCTTTTTAGGGAATTCCTGCACTGCCCTTACATCTTGGTCTCAGCCCTGCGGTGTTTGCTTGGTTATTTTTTCAGCCCCTGCGGAGGTCTTAGAAGCGTGAGCACCGACTGCACCATATAGGTGCACTTCTTTTTGATTTCTTACTAAGGTAATGCAAAAGACTTACCAAAACAATGCTCCAAACCATACACTTTTCCAGAATTTCATGTACGTATCCCCACGGGCGCCGCTGTCACAGAGAAGTATTCAACCAGACACCAGACGGCAGGTTGATTTATCACTTCATCTCCTTTTCCTTCCCCCACTATTCTGCTGTGGTCTCGTTGCTTTTTTGCTGTTAACAAAGAAAAGATGTGTACAGTGAGATGCATCTGCTGACAACCCCGTCACCGTGCAGGTGGGAAGTCCCTGCATGTTTTGGTTTCTCTCTTAGTATCGTGTGCTCCTGCCTCTCAGAGGACCTAGGAAGATTTTGTAGCCATTCATTGCAGGTGTCGGATCACAACACAGCGCCCCTGCTTCCAGAGTTGGTCTCTTCGTCTTGAATCCATTGGAGGCATTTTCCATGCAACTGGCTTCTTACTTCTACAGGTTGAAAATAGAAATGGGAGAGAGGAGGCAAGGGAATGCAATTTGATGAGCCTTGCTTGGGTGAGATTTCGGTTTAGGTGATGCTCCCCAAAGAATAAAGAGCTCGCCATCCCTGTCACAGCACACAGAGCCCCAGCAGAGCTACAAAAAGTTGGATAATTAGTTAATTCACTCTTGAATAATTTTTTTTTGCAACGTGAAATCTCCAAATTTTGTTGTTAGCTTTGCAGAGGGCTTCTGGTAAAGGAGAAGAGTGAGGCACGCCGTCCGTAGGAAATCAGCCGCAGAAGCGTTTTTACCCGCTTCTCTTTGCAGATTGTTTTTCCATCAATATTACTTTGCTGTTTTATTAAAAAAGGCGAAGGACCAACATGCTAGATTACTTCTGAAGTGCTAAAATACAAGTCTTTTGTAGCGCTTGCCACATTCCCAGTAGGCACCATTACTTGAATTAGGTTTTTGAAAGCAGAAATCAAAAGAAACCTTACAGACAAACAAGCTCTGAGCCAAAATTTGATAAGTAATCACACCTTGCAAGCTACTGGCTGCCGAAAGAAGGATCCAAAATGCATTTTAAAGTTATTTTTGTCATCGTTGCAGGGAACGGGCGGTCAACACGTCGCAGTCCGGGACGCTCCAGCTCACCGTGGGCAACCTGAGGCCGGAGGAGACCTACACCTTCCGCGTGGTGGCCTTCAACGAGTGGGGACCCGGCGAGAGCTCGCAGCCCGTCAAGGTGGCCACGCAGCCCGAGTGTGAGTGGGGTCGGGGCCGGGGCCACAGTTCTGCTTTGGTGCTCACACGTCCCATCTTCTGTCGTGTCACAGCGTAAAAATGATGCCGAAACGTAGGCTTTGGTATTTGTATTTAAAGACGAACATTTTCCATTAGTTTATGTTCACCTGTACACGTGTTTTATTATTTCTTAGAGTACGTGAAAGCTTTCAGTACAGTCTATTCTTGTTCTCTTTCCGTATGTCTCATCTATAAATATTGCTGGGACTCTGGTCTCCAGAAGGAAGAGGAATTTCTTTCCATTCAGTTTATCCTACTGCAGTTTTTCTCCCTTGGAAGGTCCAAGAAGGGCTATTGCAGAGAAAGCAACATTACTGTAGCACCTCCACAGCAAAATTCATTGTTTAGTGGAGTTGTTCATAAAAATGGTGTTGGTAGCTAAATCTGAGCATCTGAGGAGCAGAGCAGCTCCCATTCCCACAGAGATGGGTGCTGGACCTCGCAGGGACAGGCACTGGTCTGCGTTGGTGAACCGAAGGGGTGAGGGTGGGAGGCTCAGCCCCTGCCACGTCACCTTCTCCTTCTGAGACAGGGTGGACAATTTCTGCTCTGAGATTGCTCGGCTGTTTGTTGCAATAACTTCCAGGTATGCAATTGCTGTGTGCAAACACCGCCAGGGCTGTATTTCAGCCCTTTTGGGGTACATAATTTTTAAAAGTCAGTTTAGGAATCTGAGTTTTCAGCAAGTAATAAGCAAATTTTACGCAAATGACCATCAGCATCATTTAAGTATCAGCAATTTCTCTCTGTTAAAACACGTACAAATGCACGTAAATGTTTGCATGATGCATACGTATATTGACAGAAGGAAAAATAAGATTTCCGTGGGGAAAACTTGCTCTTTGCAAATCCCAGGTGAAAAGCAGGCACCGCTTCCCCCTGCTGTTACTGACTGATGCTGCCACAGCCCGGAGTTACCTGCACCGTTTAACGCCGCGCGTAGACGTTTGGAATATCCTTCCTATTTAATAAGTTCAAGATTCCTCTAAAGCGCCAAGTTAGAGCGTGGAGGAAATATTGCTTTCCATTTTTTCTCTTCGCTTTTTACCGGTGACCAAATTATCTTATCGTTTTTGAAACAACTCTCCCTGGTCCTGGGAGGCAGTCAGCCTCGGTGTGGCTGTCTTTTAGAACACGCTGTCGCTATTGTACAATAAATTACACGGCTGCCCCGAAATTGAATTTCCACATTATTTGAAAATATCCGAAGTATTATGCAATCCGGCATTGTTAAAGAAGAAGAAAAGCTGATGAAAAAGAACATCTGAAATTCATGTCTGTCAGTGCCTGTTTCTAGAAGTGCATACATTTGCTCGGTAATCAGTTTAAAAGATCAACGGAACAAGTCCCAGCTTTTTGAAATAATCATCCACAATATACGTGCTGGATTTATATGAAGGTTTTTGTCCCCAGATTAAACCTTTTTTTTTTTTTTCCTTTTTCTTTTTTTTTTTTTTGGAAACTGCAACCCCTTTTTCCTTGCCTTTATGGTCTATAATTTCACTACAGTATTATCAGTCCGGATTTAAATCCCTGCCTGCTTAAGCCATGTCTAATCTTTTCATACCACATGTGGAGACTTTGTGAGTTATTATTTTGCCTCCTCAAGATGCTGCTAAAGCAGCTTGGAAGTGGAGAATAAAGAAAGGCATCTATTCGTGCACGGGGGATTGAAATTGTCCATCGGAGGTTTGAAAGGGGTTCCCCGCTGCGGGACCAGCTCCCGGCTTTTCACATCCCTTAGGAATTAAAACCCGCTTCCTAATAAACCTGCGTCTCCGTGATGTGTGTGTTAGCTGCTGGAAGAGAAGATGAATAGGGAGGCATGTTGGTGTGCCCCAAAGAAACGCGGAGGCATCGCTGCAGCCTTACCATCTCCGTTCCGGGGAATTAATCCAGCGTGCGCTGACGTCTCAGCTTCCACCCAGGCAGCTTTGTGAAGGACAATGAATAACCGCATCTTTCTGGGGTAGGGAGGTTTTCTTACACCTACTTGCAGAAGCCCACCTGTGTGTCTGCCACCTCCTGTGGGAGCAGATCTCCGACGCCCGTGGTTGTCCCATACGGGGGGAAGGTTTCTGGTCCCAAACCAGCATGGTTTTGTGGCCAGAAACGGGGCTCGATGCGTTTGTAGACCTCCACTTGGGATCCTCCTGCTCATCTTGAAGCCAAGAGGAAAAGGGACTAAAATCAGCACTTGTCCTAGGGTTATTTGGGAGTGATAACTGCAGGCTCTGGGCAACGTTAGGTTTTAGGTTCACAATGGGAGATGGTATCACAGCAGGTTCCTGTTTTCATTAGAAAGAGGTAAGCACAGTTACAGGAAAGAAATTGCTTGGCAGCTGGGTTGGAAACCAGTATTTCAGTGGTGATACATGAGGGGAAGGTGGATGTGAGCACATGAAACCCTCAGGATGCTCACGTGTCTCTCGCCAGGGGCTAGGGCGAGTTTCAGGGACTTCATCGTTTTCTGTGCGGTCCGGGAGAAGGAGCAGCAGAACAGCAGGGCGCTTCAGGACATTTTCATCGCTGAGGGACCACTGGTACCCAACTCCGTGTTTCGACTGGATAGCTCTGTTTTTACATGGACAACCAGTCCTTTGTTTAAACTGATACGGAATCTCTTAGTTGACTTAGAGCAGGTGGACGTCCACGTGTTGGGCTCAGATGCGTGGACAGACTTGTGCTGCCGACCTGATCAGTGTAAGGTTATTACACAGCGTACATGAATATCACCAAGGGGAGACAAACAATTAGCTTAGGGTTCGTAAGCTCTTAGAGTTCATGAATGTCTTCCCTGGTTATCTCACTCGGCATCCAGATTTCCAGAGAAGCTGACACTAATTACTTTTAATTCCCACTGGAGGCTGGTGCATCCAACCTCAGAAATCAGTCCCTTTGTCAGAAGAAATTGTCATTTTTTGTGATTATGACGGGGAAGATACATGTAGATATATTTATCCCTGGCTGGCTGCAGCTAAGTTTTTTGTCGCAAAGACAAATAGCAGCAAAACCTGCCATCAATACCGCATTGAAGCAATTGCCCCAGAAGCTACCCAAGTTGTTTGTCTTCTTCTCACTCCAAGCTTTGCAGCGGAGGCAATATCCTTTGAAGGTATGACTTGCACAGGAAACATTCAAAGGACACGAACAAAATCCCAATTGCAGTCTGAGCGCGCGTTTGTCAGAGAAATGTCAAAACTGCATAGCAAATTAAAAGATCATTAACATGCATGCAATGAAATTTGACATGAAAAGCAAGGGAAGGCAACGTTGTCTTTAAAGAGCACGTAGGTGACGATTTTATCAGGCAGTAATCGCTTCCACATATGTTGACCCCCACAAATTAAGTTTGCATGTGCTGGAGTAATTGAATTTTCTGAAGTCTTGCATCAGACCCATCCGTTTTCGACACCGGTGCAGAGGTGGTGACACGTTGTCACCTCTCGGGGTCCCCAAATGGGGCCGGACCCTGCTGCTGTTGGGTGCTGAGTGTTTCGGAGGGTGCTAGCTCCACGTCAGCTGGTTTGGGGTATGGATTTGTCACGGTGCTGATAATGTTGTCGCCATAAATGACGCTAAATCATTTTGTGGTGGTCAATAGCAGTTGGTTTCTTCAGACCTTTGTGTACTGATGAAATAAAAAATGAATAATTTTTATAAGACCTGCAGCTAGTCCCATTTAACAAGGGAGCCCTTGGGCTCCATCGGGAGCCTCCTCTGCTCCGGCCCATGCTGGCTGTCAGGGTGATGAACGGAGGCCAAGAGGCTCCCGCTCCCCATCCATCGGCTCCCAACCACGCTACATTTATTACTGTTAAAGAAAAACTCGTCTCTGCCCGAGGCGGCGGCCTCACCCTGCCAAATTTCAGGTGTACACAACGCAGCCCCGAATAACGAACGGCCGATAACGAATAGGCCACTTGAGTTTTGGACAGCATCACCGCCGCGAGACGCGGGACAGGTTTATCAGCGTGTGAAAGGGTCAGGGCAGGCAAAAAAATAAAGGGAGCGTCTCCGGTGGATTGCTTCGGCAGGGAATCTTTCTCGTCGTTGGACGAAAGGGGGAAGCAGCGCTGAAAAACGCGTTGTGCGGAGTCATTAATATCCCCCTCATTTGTCTGCATCCTTCCGTAATGGCTCCGTGAAATGCACCCTGGGGTAACTTCACGCCGTTCTTACATGGTTCTTTAATTTTATGAGTAATTGACGGGGAGGGTTGGGGAGGGGGGGGAGAGGTTTTCGATTGCTTGAAATTTTAATGGAACGTGTCTCCCTTGCTAAATGTGGGGCAGGCATGAAGGGAAAGATGGTGGTGTCTGTTTTTCTGTCTCTTTCACTCGTGTCTAGCTTCCCATCCACTTCGTTCTCCCAAGGCTTTGAAATCTTTGTTTTTTTCCTGGGAGTGAAGCCTGGCTTCTGGCTGCAGTTACTGAATTTGAAACCACTTTGCGATTAGAGCTCATTCTGGTCGTTGTTTTTTATTTGGTGCTCGTTTTTCCCCCTAGTAAGCATCAGAGACGGGGAGTGTATTTGAAATAGTTTCTTTTTACGCACGGGGGGTCAGGCAGCTCCAGCTCTGTGCTCTAGGTACGTGCCTCGCTTTGCAGCAGGAGCAGCTGTGGTCTCGCTCTAGCCTGGCCCTTAGGACACTTGGTTTGTCCCCACTGCTGGTCCAGGTAACGCCTCCAACCCTCCTGCTGGCCTCATTTCTTCCTGAAAATACACGCTCGAATCCCACGGACACGGCTGCAGCATGAATTTTGTCCTCTGCTCCGTGCCTTGTTTGTGTTTGTTTCAGCCCGGCTATCATTTCAAATAAGATGGAAATTATAAATATTTATTTTGCGGGGAAGCTGAAGCCTTTTCCCACGGCAAGCATCGCTCCTGCCACAGCTCTTGTACTCCTTGTCCATCCCCTGCCCCCTTTGGGGCCGTGTCTGTGCTTCGGGGACAGGTTTGGCTCTCAGGGTATGCATGAACTTGAAGCAGGGCTGCTTATGAGGGGCTGTTTGCACTGATAATTGAGATTGAAGACCACCTCACCCTGTTTTATTCCTCAGAATCCGCTTAGCTTTAATGTCATGGCATCTGTTTTGTATCTTTTCTGTTTTCCCTTGCGTTTCTCATTTCCCTTGGGGAACAAAATGCGGTACCTGAAGGCCGACTGGCCATATTCTGACCATTTCTTTCTTGAAGCTCAGATTGAGTCTCACCTCCCTGAAATAATGCAGTCATTTTTTTTTTTCTTTTGGGGGGTGGGTGTTGGGTGCTTTTTTTTTGACCCCCTCTGCTGCCTCCTTTGAAAAACGTCGGTCTCATTAGCAAGTTGTATTGCTATATGAAGTATCGTAATTAAAACCGGATTTAAATGACATTGCATCTTCTTCCTGAGACTTCCTTTAGGTCTTGGTATCCACTTAGAAATTAATTGTGAAAGAATAATGGTAGGTACTATCTTCTGGTAAAAACTTTTCCCTTTCTCTGTGGCTATGTCCTCATGGAGAAGAGCGTGCGGTGCCACCTGTGCTCTCCTCCTGCCCATCTCTTCCCATCCGACCAAATCCACAAGTTGCAATTTGTTTCCCAAAGGAAGCCGCAGCGGTTTTGTTTTGCCTTTTCTCCCCATCTCCCAGTTGCTCCAAAACTGTAGGAGTGAAGAAGTTTTAAGGCAGAGGCGATAACGGTCTCTCGTGGGTGAAACCCAAAGCTTCACGTGCTCCTCTTGGCAGGAGGTTTAAAAACGGGATTAAAATGTCAATTTAAATAGAGGGTGAGTAGAGGAAGAGTAGGAAAAAGACTGAAGGTTTATGGTTCACAGGAAATTATGAAGCTGTCGTCTTCATAGACGTAGTCAACAAAATACTTGCTGTATTTGGAAGTACAACAGTAGTTGATTGTTTTCCTTTTTCATTGCCCTAACGAAACCATATATTTCATTCTGTCGTCCTGCATGTAAAACTCATGAAAAGCTTACACTAAAATCATGTGAAAGCCGTCGAGAAATATTTAGGAAAGAAACGTCTCTGTTTTGGAAATATTACTGGGTGTTTCAGCGCCATGGAAATACTTTGTTTCGTTTTCCTTGCGAAGCGAAAACTGTCAGCGCTTTTTCCCAATGTTTTGATTTCTCTGAAAACTGTGTTTACCAAAAATAATCCATCTCAGTGAAAATACTCCAAAGGCTCTAAACGAGAAGAAGGATTCTCCGTGGCCGAGGTATCTCTACCCGGTACGCTCCCTGCCTTCCGTGGCTCATGGAGGTTGTTGGTATGAAGAACCCACCAGCTGTCATCTAATCGTTTATTTTTATATATAATAAGCTTCGCTGCCTAGAAGCGTGTCGTAATTCTGCTCCAGATCTGCTGAGACACAAAGGCACCGCTGTGCCAAGTACCGTACTTCTCTTTGACTTGCAGACAAGGAGCAGAAAATCTTTGTCTTTATTTCATCCGGACTTTTCTTCCTACCCCAGAGATCTTGCAGTCTAAAGAGGTAAAATAAAGAATGGGTCGGAGATGTACTATTATGCCACTTTATGGGCAGGAAAATGAAGCATAAAAGCATTAAATTATTTATCCAAGCTCCCTCTGGAAGCCCGAGCCAGAGCCAGGATTGCCGTAACCTATCTTTCTGGGCAGTTTCTCAAAATAAGAGGTTGAATTTCGGGCCCTGTTGAAGTCAATAGGAGTTGCTTTTTATTCCTGCGGATGCTATCATTTCCCGTCAGTGCGTAGCAGGGCCCCCGGCCGAATGCTCCTCCATTCAGAAGGGTTTGCCTTCCAGTTTTCAGACCTCAAACAAATGCAGGGCATGTTCGGACACCCAGAAACAGGTGGATTTTGTAAGAAAAACTTGTTTTCTAAACGAATTGATCTCACTGCCTGCAGGCTGTTGGTTGATGGCGTTATTTTAGCCTGCGTGTTTGCATCCCGTGTTTGCTCTCAGGTTGCTTATTACCAGCAGTGATCTCTTGGTAAGTTTTACCTCACAGAGAGATTTTCTCCCCAGAAGAAACTGTGGCAGTAGACCAGCTTCTTCCTTCGTACAAGGGCTCGTGGCTTTCCTGCAGAAGCATCCAGCCTCTTAAAACAAGGTCTTCTCTCATTTATTTCCATGGGACTAAGTAAAGAAAAACATCTTTTAGCTTCCCTCTGGTTTGATTATCTCTTCTCCCACGGTTTTACTGAAGGACAGAGCATTCAATGGCACTTGGACATCCCGTGCACGTTGTTTAGAAAGAAAACCTTGCTGATTCCTCCCTTACAACTGATCTGAGGGTGCTCGTAATGGCCACGAAGCACCGAAATCTCAGAAGTTACGTGGGGAACAGTGGCAATAATGATGAGTTCCTAGGTCTGTCACCTGACCCTTCTCACCGAACATGTCCTAAAGAGCAAATACGCTGCGAATGTCATCCTGCTTTTCCTCTGACATGACGTCGTCTGTGAGAATCCAACAAAGCTACTGCGTGAGCCGTAAAAATAAAAAGAAAATTGCTGAACTGCAATAAGGGAAAGCAAGCCAACACGTTTTTATAGAAGGATCCTTCGTCCCAACGTGAGCTTTACTCCGGTAAGGAATGATATTTGTGAAATGCCAACGAAGAGAACAGACGTTGGTTCGGGCTATGGCAGCAAAGATCAAGATCTCCGGGACCAGAGAGAGGAAGAGAGAGAAAGAATTAAATACAACCAGTAGGACTGTGATCCTTGCCACTCGTATTTGGGCATTCAACTTGAAGGCGATGTTTAGGGCTCTGCTTTCTCATCCCAAGGCTGCCATGCGTAATTCTGCAGCAATGCTTAGAGCTCAAGGCTGGAGCCCACCAGTAACTCCAAAAGGAGTTCAATGTCGTCTTCTAGACCTCAAGCCAATGGTCTTGGGGGTTACTACTTGATCCTGTTCCTGCCAGAGGGCTCCTCGAGCAGTTCAGCTGCTCTTCTCCCTGGTCTCCAGCGGCGCTTGGGTATGAGCCCACAAATGCTAGGTCTGAGAGGGATATCAAGCATCTTTAGGCAGTTGCCAAGCAATTTTTGACGTAGCTGCCCACATTCCTATTTTAGGCACTGGTTTCTTCCTTGGATCTTAATAACTATTGTCATCAACATTTTAAGGGAATGACAGCGAAGAGGAAAACTCTGCGCGAGAGAAGCGAAGGCTCCTGAGAGCAGAAATTGGTTTCAAGGAGCAGTTGACTGTAAAAGGGATACCAGCTCTTTGTGACCCTACAACAAATCAAGCTTGCCGGGTTATGAGAGGTCTTGAAGCCTACACGTGGCCAAGACTTCTAGTGCCCCCCTCGAGCTCCGAAGCCCTCCTGCTCACCTTCCACCAGCTCTGCTGACCCCAAAAGTGAGCCACATCGACTGAGTTTTGCCTTGTAGGTATGCCTCAGTGTCGTTTCTCCTGCCAGAGGTTTCCATCTCGCCCCACGTGAGTGAGGTTTCAGCAGCGGGATGGGACATGGATGTGCAGCACTTGTGCTCTGTAGGATGGGAGGAGGGACGGAGTTACGGAGCTTCTCCAGAAGCACTCAAGGTATTGCCAAGTGAACTCTTTGCTTTTATATGGACTCCTGACTAGGAGGAATTCCATCAAATAACCCCAAAACTGGCAGTCGGGAGAGCAGCAGCAAAACCTTTGCAATTAGTTGTCGTAGCTTGTGTTCATGGAAAAAGTCCGAGCTACTGAACCCATCTTTTATGGGAGCAGGAGGGCATTCTCAGAAAAACAGCGGTTTTGGGAATATATTGGAGTGTTACGTGGAGCTCACGGTAACAGAACATGTGCTGTTCTTCTGCCAGTCCTGCTTGCTTTCTTTTTTTTTCAGAGAAAGGACGCTGTTAGTTGTAAAAGACCAACTTCAGCAGAAATACGATTTAATGTCTCATTTTAATGGAACGTAAAGCAGTTCTAGAGCCGCTCTGCTACTTAGAAAAAAACAGAATTTAGGAAAAGATTGAAAACCTAATGCCAATTTTCCCCAGATTACTATTTGTCGGAAGGGATCAGGAAAGATTACGAAATGCTTTGTGTGCACTGCAAAAACCGAGACCTTAAGCATGTTACAACGCCTGTCGGAAACGTGAGATAGAATGAGAAGGGAAAGCCGGGGGAAGAAAATAAGAAATATTTCAAATGTTGAGTTTGTTTTGCGCTCCGTTGAGAGTAAAAAGATGCTATTTGGTGCTGAAGGTTTTCAGCAGTAACCTCCTGCTCGACCTTTGCATTTTGGCCGCGATTATCGCTCGTTTTTTCTTCCAATTTTGCTGGAGTTCAAGATGAAGGCGCGGATAAACTGGAGGTATTCTCTGACAACATCCCTCGCCCCTGGGATTTGGCCCAACGGAGACACGCCATGACTGACGTTGAGGAGGACGACTGCTGGTGCTTGTGGGAGTTTATTAAGATTTTCAGCTCTTTTGTTTTAAGAACTCATTCAAGCTGAGTGTGATGCAGTTAATGTGCCATAATTTGCATTCAGAGTGAAATTGGAGCGCTTTAAGATGCAGTCTGCATGACAAAAGGTGACCTGCTATTGTTCCTTGAACAACGGCGAGGCATCGTTTGGGGTTGGCATTTGAGGACTTCGGCGGTTGTTCACCCACCACAATCTGGGTTTCAAGCAACCTCCACTTTGCATTTCAAATTATCTCTGTTTAGGGCTAACGCTATTGCAAACTTCTATAGTTTTGGAACTAATCAATCCAGATTAAATAAATCAAATAACAGTTTCAAGGACTGGGTATTTTCATTCTTTTATTGTCATTACTTGGTTTATAAGTTGGGTTTGTTATGGTCCTGTAATTTCTGTAAGCATTGAGCACTGTGCAAACACGGGATATTATTTAAGGGCAGAGCTGGGAC
The DNA here is from genome assembly GCA_011074415.1 of Stictonetta naevosa. Classification (NCBI taxonomy): domain Eukaryota; kingdom Metazoa; phylum Chordata; class Aves; order Anseriformes; family Anatidae; genus Stictonetta; species Stictonetta naevosa. Next base: position 1,549,260 of record CM021729.1, on the reverse strand, counting down.
TACACATTAATACTGGGGTTTATGCCTCTGTTGGGCTAATTAGGGTTTGCAGATGATGGAGTAATGCTGGCTGGGGGAGGTCTCTGGTCCAGGCCCTGCTCCAAGCAGTTTTCCGGGGCTATACGGACAAGCTGTATGGTTTCTTCTGCTCAAATCCATCACGTCACTCCGTGCTTCCAGGTTTCTGCGACTCAGCAGGAGTAACCTCATGCCGCTGCTGATCGGGGGGTACCGACGTGTTTGTGTCCAGCCAGGCCAGACCCGTGGGCTCCTCTCCATGGGGCTGCTCTGGGTGTCTTCCCTCACCTGCATGAACGTTGTCACCTTGTTCTGGCATTACTTTCCATGGGTTTGGCCTCCCTTTCATCTATTACTGTCTAAATTTTGAGGGTCATGCCACGTGCGGGGGCTGAGAGCAGCACGGGAGCAGAGATCTCACTCGGTCCTTTCCTTCCCGTGCAGTGCAAGTGCCAGGGCCAGTGGAAAACCTGCGGGCTGTGTCCACTTCACCTACCTCCATCCTCGTGTCCTGGGATCCCCCTGCCTATGCCAACGGTCCCGTGCAAGGCTACAGGCTCTTCTTAACAGAGACGGCGACGGGAAGGGAACAGGTGAGTGGGAAAAGGGGCATTCAGCTTGGGCTGCAGAATCTGTTTCGTGCTGGTGAAAGCCCTCCTCTATTTACTCTGAAATTTATTCAGCATAATGCCAAATGCCATTTAAAGACCCCTTAGAATTCCCCCTTTACATTGTGCTAAGCCATCAAGATGTTGGTAGCAGGTTGTACGTGTGATTGTTGTAGAACACATGGGTTGAGTTGCTTCTAATAACTTCTTCCAGGTTTATTGTAGGAGGGTAAAATAATGCAAATCTGGCCTAGAAATGGCACATCCTCTCACCAGACTGACAGCTGCTCGTAGTAAAAGTTCCTGTTGCTGATGCGTCTGTAACAACCTGTTCTGCTAGAATTTGCCCTTTATTCCATCTTAAATAAGGATTTAGCTACTCAAAGAGCATCATGTTGGTCCCCAAACTGCTCACCCCTGTTCGCGTTACTCCTGGTGACCGCTTGCTGTCTGTGTGTGCTCAGAACGTGGAGGTGGAGGGGCTCTCCTACCGGCTCGAGGGGCTGAAGAAGTTCACCGAGTACACCCTGCGCTTCCTGGCCTACAACCGCTACGGCCCCGGCGTCTCCACCGAAGATGTCACCGTCACCACGCTTTCGGATGGTAAGTGGAGATGCAAAAACCCAAAGGATTGCTGGGTTGGGGTCGTGATGCTTTTTCTCTACCCACCACGTCACGGAAGAAACACTAATGAAGCAATTTGGTTATTCAGTGTGCAGGACAGAAACCAGAGATTCATAACCTGCCTGCAGTGCTCTGAGCTAATGCTCATCTCCAGGGATAATTGGTTCACTTCATTATACCTATATCTAATAATGAGGATGCTGCACAGCTCTATTTTCTCTCTAACTCGAGCGCAGGTGTGGATACCCTGTAGCTATTTCATTACAACGGCATTGGAGGACACAACTGCATGCCTTTTCCTTGCATGTTAAATGCTGGGGCAGCAGATTTGTCCATGCTTCACCCTCTGCTTGGTCACAGAGGCTTCCCTGTCGTCCTCTCCAGGCTCCTGGGACACACAAGGGAGGTACGCCGAGTTGGGTTTTGCATTTGGAAGCAGTTGTGTTGGCCAACACAGAGCTTACACCTAACTCCTGTTGAAGACACTGAGTCCGATTCCTCTACCTGGCCAAAGCAGGAATTTATATATTGGAGTTACTTCGGCCACAAAGGTGTAAAAACCTAAAAATGACCCCCCAAAAATTTTCAGTGGGGTGGGTGCATGCAAAGCCCAGGCAGGATCTCTACCAGTTTGACTTTTCCAAAGATTTTTTGCTGCCAGGCATTTCTCACAGGTTTTAGGAGGAAATACAGCCCTTACGGTTAAAAGAGAATAGCTGAGACTTGCTGGGGGAAGGACAAATAAATGAAGGGAAGAAGGGAGCCTGTAAAGCGGGAGGGAGAGCAGAGACGGGAGGGTGCCAGTGCCTCAGGAACAGTTCCCGACTGAGCCCCACAGCTGGAGGGATTTTTCTCCATGCCAACATTTGATTTAAAGATGATCCAAGAGGCGTCAACCGAGCTTTTGTAGTGAAATTTATAAGCAGTTTTGCTTCTGATAACAATTCTGACAACTTATTTTTCATCCGTGCTGCTAAAGGAAGAAGGTAGGGGAGTTCCGGTTGGCTTGTCCTAGGGTTGGATCACTAACTCAGGGTCATCTTTGTGGAAAAATGTTTATATTTACCACTTTTTATCTAATTTTGTTACGAATGCGGTATCTCTCCCTGGTTATCCTACCCAAAAAAAGCTGCAAAATTTAGTCTGAGGTTAAGAATGGCGATTTTCTGGCTGGCTGGCGAACTCCTTTGCTTCTGAACGCTTCTCCACAGCTGAGCAGCTGAAAAAAATCAATACGAGTTTCTGGGCAGCAGGAGCAGAAGCTGTATAAACCCTGGAGAAAAACAGCAGATGAGGGGGATATCGTGCTCCGGAGAAGCTCTTGCATTTCTTTGACGTGGCTGCAGCACAGTCCCCAGGTCACGCGGGGGTTGGTGACATCCCCTGGGACCTCAGGAGCCCCCCTCGAGGAGCGAAGCGGAGGGGACAAAGGTGTAGGGGAAACCCCGAGCAGGTGCTATTTTAATCTGTGTTATCCAGGCTCTATCTTCAGTGGGATCCATCCAGGAGCCCCCAGCTCGTTTGGCACCGTTACTTTATATTAGACGCCTCTGCACGGTTTTTTCAAGTGCTGCTTCTGTCTACCCAGTTAATTCAGTTTCCCCTGTTAATACGGGCTGGATCTTGGCAGAATAAATTACTTCACACTTATAATTATAAAAACAAAAGGAAAACAAGTGAAAAATGAATATTTTGCATAATGTATGCAGATTTAATTCACGCCGTGAAGTGTAGAACCGCGGCCCTGTACTCCACTTTGGTTTTAAATGTCATCCTAAGTGAGAAAGGGAAAAGATTGTTATTCATGAGTCTGGAAATTATCCTCCGCAAGTGTTTCAAACGCTTCACCTGTCTGCGAACAAAAATCACTGCTAAACAGGAGGCTCTTCCTGGGCTCTTTCTCTACCAATAACTCATCCCCGATACCTAGATGACATTTGAAACCTGGAGCATCCCAGGGTAATTGCAATTAAGCAGGAATCTGTTAATTCTGGTTTTGTTTGAAAGCCTTTCCTACAAACCAAACCCCCCTCTAAGGAGTAAATCTGCAGAAAGGGGGAAATGAAGGGTTTGGAGCAGGTATAAAAGAAGAGAAAATGCCTCCAGGGTTTCTTTTCATCCTTCTTATTGTGGCAGTCCCAGCATCTCATTGTACGGAAGGAGAGGAGGGAATGGAGAGCACAAGGCCAAACCTTCCTGCAATTCTTTCTTTTATGGTGAAAAAAAAAAAAAAAAAAAAAAAAAAAAAAAAAAAAAAAAAA
>CM021729.1:1348517-1545649 GCA_011074415.1 Stictonetta naevosa | reverse complement strand
AAAAAAAAAAAAAAAAAAAAAAAAAAAAAAAAACTAAAAAACCTTTCCCAGGGCTAAGGCCTCTTGTGCCAGAAGATGCCCCATAAAACAGCAAGAAATAGCTCGTGCACAGCTATCAACCTACAGAGAGGAGAGGCGAAGCCGTTAATCCATCCCGGTTTATCGGTGAGCGATAAAGGGAGGAGAAGGCCTGCAGTTCCCCGTATCCACATCAGTTTCTTGGTCAGGATTCGTTTCTGCTCCCTGATAGAGAAGTCTTTGGGATTGGTCTGCTTCCTTTCATCTTGTAAAAGGACCGGAATCGTTTTTAAGCCTTCTTTCCTCTTGGGAATGCGAGTGTGCCTGCGCAAGTTATTTTTTCCATCCCAGTCCTTTGCTGTACAGTGTATGATACGGTCTGTAGCTTCACCAAAAAGGAAAAAAAAAAAAAGCCTGTCCTGTTAGATCCTGCAGGGCTCTACGCAGACATTTCCTCTGAAGCTCTGGGATGTAATCTATCATCTGAGAAAAAAACGCAGTCAAAGGAACTGAGGGTGGCAACCCCGCTGCAGGAGCTACGGACCCCGGACAGGATTCGCCAGATGAAGGAGCAGACTGTATCTTCAGTGCTGAGTTTTCTGTTTAAAATACAGCTCCGATAAGGTTTGGCCGAGCCGCGTGCCATCTCAGATACGCTCTGAGCTATCGTGCTCGTGAATTTATCAAAATGCATTTAATCCCGGCAATTGGCAGCTGGTCTTATTTCATGCTTCCCGAGTACTTGGTTTAAAGATAATTTATAGCCCAGGCTTCCTGGAGAGGTTCTGGATGGGTGACCCAAGCCCATCGTGTTCATTTGGACTGTGCCCTCGTCAATGCTTTTGGCTGGCCCTAGAGTGGTCAGCCCTTGGACTCGATGACTGTTGAAGGTCTCTTCCAACTGAACCATTCTTTTTATTCTTCTTATTATTTCACCAGTTAGTACCAAAACTCAGTGCCTTGCCATACGAACCTTCTGAGGCTCATCCCACCCAGCTTTGCACACCAAGCAAGCAGCAAGGCTCCGTCGGTGTCTTTGAGGCTCCCTCCACCGCCGAGTCGCCCCGTGCCAAGACGAAGGGGCTGAATTTATCCCCGGATGCGTCCGTCTCTGCCCGTCGCGGATCGCACAGCGAACACGAGCTGAAACGAGTTCTGCTCTAATTTCTAACGGCATCATTAAGCTGGGAATAATAAACAAAACAACGCGTTTTACCAGGTGCATCCGATTGCTTTATTTGATCGAGATGGGAAAGCGGAGGAAGTAATTGTAATCTCTCCGGCGCTTGGTTTGCCAGGGGCATCGGCTGATTGTTGTGCAACCCCAGACATTAAATCGGGGTCTCCGATTTGGTAATGCAGAAAACTCAGAGTGGAGAACAAGGATCGAAGACGCCCAGCATTGCCGTGGAAGGGATTGAGTTCGATTCTGGGTCAGGTCTGGATTTATTTCCCTTATTGATTGAAGATCTGGCAGGCAAGATCAAGTGCGCATCAGTTATGTATGTGTGCAACAAAATTGGGAAATACGACAAGGGTTTGCCAAAGGAAATAACCAGAAAAATAAAGACAAACAAATAACGAGAAAGGAAAAATGAAGATAAGTTTGCCTGGTAGGAGAATAGTGCGTAGCAGCGATAAAACATTAAAGCCAGTAACGAAGAGGAAAGGTGGCTCGGACACCCTTTGCTGCTGCCATCGCAGCTGCTCACTTTGCTGTCCCATTGCCCCCGGACAACGAATTTTGAGGCTATTGTGATTCAAATGCACCATTTTTTTTTTTAGTTTTTATGCTCCACGGATCCTTCATGAATACAACGGTACCAGAGTGGGACTTTGCTGGCAGCAGGACCCTCCTGGTTAGCTGTTGTTGCTTCTCCTCTTCTGTATTGAAAATACTATTTTGTTATTAGCCCCAGCAAATGACTTAGCTCTGGCTAATCCTGTGCACTGAGGATGCTTCAAGGTGGTCCCCGTCGTGTCCTCCTCTGTAAAATACGTTGGCTTTCACCCATTCATTCTCTCCTCAGCCCCCTAAGTTTTGTATTTTGCTTGGTGCTCAAGGTGCCACTCTCCTCCATTTTTCGTTGAACTCTGAAGAAGGTGAAGAGTATGTCCCATTTTTACATGGATTCCAGCTCACACGTCTTTACCTATTAAATTATTCCCTCCAATCAGTCTTTCTCCCATTCAGGTAGCTACAGGCAATAAACCAAACACTTTTTAACTCCGTTTAAATAAACAGAATTAATTCCCTCCATCTCTAAGATGTCCCAGGCCCGAGATCATTGGCGTAGATCTTTGCTGAACCAATTTAAACACGGGCAGCTGAAACAATAATTTTGCCCAGAGTGCTCTTGTTAACGTCACATAAAAATGGTTTAAAGAGCACAGCTTTGGCTTGATCTATTCATAACTGCACACTGAAAAATCATTTTCTCTCATTTCCCCTAATGCATCAGGCTGCCAACACTTCTTAAAGTGGGTATTAGCCATGGTCCTTTTTCAGTTCTTTTTTTTTTTTTTTTTTTTTTTTTTCAAATTCAGGGCCAACTGAGGCAGGCAGTATTTCTCCACAAGGAAAATAAAGCTCTAGGTGCGTGTCAGGGAGCTGATGCATCACAACTAAGAACATATTTGTAAAGCTCTTGGCTCCTCAGCGGTTGAATTAATATTGGCCATCTGCTGGAGGAATGAATATACATTTGAACCGGTCTTGTACCAGCAGATTTGAAAGAGATATATACGTGTGGAAAACAGGAAGAAATTTGTCAGGAAATACTTGGTTGCAGATGACCTGAATGGCTGTTTTGTCACGTTTGAGCCTTAATGTGAAACACTGCTTTTTAAGTAATAACTGGAGAAGAAATGCCCTTTTTCCCTCTTAGCATCCCTGTAAAAGCAAGGTACCAGTGAGAGGAGCGCCCGGTCTGCCTGCGTCCTCAAAACGCACTTACCTTGATGGATAAATACCAGAAAAAATTGTGCCCTGGTCCTATCCTTTTTCGACCGAGATGATAACAAAGAAATGAATTCAAGTAGTCGGTGTCACTGCAGGGAACCTGCTGGCTGGCTGTTTAAAGGGCTTGCTAATAGGTCTATCACAAACGAGAAGGAATGAGCAGATGCAGTCGGTTTTTTTCTCTCCCTAGGGGACCTCTGAAGTGCCACCTGGATTAGCTGCACGCTTGCGAGCAAATTATAAACTCCATGTAAAAACCACACTCCTTTTTGTCCGACGGGAGCAATATTGGGTGTAGCTTGTTGGGATTTGGGCATTAATGGCACCTTGTCCCACTTCTCTCGGTTTCTCTTCCCTTGCAGTGCCCAGCGCGATGCCCCAGAATGTCTCCTTGGAAGTGGTCAACTCCAGGGTAAGTCTGGCCGTCCTCAGCATCTCGTGGCCAGAGATCCTGTGTGCAGGTCTCCCTGCTTTCGGCAGCCTCTGCATCTCCACGATCCGCACCTCATCCCTCCTCTGCAGCTGAATGTCATTCGGGGAGGCGTTACACTTTTCCTTTCCACAGGCCCAAATGCCACTTGTGCCCCAAAACTTCTTAATTAGGAAAAAAAGCCCTCCTACAGCATCAGTCCAGCAGAGGTGGGTGGCAGTTGATGAGTGATATTATCCTGGCGTGCTGTCGATGCCAAGAATCAAGGAGGGATTTGCTCCTCTGTGGCTTTTCGGGTCTTATGCTGGTGTACCTCTGTTGGAGCTGTGTTACTGAGCACCGTTACAGAATGTGGTTCTCCGGGTATAAGTGTGCCTACCAAAAGGTTTTCTGCTCCCCTTGGGGAATCCCTCCTTGGGATTGCCATTGCAACTTACCCTGTGCCGCTGTAAAGGGCAAAAAAGCGGCGGTGGCCGTACCTGAAAGGATCGCAATAAGGTTTTTGAGATCTTAAGGAGATCTGCGAGGATTTGTTTTTGTTTTCTTGCATGCTTACCCGTGTGCATTGACTCACACAAAAGTGTCTCAGGTGAAATCTCATTAGAAGAAATACTCGGTGCTTTTTTAAAAAACAACATTTCTGTACCATATTTCAGCATTGGCATGAGGAGACAGAAACAAAGGCAGGAAACAAACCTGTACATTACTAACTGAAAGTCAGTGAATCGTAGCAAAACCGTGAACAAAACCGTGTATTCTGATCTCTGGGAGGTTCGTAGGAGAAAAAGATAAAAGGCAATGAGGTGCTGTGGTATTTTCCTATGCAAAACGGAACTGTGTGTGAATAATAATGTGAATAATTTTATAAAACAGTTTTGTCCAACGTATAAATAGGATTCAGAAAGTGAATTTTGACCCCGCTGCAGAGCCATGACACCTCTGAGCATCCCTGCCGTGCAGGTCCAGCACGAATTCTCCTGTCCTGTAACAAGTTTCCCAATGCTGTAGGTTTTCCCTGTGTGGGGACGCTAACTGGCTCATTCTCAGCCCAGCTCCTTCATTCCCCATGTCCAAATTCAACCCTGTGAGACTTTATGGCATTTAAGGGAAGCGGGGAGAAGCATCAAAAATGTATTGGTGGGCTCCTCAGGTGGACACACCACATATTCCCATGCACATGGGAAATGCAAAGCCTCATTTCCTTTCAAGATCTCATTAAAATAAGCCCTGAAACACCCCAAAAATGTTCTAAATGAAGAGAAGCGGTGACTTTTCAGAGAGGCTTCAGCAACAGGAGTGCCACTTAAGCTTAGGAGAGAACAGGAGAAGCTGTTCCCTGATTGCGGATTAACGTCTGTACTACATAACCGTGGCATGATTAAATAGAAAAATCTCTGGGAATAACGAGAAGCAGAGCTGGTCCTGAGGGAAAGGAGGGGTGGGGAAGAACTATCTTGTAGATAGGGTTATACGTACCACGTGCAGGTAGGTCTGTTTTCGTCTTGCTTATTGCAACGAGCACATCTCAGTTTTCTTCCGAAGCGTTCATTTCTTTCATTTCAACGCCGTAATTCCCTCCTTAGAAAAACCCGTACCGTTTCCATGTCGCTGATGGAGTGGGCTAATATTCTTTCGTAACAGAATATTGTACATAATAGGTGGTAATTGCGCTTCCTGCTTGACGAGTGCTACTTCTGAACGCGTTCGGAGAGATGGGTGAGATTGCTCCTTTTTATTTACTCCTCACATTTACCGGGACTGCGTAAGCTCTTGTTTTGGAGCTCATTTCAATGATTCTCACTGGCTCATTAGGACTTAGCAAAGCTCAGACTTCAGAACGTGAAAGAAAGGTGCAATTCCCACCCATCATGTCTTATCAGGATGTCCCTCGGACGTGATCCTCACCACTTCCCGTTGGCACAGCTGCCCAGAAGCACGTTCCCAAAGCTCAATGACAGGGATGAAATGAAATTTCAGGAACATTTATAGGATCTCCGATCTGTCGGGACTACTGAGTAGCTGTCAGGCTGATCTTTCTCTTCCCTGCTTGTTTTCATGACATCAAACGTACATTCTGGATCTTTATTTATTTATTTTAAATTTCCCTCTGCTGCAGTTACTTTTAAATTTGTCTTACATGCGGCGCCCAAAGGGCATTGTCGTCTTGGCGCGTCTTGCTCCAAACCTTCGTGTTTACTTTGTCCTTCCTTGCTCTCCAGTTAAAATGTCACCGAGCAGTTGGCCACGGTTAGTGACCTTTTGGGACGATCGCTTCCGTTTAAAGCACGTAGAACAAAACTAGAAAATAAGACACGGGTTACGACGCTGCATGGGGTGGGGCATGGATGCTCCTACCCTGGGATGTATTAATGGGTTATTTGCACTTAGAAGTAGCGTTATTTTGTACAGGTGGGGTGAAAGAGTCTGCCATGAGCCTCTGCTCCAAAATTCATCCTCTGCCGAGGAGATCATCTTTGGCTTTCCAAAGCACCCACTGTTAATGGAGAGTATCGTTTTCAAAAGCTCGCAGGCTGGCACCTGCGTAAAAAGGTGTTTTAGGGGTGTGTCGTGGATCTTCCCTGGAAAGAAAAAGTGATGTGGAGCCATTTGGCGCTCTCCTGGACCGCGTCCTGCAGGTAGTGACGATGTAGGGAAGTGCCAACACCCACGTACCGCAGCAAATCTTGGTAAGATGGGACTAGAGTTTAAATATCTACATCTAGACTCTTAGAAGCAGCAAATACAGCAGAAACGAGCTAAACTCACAAATCTCAAGGAATAAAAAGTGTTTTTTTTTTTTTCAAGCAGAACCGTCTTCAAAGACCGTGCCCCGAAATGCTATTACCCTTTTTTTTTTTTTAATGTGACTCCTAACGAGGCAAAGAACTGTACGCAGTTTCTCACCTTTGTAAAAGGTTGTAATAACCCAGACTGCTGCGCTTCTGCAGTCTTTGTCTTGACCGTGTTCTTGTTTGCCTTCTCCTGGCAGCACTTGCTGAGAATTAATTCAATTAAATGCTTAAAAAGCCCGGACTGATGCAATCAAAACAAATAACCGACCGTCATGGTTTGCTAACTGGGTTTGAGCCGCGCACAGAAGAGACCCAGGACTTGCTTTGGCAGTTTGCAGAACTGTTTAAATTTTTATCTCTGCTTTAATAAGATTTCTGTCCTGCTGCTATTTTTCTTTGGTGCTGGCAGATCTATTAATTTAATAACGTAACGGAGACGGCCAAGCAAATGGAAGATGCTCGATGTGAATTACTATTATCGTGATTATTGCTTAATATTGATGGGGCTCTGGGACTGGAGACCTCAGTCAGATCAGAACTGATAACGGTGAGGACTGGGACAGAAATACAGTTCCCTGCCTAAAAGAGATTTCACCGTAAATCACAACGCAGACGTGGCTGAGACAATTAGGAGGACAATTTGATCTGAGAAACTGGGAAAAGGCATGGGGGCTCGTAATCACCGCTGGCTGGTTATTAGAAATAACCACTGCTGGCCTCTTGGTAGTAAGCGACCAAGAGTTCTTTCAGGAAGAAATTGGCTTTCAAAGCTTTCTACATAATTCTGGATGTTCTTTTCCTATGAATTAATTATGTGCAGTGTCCAGTTTAGCAAAAAGAGAGAGCGGTGATGGGAGGGATATGCACAGAGGTGTGCGGATGTGTCTGTTGCCATTAAATTCTGTGCGTGAACCTAATTCAACATGAAAGCTGAAAATGCCCTTTTTTGCCCTCTCTTTTTACTAACGTGTCTTGTTTCTAATAAGAGATTCATTTCTGGTTTATTTCATTTGAAACTAGCCTTCTTTGCTAAGGAAAAGGATGCGTCCAACGCTTATTAGAGTTTTGTCAAAGAAATACCTGCACCGACAGCTTCTCCTTCTAGCAAAAACATTGAGCACATTGTTCAAAAACAATGGGGCAATTACCAAACCTTCGTCAGCAGAGGTCAAAAAAGGGGACCGTTTTCACAGCAGGCGGCTGGAAAACAAAAAAGTACAAGACTTACAGTTCCAAGCTAAACAAATTGCCAAAGTTTTTGTCTTCTAAAAGAAAACCTTTCTGTAAAAAAAAAACTGTTAACGAGAACAAGTGTGATCCCAAAGCACTGCTTGAAGTCGATATTTTGCGCCGTGTTTCATTTCGTTGACAAAGTGGACCCATGGAGCAGTGGAGGAGGGAGAGTGCAGGTGAGGACGTCACTAAAGGTGCCCAGAAAGTCACCTTTAAAACGCTATTTTATATAAAACTTCTGCCAGTTATCCCATGGAAGAGGCTTTGTATGGAAATCCGGAGTGAATATTAGGAGAGTGCTAACAAATCTCTTTTTTTCTGTCATTTCATGGCTGTGCGTCTTCATCTCTATAAATAAAAAGTTAATTGCCGTTATGCCCTCTAACGTTTGCCAACCAACATCTACAGCATTTATGAGATTTTTGGAAGTGCTGTAAATAAATGGAAAAGAAGATTCTTCATCACTGGCTTGTGGTAGGAAAATAGAGGCTTTTGTTTCAAATTTAACAAAGGAGAACTTGGCTTAAGCGAGTGATAGCCGTGGGTTGTACCCTTGAATACCACATGTGCAGCTCTTTCCTATTATCCTTAGCTCGTTACGGTGAATAATTGTATTGTTTAACATTCACCGAGCAAAACCCTTCCCTTCTTCTTGCCTCATGTGGTCAATTATTCCTAGCAAAATCTTTGTAATACGCAACATCTTGAACTCTCTGCAGCTACGGCAAGAGTATCCAGCTGTCAAAAGGGGTAGGCTGGCGGGTAGCAGGACCTCTGCTCCGAACAAATCATTGAATTTCACACTGCCTAAGCACCGCACAACTGTGGCTTCTGGAGATGCTGCATATTCATGGCAACTTGGACCAGCTCAGGGCTTCAGGGTGTTGTTGAAGTTGGACAAAAATGGGGAGCATTGCCTGATTTTAGAGTGAGGCTGGCTGCGGGTTTGTGGAGGGCTGCTCCAGGCGCCGCGGTGCTGGATCCCGATGGCCGGGCGGGACTCGCGGCTGAGCCTGATGTTGTGATGAGCCCAGACAAGGGCACAATGTGGTCAACATCCCATCAGCGAGCCCTATTTTTAATTGTGTTCAAACACGTTAACGTGGTGCGATGGAGAACAGCGCCTAAGGTGCTGAGTGCCACTGGATGTCTTAATAGATGGGTCCTTCTGAGCTGGCTGTACATTTTGTATCAGATTGATTTTTTTATGCTGTTTTTCCATCTTAAACGTTGTTTAAGGGTCTCCCAATTCAAGTCATCACCAACCTATCGGCTCTTTAGCAATCCGTGGAGCAAAGCTTTCATCATTTTGACAGTAAGATGTTACGAGTTTCTCCCCTCCTCACTCCGATTTTGATCCCCAACTTGCTTTCAGCTGCTACGGAGGAGGATGCAGACTGGGAGACACTTGCCTTGGGATGCTCCGTGACACGCAGGAGCCAGATGCTGCCACTGGAAAAATATATATAGTTTTTTCATTCCTTAGCATCTGGGTCTGAAGGCTGCTTTGCGCTGCAGACAAGCGGCGCACAGCCGCGGCGATCAACCATTCTGTCAGGATGCATTTAGCTCAGCTGCTTAAAATTGCTCCGCTGCTAAACGTACATTAAAATGTGCCATAAATGCATCCAGAGCTTCGCAGGAATTGTTGCTGAGCTGTACATCATGCCGGTGCAGCGCCGCGGGCTCCCCGAAGGATGAGGATGGATTGGGCCCTTTATGACGAAGCACTGTCAAGAAAGGATGTTTCTTTTAAGGCTGGACAGCCTGTTTCAAGGAGGTGCCATCTATCCTGGTTAGAGCCTTTCATCATCGTATGTCAGACGTTCAGCTGGCACGGGAGGCATTTTTCTCCCAAATGAGCGTTGCATATAATTATCCGTTTTCTTGCCAACAAAGCTTAAATCTACCGAAGAAGATTGTGTCGGGTGCTGGCAAGGGGACGTTGCTGTCTGCCATCCCCCTGGGATGCTGAGCATCCTTCCCGGGTATCGACTCGCTGAGAGCGCTGCTCCCAAAGTACAAATGAAATAGCTAATTGAGGCGCTTCTGTGTACCGAAACTGTCCTTCTGGTGCTGGTTCGGGGGGAAAACCAAGGTGATAGAGCTAAGATAGACTGTCAAACAAACCGAACCTTCGTTGCCATCCCCCAGACCTCTCCTTCCAGGGATGGTGGCTGAGTCGATGAGTATAAAAAAGTCAGGAGAAGCTTACCCGTGCTACTCCAGCGCGCTGCCTGGTGACGTTTCTGCGCGGCAAGGCTGAAGAACCAGCAGGGTGGTTTAAGCTGGCTTTTACCATGATATTTGCCAAGTGTGAAAAACGTGGTAATTTATGTAATTAGCTAATGTTTATAAAGCACTGTGGAGGCTGAAACTCTCAGATACATGTAAATGTTATGGCAGCAGGGAAAGATGAGCTGTGTATACTGGAAAGTGAGACTGGAGGAAAGATAAAGTAGTTTTTTCGTGCCAGATGAAGCAACGCAGGGTGAAGTAGCATTGCTTTTGAAAACATGATGAACGTTCAGAGTATTTGTCCAAGTTGGGAAAGTAAATATGAATGATGTCTAGAAGCATCTCATGTCGGAATCAATACTGAGTGGTTTAAAAGAGCCAAAGGTAGAATCAAAGTGACTGTCGCCACTATTTAGTGAAGTGTCCTCTAGAAACAATGCTAGTAACCTTTAAAGATATTACTTAAGGAAAAGACCACAGGGAAAGAGATCTTTAACCTTTAAATGTATTACTTATTAGGGAAGGATAGAAACAAGCGCTGAGCTTAACCTTTAAGAGGAGAAAAGTTTCTGATGGCTCGGAGATCGATACCTTCTCTTTCTCAATATTAATTATCCACATTTCTGAGACTAAAACTGTTTGTGAGTCATTCTCTCCATAAATACGCCTTGAACTAATGAAACTGGAAGACGTGTCATTATCAGGGAAACACTGTAATTGTGCATGTCAAGATACTTGCATGGCACAAGTTCCAAGAGCTTTTTCCAGCTATGTATCTTGAGAACCGTGAGAAGAGCATCGTCCACGTCCGATACCTCGCTGCTGAGCGCATAGAAACCCTCAAAGGTTACGGTGTCAAACCTGAGCAGGTTCATTACGTTCTGGGATTTGATTAAACCTTGTTCGAGGTGATGAATGTTCCGGCCACCTTTTCATTTAGGATAAATTTAGCGGTACTATTAAGCCACTTAATGCCGCAGGCAACACGCCGAGCGGGAGCTCTGGGCAGTTATCTCTTAATGATAAAGACTCGGCGCCTGCCGAACGGTGCAGCATGCGAGGCTTACCCGGAGACCAATAAACCAAATTAACGAGCTATGACACTGATTAGTAGAGCTCTGTGTTCCCGGGTATCTCTGAGAGAAGCCATAAAGAGCCGGGGAAGGAGAAAGGCAAGGTTGCGGGTGGCCGCAGGGAGCCGATACCGGCTGCTGCCGTGCCCCGGTGCGATGGGACCGAAGGGAAAGGAGCCGAAATGTTTGTAGGCTCCTGTCCCCGCGCAGGAGAACGTCAGCTCTGCCTGGCTTTGGAAAGAAAGATCCCTGGTTAAGGTATCAATCTCCTAATGTAAGCAACATTTGCTCCGTTATGCTTTGCGCTTCCTTGCATGCAACTTTTGGAGCTTTTAGCTCTTCTCTGGGATGAGGTTGGTTTCGTACAGTCCATCTTCACCTAAAGTGCATGATAACTTGATATTGCATTTTTATAGTTAACTCTACATCTACGGATTGGACGTACTTAAGAATTATGGTACGAAGAAGGCACAAAATACTAAATAAAAACCACAAAAAACAGACTTGACTTCTAAATTACGAGCAAAAAATAAGTTGCAGGATATTAAAAAAAAACCAACAACATATATTCAGTGATTTTGCTGAATCATGAACATTTCAGTTGTTGTTTTTTTTTAACTTTTGCATGGCCTGGTAAAGGACTGGAGGGAGGTACTCTCAATGCCTCGTGCAGTTGTGCCTGATGTCAATGTAGGTTGAAAAATCAACCCACGGCAAACGACGTGCACAGAGCGATGGATTCAGTCAAAGTAGATTTGTTTTTATTTTTATTTTATTTTATTTTCCTTGAGATGTATACAGCAGTATTTACCTTTGGTTTAGGATGATGCTAAACAGTAATTTTACCCGCGGGCGCCGACGTGCCGTGACCAAGCATTTGGCCATCAAATGCTGCATCCAAAGCGAAAAGAGAAAGGGCGTTTAACACACGCTGAAAGAGGGAAATCGTCTGCTTTGCATTTCTAGCAGGAAAATATACTTCTGACCTGTAATACTTCCTTTGGGTGAGTGACTGGATGATGGTTTTCTTCCAAATCTGAGATTTACCCCAGCCTTGAAAAGCGCTCTCCCGTTTCTCGTTGTGCAAAGCCCCACGTTGACTCATCGGGCTGGAGAGAAGAAACAGAAAAAGAAGATTTATCAGAAAAATGCTGTGATGCTGACGAGGGTGAGCCAGAGATCGAGGGGCTGGTTCACACTCACGTGCTTTCCCAGGCACTAAGCCTGCTCTTTGCTTGTTCTAATATTTGCTTTTTCCCTTAAGAGCTCCTTATCCTTTAGCAATTAGGCTGCGAGGCTGACAAAATAATTTATAATCACACCAACCAAAGCAGCACAAATCTGTTCCTAAATATATTTCCCCGTCATTTGATGTGTTGGGGTAAACAGTCGATTCATTTATAAACACGTTCCTTGCAAATTGCTGGCGTCGCGTTAAGTCCCGAGAAGCACAGCATTGTTTTCGTTTTTAATAGCAGAGGAAACGTTTCAACGTGGCAGAGCTGCTTGCCTTCCCAGCGAAAAATTTGCAAGCTGATAGAAAGAGGGGGTGCTTTGGGTTGAGAACTGGCAGGTCTGCGTTTTAATTCCCCGCTGGTTTAGGAGCAGAGGTTTAAATCTGTGGGTTTGCTCCAGCTGTCTGTGGCAGGGCCCTACTTTCTGTTCCCCGAATTCGTGGCTTGCTGAAGTCCTAATTCATTTCGAAGTTACATTAGCATCTTCAAAATACCTTTGTCAGTTTTCTGATCGGACCCCCAGGCCATGGGCATTGCTGGGCAGAAACCAGATTATCCGAATTGCCACCATCCGAATGCCTCCACACTTGTTCAGCAAGCAGCAGACGTAATCCGAGGTGACCTGTAGGTTGAATTTCTGTCAACCTTTTTAGCGCCTATCAGGGAATCCTGCAGTAACGTTCTGTTCACATTTCTTGAATGAGCCGGAGGAAACAACCAAGTTCCTTGTCAGGGAGCGGACAGGAAGACAAATGGCTCGCTGTAAATAATTCACTCATCTCCAATTCTGCCTCGCTCCGTTTTAATTTTGCAGTGCTGCCAGATTTCGTTGCACATGGCTTTCCGTGGTTTTCCTTGTTATTTAGCCCTCTGTTCTCTAATGCCTCTTCTGGAATTGTTTTGACTGGGGAACATCTTGCAATTAAAAAAAAAAAAAAAGAAAGAAAGAAAAAGAAAAGAACAGCAGGGTTGTAAAAGGGAGCAGCACTGCCATTTGGGCTGAAGAGACAAATAATGCAGAGAAGGTGAGCACGGGCAAGACCAAGTGGGAAAATCACACCGGAGCAGGTGAGGAGCAGCATCCAGCGCTATGCGAACCCGCTGACAGCAAAGTAAGGATGCTCTGGGTGTGGGGTGTGAAGCTCTGTGCTGCAGGAATTGTGCTACAGCATCGGGAGATGGTCAGCGTGATCCCAGAGCACCCCAGATCCTGGGTGGGCAGGACGAGGAGCAGCATGGCGAGCAGGGGTGTTACCTGTTTTGAGAGCAAAGACGGGTTGACGAAAGCCGTCAGGTTAATGTACGTAAATGAAAGGACGTTCAACTTCCATGCAGATGCTCTCAGATGTGAAGTTGTGGTTTTGGTGAAGCATGAGCCTCCTTGAAGCTCCAGCACCCATGTGAGAGCTCAGCGGTCCTTCATTTCCAGACGGTAACTTCCCACTTGGAAATAATTCCTTTTACTTTCCTCTGTCCTCAAAGCACAGACAAGCAGCCTGGGGTCGCTGAAGTGGTCTCCCTTTTCATAAATCTTCATCCTCGAGGAGCTGGAATGGGGGAATGACATTCTTTATGATGATGTTCAGACCCTCCAAGCAGGACCAAGCTCGCTCTTCAGCTCCATGCCTCCTCTCATCCCCTACCAGCTGCCAGGCAATAACAGTCTGTAGCGGTGTCTGTACGCTGGTGTTTTATTATTATATGCATGTCAGACAGTCCCTGAGAGCTGCTGCCTGTCCTCAGCATCTCATCCTGCAGCCGCCAGGAGCCGTGCAGCTCTTTAGCTCCCGTCCCACGGCACCGATACTGCTCCCTGCTCAGCCACACGCCACTTCAACAAGCAATTTTTGGGAGCAAATCAACACAGCGAGGAATTACCGATAGCATTTCAGGTGTGATGTACATCCTCCTAAGCTGGCTCGGAGTGCAAGGCTTCCCTTTCATCCCCGCGTCCCCAAACACCTCTTCGGCACAATTTCTTTGAGCAGGCAGCCAGGGTTGCCTCGCCTGAGCTTTGTATGCCACCGGTGTATTTGGCCCTGTGGCTTTTTTGGAGGGGGAATGCATAAATAAATGCATAAATACGTCCCCTGCTTTTTAATTCAGAGGCAGGTTTGTGCAAGAAAGAACTGTAATCTTCTAAATCGTTATTCACAGGACGCAGCTAAGGACTCGTGAGTTATTTCCATTTGATTGTGCCATCTAGCAGCCGACCTTTGACGAACTCCCATAAAACGGCCAGGTTTCCCCTCGGAAAGGGGGCACCCCGAAGCAGCGGAGCTTAATCTTTCCCACTCGAGTGGAAGAAGGGGATAACGTCACCCCTTCCCCGGGAGTGCTGTGGAAATAAACTGGTAAAGGAACGTATGAGTTCGTCTCATCAGCGTTCGCGAGTTGCTTATGCTGTGGAAAGCCCAGGAGGAGAACTCGGGAGCTCTGTCGCCCGATCGGGGCCGAAAAGAAGCGGTCGAAATTTGTCACTGGCATTTTTGGAGCCATTTAGCACGAGGCCGTTGTCTTCCCCAGTCCCACAGGTAGCTCGGTCCCCCAGGTCTCACTGCTTCAGCATCCTCTGCTGCTGTTGCTCCTCCACTGCTCCCCCCACTATCCCGCAACAAACTTCAGCCTATCTCCTGCATATTCACGAGTTTATTTTCAGCACGGATGTTCCGCAGCTCCGCTTAGGTGTTGATTATATCCAGCATCCCTATTGAAGTTTTCAGAAGTTTCCAGCTGTTTAAAAACCTCGTCGGAGCTGCTACGTGCCACAGTCAAGTGCAGAGCCTAAATACACTTGTAAAAAGAGTCCAAACATCATTGCGCTGAAGCACCAACAGCCCATTTCCCGCTGGTTATTTGCCGTAAAAAGGAAGGGAAACGAAAGCAGGGGGAGAGCACAGCAAAGAAGGGAGCTTGCCAGAGCAGCTGCTGAGCTCTGTGCCGAAAAAATGTTCTTTTCTAAGTTTTTGGCCTGGGCCATCTCTCTGGACGTGCCAGGTAAAGATTAACGCTGCCGGAAAATGGATAGGCTTGCCACGTCTTCTGTTCCTATTTATTTTTGGGGTGGGTTTCACGTCTTCTGTTCCTATTTAGTTTTTGGGGTGGGTTTGCTGCAGTAAAGGCAGGCTGGGGGCAGCGGAGGGAAGCTGTGGGTTGCAGCCCGGGCTGGGGATGTCCCTCAGACCCTTGCTGTGACGGATGCTGCCAGGCAGCTGTCCCGCCGGCCCTCTCGTGAGCTTAATAAGATTTTAGAATTAGCTGCGAATCGGGATTAATTGCGGGAAGCCAATCCCGCGGCCACCCCGAGAGCATTTCCTTACAGACACAAGAGAATTAAGTTGGCTCGGCCAAGTGTAAGGGCTTCTAATCCTAAGACTAGTTAGAAGCTTATGAATAAGTCGTGTTCCTGAAGTCCTGGAAGTCCTTCAGGACAAGGGGAAACTTTCCCTGGCTGCACCGAGCACCGCTTGCCCCCGCGGAGCAATGCAGCCGCAGGTGCTCTTTGCAGCATTTCACGGGGTCTTTTTAGAAAAACCTTTCAATGGCTCTTCCTCAGAATTATACAGACATATTTCTATATATATACCTATTTATACATGATTTATATACACATATTTAATTATAAAAATTTAAAAAAAAAACACCAAAAACCTGCTGGGTTGATGTGCTTTCCTCCCCCAGGTGCGCTTTGCCCACAGCACCCTCTTGTCCCTCCTGGCGTTTTCTCATTTCCCGTTTCTTTTGAAAGATGTTATCTAAGCCTCTCATTGAATTTATTGCTAATTACGTTTAAAAACAGTAAAACTGTGTTAACGTAACCAAATTCGATGAAGTCTGACAGGCGTGTTGCTGCTGAGAAGCCCTGATTTAATCACCCCAGCCAGCAATTTGCCCGGCGCACAGTCAGTTAGCTGGTATTACTCGCCGGAGAATACCCTTGAAAGAGAAAACACTCATTAATTTCTTTGGACTGAGCTCCATATTGTATGGTTTCGCATCTAAACTCTGGAATTCGGGATGGTTTGACTGACTGGCAGTTCAAAAGTACTGGAGATAAGAAGAAACTGGTATGGAAATAGAGGCAGAAAATCACATTTCATTTTGGGGAGGTTCTATGCCAAATAATATCTTGCACATTCCCCTGCTCCCCAAACCTCTCAAGTTCTTTTATCCACTCACATAGGGAAATAAGAGCATGTGGAAGGCGTTCAGCCTAAGCGATGTGTCCGGTCACATAACCGGCTGCTGAGCATTTATTGCAGACACCCATTTCATTAGGTTAAGGATCTTTTCCTCCGCTGATACACGGCAAAATGAACCACGAGAAATTTGGGAATGGCTTGTAAAAGTTTACCGAGCCGGGATCCAGCTGTAGCCTGGCATAAACCCAGAAGTAATTCATCCCGGGCCACACTTGGTTCAAGATGGGAGATAATTTGGGTGTCTGTCTGCCTTCGATTTCCGATGGCTTGGAACGAGCCATAAGATTTTTGCAGCATTGGCAGAGTTTTTTTTTTAATTGGGTTTTACTTTTATTGTATTATTTAGTATGCAAAAAAAAAAAAAAAAAAAAGACAGCAAATGCTTGTGCTCCCTTCATTTTCCTTACCATTTCTTACCATCGTATTTTAATTGCCTTTTATGCAGAGGGATACGTCGGCAATATGTTCTTTTACCATCCGCAGCTATATTGGCCCGGTGCCATTTGTGAATGAAAATTTCCCTTCTGCAGCTTGGCAGCGAGATGTACAGATTTATGCGATTTTTGACATTTTCCTAAACTATGATTTTTATTTATTTTTTTTATCACTGTTAAGAAGAACGCATGCGAATTAAAAAATATAAAATAAATAGCAGGAGCGTTCCGGCAGGGATGGACACACACATCTGTTGGTCAGGGTTTCCATTCCCCAGTGTTTGGGGTCCCAGAAGGTACAAAAAGGTACGTTTTCATCGGTGTGAAAACTGTAGTTTCACTGCACGGGGTTACACGGCCCTCCGGCTGGTGGTTGCGTTTACCAAGTTTTGAAAAACGGGTCTTCTGCCTTCACAGAGACTTGTCCCTCGCTGGTTTAGGCTTTTATTTTTCATTTATGAGTCAAGCAAGTTAAGGGGTGGTTGCTGTTCAGCAACGTTTTAGTGTGTTGCATAAGAGAAATGCACAAACGCATCCTGTTCTGCTAACAATGTAGAGTAAAAAAGCAAAAAGGCAGCCGAAAACAAACACAAGAAGCGAGCCAAAAGCTGGTGCAAAGATGGAAAGATCAGAGATTGATGCAAGGCAGCCCCCGTGTCTGGAAAAAGGCTGTTCCCAACACAGGGACAGCACATGGCAGCCTGCTCTGTGTCACACCTCCCGTGGTTTTCCCTCGGATTTCCCATTCCTTGGGGCTGGTGTGGCCTGGGGAAGTCGCCCCAGCATCGCTCTGCTGGGCTGCGGGGTGCGTATCGGCACGGCCGCGGCTCTGCTCCCCTCTGCTGCGTGGGCAGGATTGCAGCCCCATTAACTCCGTATTGATTTTGCCTTCCAGGAGCAGGAGAGCTGTAATTACGGCGAGTTTTGATGCAGAGGTGCAGGTCCTCCGTCCCCACACATTCTGCATGGTTTATGTCTCTATTCCAGCCCATTTACTCTCCCAGATTCTGCGCCCGTGATTACAAGTTACGGCTTTGTTCTGCTGGTACAGGAGAAAACACCAGGAGAAAATATTCCCTTATTCACCCTTGGTTGCAAGCGTGTCTGCAATGAATGGTGTGCGTTCCCAGGCTCGTAGCTGGGGTCACTGCTGACCTGGCTCAGCTGCTGCGATTAATTTAAGAGCGATGGTGATAGCCACAGCCTCGGACCGGGGTGAAGGAGGCATGCTGCCCCTCCATCCCTTAAAATAATGTCACTCTCCCCATAAGCTCAATAATTCTGTTCATTTTTCAGCATAGACCAGCAGGCCAGAAACAAAACAGCAGTGTCTTGCAGAATATCTAAGCAAGACAGTAAATGAAATAACATTTCTTGTACTCACATCATTGCGAAGAATCAGGTAGCATCAATAAAAATAATACCTTATTGGTTTATTGTCCTTAGGTCTTTTCACTGTAGCATTTTAAAGGGTAGAATTCAAGATTTTTTATTTTTTTTTTTTATATTGACCTTTTAAAGAAGAAAATTGTAAGAAAAAAATAGGAATAAACGTGGCAGGAGGATCTTTATTTGTGCTTTCAGTGATGAAGTTACACACTCAGCTGTGCCAGAGTACAAGGGACTTGTAGCTGAGGTTAACTGCTTGAACATAAGAGGGTTGTTTCGGCGGTCGTGGTGAATCAGCAAATAATTTCTGGGTCAAGGTTTGCCCTATGAAATGACTGAAATTAGAGCTGGAAGGAGTTGTTGTGTCCTCTGGTGCCACTCGGCTAATGTACCGCTGCTCCCAGCAGCCGGTTTTATGGGTTTGGGTTGGTTTTTGCTTCTCCCCTGATGCTCCCCCCGCTGCCCCCGGCTACTTGCAAAGTGTTTAAGTGGTGGTGTTTTCCCACTGTGTTAGCCAGGGGATTGCTCGAGTGTCCCTGTCACACAACTCACTGGTATCACCATCCATCTTTCCCGAAAAACCCTAAATTTTCCCTTTCTTAATGTTATTCCGCTGCTTGTCGTTATGCCCCTGGGTGCCATCGCGAGCGCTGCCTTGCCGTTGACATTTACAGTTGTGTACACTTTATGCTCTTCTCTTCCTCCCAGTACTCGTGTGCTGAGCTCCCCGAGGGACAGATTTTCATTAGACTGGGCATGCAAAATAAAAGTTACATCACTGTTGTTATTACCTGCATTAATGTGAACGCCAGATGTGTACAAACACAGGCTCAAGACCTTACCGTGCTACACAACGTGACAAAACACCAATATAACAGCGATCACAAGGATTTCTGGCACTTCTTACTACCTTTCTGTGTGGTTTTGTGGTAAGATACGTACAAACAAACATATTTTACCTCACCGATAATTACTGCCGTAGCTATTCCCTGTATCCTGCCTGATTTAGTACTTCTCATCCTTTTCTTATCTTGAATAATAGACAATATTATACACTGTCATCTGTTCTGCAGCTCAGTAAATAGCGTTGCCAGTGCTTGAACTTTACTTAGTGTCTCCGGTGAGCGAGCAGGTTGGTCACGGAGGTGGTTTTGCTGATTGCCTTGCACAGCACGTCGCCTGCCGCTGCTGCACCGTCAGCACCGCACGGCTCGGGGCCGGTGGCAGACGTGAGCAGGGAAAAGGAAACGCGACGGGGCACGTCCGACATCCTGGTTAAAGAAATGGCTGTTTTGGTGCCAGAGAATCCCTGAAAACACCTGTTTCTTATCAAAGCCATCCTACATGCTGGTGATGAAAGCAGTGTTGTCACATCTGTGTTGGCCTGGCAAATTCAGTGCCTTGAAAATGAAGGTATTTCCATTCTTCCTTGGCAACATTTCGAGAGGATACACCTTCATTAGAGGTGCTTGAACCTCAACAAGGTCTGTTTCATCTGGAGAAGGCTCCTTTGTGTTCCAGTCACAGAAATAATTGTTCTGAAGTCAGGAAAAGCCAGTACCCGATGCCTGGGTCTCCATGAGCCCTGCTCCTCTGCACTCATTTTGGCCTGGCTGAGGGCTTCCACTGCCTCTGCACAAGCTGATTTCTGCTTGAATGCCACTAGAATAAAGACCTGAAAGGCCTCTCAGGTAAATTAATCCAGAAACAAGATTCCTATTAAGAACTTCCTGCAGCTTTCTTCCAGAAGATTACTGGGGGAAAGTGAGAAATGAAACTTTATTTCCTACTCTTGAAGTTTTGGAACATAGAGGCAGGATTCATGGCGTTCATTTTGAAGAGGAAAATCAGGTTTTTGATAAAAAGAATTTGGTAGGTGGATGGATGGGTGGATAGGTGTCTGCAATCCAAGCTTTATGTTCACCACAGTCAGGCCTTAATTTCCCCGAAAGGCAGTGCAAGAGAGTAAAAAACCCAGTCACAATACCACCATCTGAATTTTATGAGCTTACTTATTGACAGCTGAATTTATACTTTTGTTCTAAGGAAATACCTTGTGGTGTGCTGTCAAATTGGGATTCACATTTTCTGCAGGGAGTGAACTTTCTAAGACCATCTAGTTTTTCGTTCGGCTTAGTATTTAAGAGGCTGAGTGCTGGGTAGGAAAGCTCCTAAGGGATGGAGACAGTTCGACATGTCAAAAGGTGGCATAACTAATGGCATTTATTGAAAGAGTTAACTAGTGGAAACATATATTTTTCTATGGGTCAACTGAAGAGGCCCCAGTGTCTTCTGACTAAGTCCCAGAGTGTCGGGAATGGGAGGGAAATTGCAGATATGGAAAAAAAACAAACCAGTTATCCCATGAAGTTACTGACTGCATTTTCACTGTCCTGTAAAAGACTTCAAGTATTTTGAGCAACGCATTGCTTTGAATGTTTTATTGGTAGCTGAGAAAAAGCAGCAGGAGTAAGGATTCGGAACCCGGAGTAGTTTATGCTTGCATGCCGCCCAAGTGATCGTACGACTTCATCACAGCCTGTGGTTAGAGTTCATTAGAGCAAAGCCGAAGCAATTTGGATGTCTGGGTGTTTTTATCAAGTCCCTGTGCTCCATGGGGATTTCCTTCAGTTTCATCCTTCCATTCAGGGGTGATTTTAAGTGAGAATGAGCCGTGTTCGGGAATATGGTGTATTTGACTATGGTCGCTCTAGAGCTGTAAATGCTAAAGTCTTTCCTTCCTCCCCATCACGGGGTCTGTGCAGAAAGAATGGTTCAGTAGCAGCATTCATTTGATTTTTTTAAGTTAAAAAAAAATCTGCTTACATCTTTTGTCCATAAACAGAAAGAAATGCAATTGTTAGTGGAATAACACCCTATATGACCCTAGGTATAAGGATCAGCTCTTTGTTATTTTTCCCTTTCCTTCAAAAATAAAGGCAAACATTTCTCTGGTCTTAGGATCCCTGTGAAACGACAGTGAATGGGCAGGCTGTGTGGATCACCTTTGGAAAAAAAAAGGCAATTACCCTTTATGGACTGTTCTTCGAGTAATTTCCACTAGAAATGCATTTTTTGGAGACAAAATATAAAAGGATAGAGTCCATTAGCGAACAGTCGGTCTCAGCAGAAATGTCATCCTCAGGACAGGCTTCAGCTGGGGTGGGAAGTTGGAAGGAAAAGGTATTACTGCTGCTCTTATTGATGTTTTGGGGCCAGATCCAGTCAGAGGCAGTGGCTTTGGTTTGACTGCAGAGCTAGCTAACCTGAGCCCTTCATTAAAAGGAACAAAATAGAGAGGAAAATGGGATGCAAAGGGACAAAAGGGACTAGGTTAAAGGTACTAGATGATCTTAGAGGTCTTTTTAACCTGAATGATGCTACGGTTCCACTAGGAGAGGCACTTTGAAAACTGTGGAGGCCTGAAGGCCTGAAGGCCTAGAACATTTGGCCTGGGTGTTGAAGGCAGCCAGGGCACAGACATCTTGCATCCCCCAGTGTGGGTGTCTCATGAAGGTTTAAGCATTTCTAAGGTGCTAATAAAGGTGCTGAGCTGGAAGCCTCTTGCTGGTGGTACCACATTTTGGGTGCCCGTGGTGGGTGTCCTGCCCCCAGCACCTTCCCAGCCCCTTCTCCGTCTCGGAGCCCTCCCATGGCAGCCTGACTTGCTGTGGGGCCCTATACAACCACTAAAGAATTGGGAAATAAAACACAACCGATTCCAGGAGTTTTCTTATCATGTTCCTACTTCTGTAGCAGCTGCTTTTGGCGTGCTGGCAGCACGAAGGTACCTGAAGACAGCTGTAAATTTGCTCTTCCTTCCTCGAGGTCTTTTTGCGCGGCCAGAACGGTTGGAAGATTTCTCAGCCTAAATGAAAATCAGGACCTGAGGTTTATTTCTTTTTCTTTTTTTTTTTCATTTAATGATTTTTTATGACTTTTTGTCTTAATTATATATAACCTAAGGGTTTTCTTGCTTTTCTGTGTTGTTTTTTTTTTCTTATTCCTTGTTGAAAATGTGTCTAAAGCAGCGAGAACAATGTTTCTTGTTAATTTGTGTTGCAGAATCAATACAAAGGGAAGCCATAAAAGATTTTTTATAAAATGTTATAAATACAGTCTTACCTAATGGGATTGGTGTCTAAGGGGGGGTGGTGTTTGGAGGCAAAAACGTAAAACCAAAATTGGCTCCCTAAAACCCAAATTTGGATCCCATAGCTCTCCCGAAGCCAAAAGAATATGTGCTCCCATCTTGACAATCCCCAGAAACATCTCTAGAGAATAAACCAATTATAAAACATCCTATTTCTGGGCTTAAACTGCATGATATTTATGGAATCATTCATGCCAGAATTAGTTTTGCTTCAGAATTTTGAAGGTAGCCTTAACTCCCGGCGTGCCCTTTTAACGCATAATTAACTCTTTTCACAAGCTTAATGTTATCTTTCACAGCGAATTCAGAAAGAGTCTGATGAAAATCTGTATTTATGCTCAAGTAATATTCTCCAACGTTCTTCTGATTATTTTGGTGGATTCTTTTTTTTTTTTTTAACTAGGTGGCACTGGGAGAGAATTAATTTATATATATATATTTTTTTCCATTCACTGAGGTTGTCGTGACATTATCTGAGACTTGTCAGGAATGGATTTGTCCCCTGCCTTCTAAGTGATCTTTGAGATGTTGATGTACACCGGTGCATCGATGTACAAGTTTAGCCTTTGATGAAAGAATAAATGCTGGTGATTTTAGGACTAATACAATTTATGGGCCTAATCCAGCATCCATTGAAACCAGAAGAGAAAATACCTTCTTGACTTTAGTGAGCTTTGGATCAGGAGATGAGGAGCAGAATGCTGTGTAGTGTTTATTAACAGTGGTGTTTCTTTAGATGCTGAAGAAAAATGTGGTGTGTAAAATTTGGTAACTATATAAAACCACTTTTTCGAAGCAGCAGTAGTCTCCAGAAATCCTAAAATGGAAAAATACACAGCTCAGTATTTATTTACTATGTTATCATTTGAATAATGAATCCAAATGATGCTGGGTGTCTCCCACCTCAGCTGGAAGAAGAGGAGGCTCTGTCATCATCTGCAGCAACAGCTGAAGCGCTTGGATTCACTGAATCTGCACTGCGTAGTAAACCCTGTTTGGGTAACTAAATATCTCCAAATCTGTTCACATACTTTGTATTGATGGATTAAGCTGTTTCCTATATTTTTGTGTACACTCTAATATACTTACTTCTGATCTTGGCTGTGAATGTTTAGTTGTACACATTCCTTCTTCATTGCCTTATTTTGTCCTCAGTAAGATTTCATTTACATGCAGCAATCCCCAGCAGGTGCTTCTTTCATCCAAGTGAGGCATTGAAATACAGTTCACGGAGAATTTACCAGGAGAAGAAGCAATTCTGTGGCGTGGGGCATATACTGCACATGAGAGGGTTCAACCCTTCTGGTACGTAGTTTGCATGGCACTGCGCCTTCCTCATGCAGGTGAGGAGCAACGAGGAGGTGAAATACAGCTCCAGGTTTTGCCATTTGGACATCTCTGCACTTGAGACAGGTTTGCCAGTTGATGATTAGATCTGTTGAAATCCACGCTTGTAAAGTCCTGTATTAAGCAAGCCCAACTGCTCTTGTTGAGTCTCTGTGGGTTCATCTGGGGGGGTATGAATGACTTCACCTGCACGGCAAGACTGAGCTATGCAATTTAGCGATGTTGGCAGGATTTTTGGACAACATTTTATGTTGACTGTTTATCTTGCTTCGTAGCTTGTTTTCCCAGCTGAGAAAAACAGCTGACCGAAATACTTATTTATGTCATAATAATGACAGCCCGGAGTTTCTAAGAGTTGACATCTGGTGTAATTTACTCAGGCTGGAACATCTCTGAACTTATTTTTCCGTGAGTAAAGGTTTCTAATTTTTTTAATGGTTCCTTTCTTTGTCCTACAAACTTATGACAAAGAAAATTGAAGCAAATGAGTGATGTAATGTGATGTTATTACGTGAATTTTTCCTCTTCTCTACTGGATGGTACCCAAGCGGTCATGTACCACTTGCAAATAAAATGATATGGTAAAGAAAAGAAAAAAAAAAACAAAAAACAGCATGTTTGCTCACCAGAGCACACTAGCATCAAACGTGATCTTTATTAAGCGTGACTGCAATACCTGCTGCTTTGCTCTGTCTTTTAGTGAAACTGCCAGAGGTCAGAATATACACGTTGGTCCTCCATCATAGCAAGAGCTGAGGAAAACTGTATAGGATGAGATGTGGTGCTAAGGTTTACGGGGCTGCTGCCAGGGCTTTCCACCTTCCAGATCCTAAATGTCATCTGTAAAGGTATGGTGAGGTTTCCTGCAGGATTTCCTCCCTGAAGGGCAAATGTTATGGCAGTCTGATGTAATAAAATGCATTGGCTTTGAAACCAGTCGCTTAATTTACTTAGGGAGCAAGTGCGTTGTGCACGGCACCATAAAGTTACTTGGGAAATTTCAGAAACTTTGAATTTTTGTTCAATTTGTTCTCCCTCCAGGGCATAAATAGTGTGCCCGTGATAATGAGAGCAGACAGGACTCAAATACATCACTGTCTGCATAATTCTTACACTGCAGCTTTTTATTTGAAAGCATATGCCCGTACGGGTCCAAACTGCCAGAAGTGCTACCTCTGCTATTCTTCACTATTTCTTCAGCAATCTGCCCAACTGGGGTGGCTAATTCTGATCGTCAGGTGGGAATCCACCCCATTGTTAGTGGAACAGGTTATTTTCTGAAATTTCTGTTTACAATGTGCTGTATTTATTAGCTCCTCACAGAGTAGCGATGGGGTGCTAGGCTGCTGGGTCACTGGATGCGTCTCTTTGCTGTGCTTCAGGATAGCTTGACCTGGCTTTGGCCAGGCCCGTAGCTGGGATTATTTCTCATTTTTCTCGACAACTCTATTGTACCTTCCTTTATTGGTAACGCTGTGATATTAAATCTCCTGAAAGCAAAATAACTTTTTTAATGTAGTGGCACTGGGTGGCAGGGCTGTAATCGAAGTTTGGCTGCTTGCTCATTCTGGCTGTGTTGTGCACATCTCCTCCTTCCATGGAAATCCGATAAAGCCTCCAAAATGCACCTCAAGAAACCATTTTTTATGTGTTAAAACTGCACAGAACCATCCCATCTCTCAAGGTCAGGCAGAACCAGATTTCCCCTGTATCCCATTCAGACAAGAATTAACTCAGAGGGGTCGTACAGCCCATAATATGCAGGGTGGGGGCAGAGGGGCTGCCTGCTGTGGTCTGCAGGGAGATAAAAATAGCAGCCGGAGGGTGTATAAGTGGATATATGAGGTGAATAAATGTTAAGTAACAGCGTGGGGATGGGACCAGCTGACCTCCAGAGGTCCCTTCCAACCTAAACCGTTCCATGATTCATCGACATTTCTGTCTCTTTCCACTCTATTGGAAAGTATTTTGGTATTTACGGCTCTTCCAACATAGCTCAGATTCAATCCAGATTAATGGAGTGCCTGGTGCTGATCTGGATCCTTACCACCTACATTTAGGCACTTGATTTACTCACGGAAATGTATCGCCCTGCTCATGCTAGCGATGAGGGGCAGGCACCTCCTGAAGGGTGCTTCAGAGAGATGAGACATCCTTCTCTGACCACGTACTGGGATGCTTCAGTTTTATACATACATTAACCGGGAGGAACCCGGCTCGGAGCGTCCAGCAGCAGATTTACAGCGAAGTTAAACTTCTTTGATCTAGTAGTAAACAACAGTTGGGGCTGGACTAGATCCAGTGTCCTTCACTGTAGAGGAATATCCTTCTGCGGTCCTTTGTGTCATCAAACAGGAGGTCTTCCAAACAAGCTCTTCAAGCTGAACAGATTTGC
Source organism: Stictonetta naevosa (assembly GCA_011074415.1). Classification (NCBI taxonomy): domain Eukaryota; kingdom Metazoa; phylum Chordata; class Aves; order Anseriformes; family Anatidae; genus Stictonetta; species Stictonetta naevosa. Next base: position 1,519,748 of record CM021729.1, on the reverse strand, counting down.
CTTAAGCCTATAGCTGCGCGATATTTTTTCTGGGTGTGCAGAGAGCTCGGCTAATCTCACTGAATTCTGCAAATGCGGTCTGAATTTTGGAGGGAGAAAAATTATATTAGAAGTAACCCACCAGCAGCTGTGATGATGACTGAAAACGGCCTGTGGCAGATCACTTAAGCAAAGCGCTCATTAAAAGACCTCCGTCTTTTCAAGGAAAGCGTGACATGAAGAGTTGTGTGTTTGATGGAGGGTGACGTATCAGTATGTGCTCGTATCGGCAGAGGAGGCTGGGCTTGCACGGTGCAGACAGAAACCAGCTGGCTGACCATGCCGTGTATGCACCAGAAAGTTCAGAGTGCCTGCAGAGACCCTGGGGAAACCCAGCTGGTCACTGGCATGATTCTGTGCAAATTTTGGACTGGTTTATTGAAACGTTGCTCTCCGGTGGCATATATGGCTTTTTGCCATTAACATATTGTACTTTCAAGCATCAGAGTATGGTTTCCATACATACAAATATAAGTACCTATAACTGTAATTGCTTTATTTTAAGGGTTGTTTCTCCCAAGTTCAAAAAAATACCCCACATTGAAGAAGAGAGATGTTAACTCCATTTTTAGAGCTACAAAATAGAAAACACATTTTTACGTCTTGAGTCGATGTTTTCTGGAGCCCATCTCAGCCTTATTGGATGTCCACAGGGAATGAAAAGTCTTCAATTAAACAGATGCCAGTGGGTGCAAAATTTAAAGGCTTATGCTCCTATTAATCCTAAAAATCAATGTAGTGTGTTAGGTTGTCTAGTGACTTCTAGTCATTTACCTTTCCCAGATAAATTTGGTGTGTCTGTGTCCCGTGATAATTACAGGGACCTCCAGTGCTTCAAATTTTTAAAAGAAAACATAATTAAGCTAAAAATGTAGAAGCAAAAACAGAAATAATTACTGGAGATTATGTATTTTCACAGCTGGCTGGAGCTGGAGGTGTTTAAGGCAAGATGTGCTACCTGGATAACCTTTGTGTTTCAGCCAGCGTTTTAGAGAATTGGAAAGCCGAGAGCACAATCAGAATCCATGAATATGAGAAGCCCTGGGGTATGAAATGCAGAGGAATTAAGCAGTGAGCAGGCTTAAAAATGCTAAGATAATAAACACAGGCTGAGGAATGGGACCCTGGAGCGGGGATTGCCCTTGGCGTCTGGGACAGATGAAGGGTTCTGATTTACCTGAGGGAAAATGTCAGAGTGCTTTCGTTTCTCGTGAAATGCCAGATTTTACATTCTAGTTTTGAAGCTGCCAGAGTCATGAACCATGAGAATTGCCCCTCTGTTTAGATAACTTTGCTGTACACGGGAGAAGCCCCCTGCTCCTGGGCTGTGCTCGGTACAGGACCGTAGTGCGAGGAGCCTCGTGGCCACCCTGCCCAGGACATGGGAGCGGGTCCCATAGGACACCTCCTGGCCTCAAGATACTGACTAAAGAAGTAAATATTCTCTTGTAGATGTCACAGCATGTAAGTGCGGCACGCAGGAGGTGAGAGTAGAGACTTGTGAGCTGACAATTTGTTTTGACAAGTATTTGATTGAATTTGAAAGCACACCTGAGGGTCATGGCACTCCATTTTGGTTTTCAATTATGTCTTGCTATCACCAGCACTCCTCGGCCAGCTCTTTGATACCTAACTTGCAAATAGGGACAGAACCGTCCCTTACCATTACTTTTGAACTTTTTCCAGTGACTTAATTGGATCCAAGGTCAGAACATATTCTTATTTCGTGTCTTCTCATGAAAAGGCAGTGATAAAATTCACGGCTGTGTGATCATTAAAACTCAGCTTCACGAAAACCCATTTTATTAGCATTCAGGTCCAAACCTTAGTGACAGGAGATATGTTTGTATAATCAAAAGGAAAAGTAACACTTTCCTGTGAATAAGTGGGTGTAACAAAGCTTTGAGATACTTCAAAGCTCCATTTTTCAATAGAGCGCGCACAAAAAAATGCACGCAACTCGGGGATGTTGTCAAAGAAATTTAAGAAGGAGAGTTTTGTCAGCAAAAAACTTACGAAGGAGTTTCTCGAGGTATGCTTTCTGTTGCTAAAAAGAAAAGAAAGCAACTAAGCGCCACCCGGACATGTAGCAACGTCCCTTCCCATTCCTGGTTTCTGCATCTCTTCAGAAGGGGCTTCAGAAGTCTGTATCCAGGGTTCTGCTCCTGGATACAGACTCATAGACTGCTCAGGGTGCCCCTGGTCCCCTCCTGGTCCCATCAGGACCCCCCTGAGAAGGGTTCTCAGCCCCAGGCCCAGCCTGGAGACGTCCTCAAGGAGCCCCCAGCCCCCCTGGGCAGCCTGGGCCACCCCACACAGGAGTGCGGCCTGGCGGGCAGGGGGAGCATGATAGTGCCGTGTGTTGAGGGGATGAAGCTGAACTTCTTTCCCTGCAGCTCCTATTTATGTCACAGCTTATCTGTAACCTGGTTTTGAGCGAGCCCAGGGTGTGCTCTGGATCCTGAAGGGCACTACTGATGTTTGAGGTGCTCCTGTGCAGAGCAGGCCGCAGCCAGGGAGGTGACGGGGCGGCTGAAACAGACGGTTTCTGAGAGGTAAGGACTAGGGACAAGGAATATTTGTGTCACAAAGCCATCCCTCCAGAGGTATCTTTGATACCTCCTGTGGTATCTTGCACCATTTGTGAGGTTACTTGGCATCCTTGCTTTAGTTTCCCTGCCTAAGATAAGAACGATACTGCTCACAAACATAAGGAGGTGTAACATCTCATCTATTAATTCACGTTTGGAAATAACTATTACTAAGCTCTGAGTTTCAGCTGTTCATAAATGTAAGGAAAAAATAGTCCTTCAGAACCAACATGAAGAAAAATAGCTTCTACAAAGCAGTGAGGATCTTCCCCACCATCCTCTGTCCAAGTCACACATGAGAAAGAGGAAATTATGCAGAAGTGAAGACAAGGTTTGATTATAGCCCATTGCTCAAGTCCTGCTTTCTCTGACCTCTGTCACCCTTTAGTACATCTATAACTCCCATGAAAACCAACTGGAAGTAGCAATGTTCTTCAACGATAGCGCTGGTGTATGGATGTAGCATCCAAAAAGCTACGTGGTCAAAGGAAGGGAGCTGTGGTCCTGGCACTGATGGTGGGCAGGTGTCTGCAGGGACACTAGCACCAGGTGACTGTGTGCACACCGTGGTCAGGCCACTTGGCAAGTCTCACTGTAACCTTAGTTAGGAATCAATCCTTTTGGGCGCTGGTTATGAAATGTGCAATCCACGCTATTACTCTTCAGACACAAAAATTGCCAACCCCAGCAATACCTGGCATTTCCGCTTTCCTTTTGCGGATATTTCCATATCTTATTGTTTCCCCGACCTTTTAAATGGGATTATTTGTCATCATCTTCTGTCTTCGAGCATTTCAAAAGGAGCTTGGTGGCCATTTGTAGCATTTACCTCTTTGTAGCTGTTTGCTCACGATGCTGTCCAAATCCCTTTCCAGCCCTCTCTCGATGCTCTTACTTGGGCTTGGGGAGCTGTTCCAACGCACCAGGTATGCTGAGTAGCACCAGCACCAGGTGGGTCTTTTTAGCAACTCACTGCTATATACCCAAAATAGTGTATTTTATCTGACCAACTTAGCCCTTTAAATCTCAGCATTTCTGCTGGGGAAGTACCTGTATGGTTTTTACATAAGGGGCCCAGGAGACACCCTCCAGGCTAATGGTACATCACGAGAAGCAGGTATAGTCTGCACTCCCGTGCCACCTCACTGCAGTAACCTGCATACACATTGAGACTCCTGCACCTCTGCTGCAGTTACAATTTCGGTATTATTGTTATGAAAATGTTGGAACTGCAAAAAGGAGAGTAGAAGAGGCCTCATAAAATAAACATTCAGAAATTCAGAATTAAAGCTTAGAGAGAATCTGGTGCTCCAGTCGTGGGCACAGGACCTCTGCTGGGCATTTTAACTCCCAGTTCTGCACACCTGAAGCCAGCTGCCCTTTTGGTGCCTTTGGAGCCCTGAGATCACCTCCAGGAAAGTATTCCCCCAGAATAAGAGGGAGCTGGCTGCATTTGAGTGATTTGCAGGCACAGATCTGTCAGCACAAGGCAGTAAGGGAGCATGCATTTACATTATTTAAAATGGAATTTTTAAAAATATTCTGGAGATTTTGATTTTAATCTGAATCTTAATAGCCTAATTAATTTGAAATTATTGTGCCCTTTGCTTTATAAACTCTTAATCATGAGGCTCTCAGGCTGATATCGTCTAAGTAATCAGCATCAGTATAATCAGTAATTAAAGTGATAGCCAACTACAGGTGCTGCTAAGTGCTAATCAATTAAATGCATTTGTAATTGAAAACCTGATTGAAGTATTGATAGTTGCTTTGATCCCTGGACCTGTAAAGTTCCAGTTGGTTTTCTTACAGCTGACTGCAACCCTTTGCAAGTTTCCAGTGTTTAGCAGGTGTTGGGAAGGAGGAAGATGAATTTTACTGTGATATTCAACGTTCCCCATGCCTAGCAGAAAACAACACAACAGCTCCGGAGTGGTTTTATCAGCTGAGCCAATGTATGACAGGTTCTTGTAAAGAACCGTGTCATCGACACAAGAATGAGTTAAAAGACGTGTATTGCTACAGCTCTGAAAACATACTAGATAGATTTTCCTATTGCAGGCTTTTCTTTTTTTTCCTTCCTTAATGAAAGCCTAGTAGTCTGACTCTGAATGAGAAGCCAGAGCTTTGAAAATCTTCACGAGTATAATGTTCTTCACAAATAAAGAGCATTTCAAGTAAGTGGCATCTCTTAGTTACTTCGGAAGGTTTTGTTTTCAAACATACGTACAAAGTTCTTACAAGCTGGTTTGAATTTTCAAATGAAATGTCGAAAAGGGCCTACAGTGTCTAACAATGCCTTCAACAGAAAAAGATATCGCCCTCTTCTGCTTAGTTAATACAAGTAGAAACTGAAAGCCAGATTCCCCTGTCCTAATTTTGACTTCTGGAAGTGGGTTGCTCATGGTTAGGCTGGCTTTCCTGTGCCATGGGGAGAAAACGAGCAATCTCCTGGCCAGGCACCAGGGTTGTGTGTTTTGGGTGTTCCTTTTTCTCACCGTCAGCTGGTGGGTTAAGTCAATTAATTCCACTGAGAGGAATCTCACCCATTTTTAAATACTAGAATTGTTTTAAATGGGAAAATTACTGGTCCGAGCAATTCCCATTAATGAAAAGAAAAATGCTGCCTTGTTTAGTATTTAGAAACATGGAATGGAAGGGACCTCCAAGATCATCTAATTCTTCCCCCTGCCATGGGCAGGGACACATCCCACTAAACCAGGCTGCCCAAAGCCCCATCCAGCCTGGCCTTGAACATCTCCAAGGATGGGGCAGCCACAACTTCTCTGGGCAGTCGGCTCCAGTGCCTCACCACCCTCTGAGTAAAGAATTTCTGCCTAACATCTAATCTAAACCTCCCCTCTTTTAGTTTAAAACCATTCCCCCTTTCCCTATCACTGCAAACAGTCGCTCCCCAGCTTTCCTGCAGCCCCCTTCAGGCACTGGCAGGCTGCTGTGGGGTCTCCCCAGAGCCTTCTCTTCTCCAGGCTGAACAACCCCGTTTGGAACCCAAACCCAATTTGGAATTCCACATCACTCGCATAAAAAGCACACGGTTGCACTGTACGTGATTATTTGTCAATGTATAGACCAAAATCTTGGAAGCTGTTTTGCCTTAGAAGTTTCTACGTTTGAAGAGAGAGAGAAAATTCTGATTATTTTTTTTCCATTATTTGTTGTCAAAGCTCACCATTTTCTGTTTGTTTTGCTCCTTTGCCATCATAAGCCTCTGCCCAAGGTGTCTGATTTTTCTAAGCCTTGCATTTGGTTACGTTTCATCCTCTCTTTCATTCCAGGTTAGTGAAGACACCCAGAGGCATTTTTTATCCTTAGTTTTCTTTCACTGGGATATCTTCCTTGCTATCACCCTTTTTCTTTCCTTTTTTTTTTTTTTTTTTTTCTTTTAAGACTGTGGCAATCAGGCAATCAAGTGGGTTTTAAGTATTTGATCATGCAGTTTTAATAAAATACCTGTTTGGAGATGTAGCTCGGAAGAGAAATACCCGGAGAAGACGATACTGGCTGGAAAGGTCTTCGTACCTTAGCCGTCCTCTCAGGTTTTTTTCTCATTATCTTCTCTTGGGAACGAGAGTGGTTTGATGAAACGCCGTGGTTGGGAACTTCACGACTGCTCGTAGCCAAGGCAACCACCTTCAAGGTGTATTTGTAAATTAATTTGCAGCTCCTGGCTTGGCTGAACAGTGAGAACCCTCACCTGTGGGAGGTGGAGGAGCGAGGATGCCCGGGGCTCCAGGATGGATGCGGTGGGGTGGGAGAAACACAGCTCCCACCTTCAGCCCCTTCTCCTCGTGCATGTGGCAGGGGAAGAGGATGTGAGTGGGGTCGTTTCCAATCTCCTGCCTACTCCCAGCAGCTCTTCCTGCCAAGTCCAGGGCTGTGCCCAAAGGTATGGGATCAAAGGCAAGGGAAGTGGTGCAGCAAAGGACTTAAAAGAGCAGAACTGGTTGGAAAAAAAAACAAAGTCTCCAAACCTCATCCTTTCTGCTCCTCGGCTTGCAAACCATCATGTGAAAAACCCTGTTGTCTTTCCCCACCGGTGCCTTCAGATATCTCTAGCAGGACTTTGGGAGTTCACGGCGCATGCTGTGAAGGGCTCTCCTTCTTCTTTCCTTGCCCACAGCCTCCTGTGCCAATAAAAATAATGCCTTTCAAATCAAGATACCCTCATTTCATCATCATCATATGGGATCCCCACAGGCTCCGTAGGTCTGACTTGTTTTGACTGTCCAGATAAAGATAATCAGCTCCCATGCCACGTGCGTAGTATATAATAAGTATTTCCCAGGAATTCGCCTGCTCTTTCAGGAGAGAGCTCGCACCTAGCAAAGTGGCAGTGCATTAAGCACCCTTTACTTCACCTCAGGATGCTTCATTTCTTGCTGGAATCTATTATTTTGCAGTTATGCCAGGCTTAGCTCGTCTTATTGCACAAATGAGACATCGATTTCCATGTTTGCTCAAAGCCTGAAGCGCCAGCCTTGCTCTAAAGCACACCTGAGGATTTGATGTGGGGTTTTTTTGTTTGTTTTGTTTTTTTTAATCCGGTCCTTTTTAAGTCCCTTTGTGAGTCCTGTCTGTCTTTGAAAACATACCCGATTCGGGAGATAATACTTGTTTTCAAAATCTCCGGACACGTTACGGAGATAACCGAAGGGAATTCCGAGTTTCCCTGTAGATGCAATGCGAAGGCAGTTCTCCAAGAAGAGGACACGACTGGCTCCCAACTCTGGGCCTTGCTCAGGGAATTCATTTCAAATCCCAGCTGGTGCACGGGTCACACTTGGGCTGAAAGACGGGCTATTTGTTGCTGCTGGCTGTACGTGGAGACTAATAACCCATTCTGTTGTTGCATGAAACCATCGAGTTATTCCTTTTTGAACTTTTTCCGGCTTTTTACAGTGAGGTAAGTGTTCTGGACGCTTAATCTGCATACGTTCGCAGCGGTCCCTCTTACTCTAAATCAACATTTACGTCCAGAGGTTCATTGACTAAAAGAGACAAATGGTCTTTGCACATCCAGAAACGTCGATTTGATAAGATTAATGAGATTCCTGATGCTCCACGTTTCTGATCAGTGTAGAGATAACACTTCGTCTTTTTCTTATTCTGGTTTGGCTTCTAAGCAGATAATCGTGAAAACGTGGCAATGAAAATAACCTGGGTTTTGGGGGGACTGCAGGAAAGATTTTAAAGGTTCAGCTCAGGTGGGGCTAGATCCGTTGCACCAATCTCTATTCCCTCTCAAAAGGTTTATCAGTTGATCGGGGAGGGATGGTGCTATGTAGTCTGCAGCCTCCAAAGGACTGTCTGCAGAGGGATCCCGATGGAATAGGAAGGAAATATTTCCTTTCTGTGAGTCGCCCCTTGGCTGAAGTGCGAAGGATTAGAGCTCTAGCCATTCCCGCTCTTTCCTAAGCAGCAGAAAGAACAAGGAGCCCGGCAGCGCGTTAGTCATCGATTTCCCCGGATCAAAGGGGCACGTGTTACGCACTATTGATAAAAAGCATCGCCGTGGTGGCCATGGAGACCAGGTTGAGGTGAAGTGAACTGTTGCTGTTGCAGCGACAGCTTGGGGTGGATCCGTAAAGAACCCGCCTTTTCCTCTAATCAGAAGGAGGATCTCATTTATTCTGCCTTGGGCACACGATCAAACCCATTGCTTCCGCAAGGGCTGCCATGGAGGGAGAGGAGGCAATCGCTGCTGGCTTTGGGGCAGAAAAAAGGATATTTGGGGGCTCAAAAACTGCTCAGCACTCGCAGGTATTGTGGCTCCAAGTGCTTGCATGCTTAGGCCGAAATTCTTGTTTTTCCCATTTTTAACCGAATTGCAGTGACAAGTTCAGGCTAGAACTAAGACTCAATATTTAAATAATGAAATTAATTATTTGTGGAGGCAATGTGACAGAAAATGCTCGCAGTTATCTGTCACTGCAAGTTGAAAATCAAAGCTGGGGGTGTTTTTGAAAGCTACCCAGCTTTGTGCACGCTTCTTGCTCTGCTCCCCTACTGGAAAATGATGTCTCAGCATCCAGAGCCCGGTGTCCCACCAGGTCTGGCCCTTCCCAGGACAAACCACGTGCTTAAACCGCCCTTCTCCTCTTGGTTCATTCTCCTGGGGCTTCAGATTCACTGTTCGAGTGTTGTTACATTCGCAAGTATCTCTGTTTCCCAAAGAGCCCTTCCTCTGAACGAGCACAACCAACGTGTTGTCTTGGGGCCTCCTAGCTGTCCTAGCTCCCATGCAGTTCAGAAATCAGCATTGTTTGAAATAAATTGACAACATGGAGGCTGTGGTTTGATACAGCAAAGGTCCAGAAATCCTCACCCAAAATTCCAGCTCATCGGGAGGTCGCCCGAACTACAGGATTTCTTTCAAACTCGCCTGTTTTTTATCACATGATTCAGTTCTAATTTTTTTATAAGCAGTACACTTGGGTAAAAGTTGGTGTTGCTGCATTTTCCAAGCTGAGACCAAAGTGATTCGTTCCTTCTGGCAGGACTTTTCAATCTACAAATCGTTCCTGCAACCTGCACGAGCTGTGCAAAAGGTCCCTGAAAGCATTTCTGCCCCTCCACTTCTTGCTTCTTCTCCTTATATTCTCCAGCTTTTCAGGGTACTCCAGGTCCAAGGGTAAATAACTTCTTGGGGGTTCTGTTCTCACTCTTCCATGAGGCAATACGTTGCCCTCCTTTCTGATCGCTCATCCTGGTTTAAGGTTGTTGCTGGAAGATGGGGACCGAGAAGAGCTTTTCACGTTGCTCTTAGAAGGGTCAACAGTACGGAATTTCTCCTCCTCCTCTGAGAAAATACCCAGATGCTCTGCTTGCTGGGAAAGGGGGCAAAACGTCTTCTCCTTGGAGCTGTACACAGATGCTGAGGTCCCCGTGGGCACGATGAGAACATGGCTCAGTGTCGTGCAGAAATGGGAAGAGCTGGGAGCGCCCGGTAGCACACAACGAGTTACCCAAAGACGTCCTCGGAGCTGTCAGCAGAAATGTTTTAAAGGCGCTCTCGGGGTGTTTGCATTCCCCCATAAACATTTTATACGTGGGCAATTTCAATATGCAAAGCGACCGAATCTATTTGTAAAACAGTCGCTCTCACAGTTGAAAAATGGAGTTTGTTCTGCCCTAATGTAAGAACCCCAGCGTTATTTCACTCCGCGCTGAAAACCCAAGGTATTGATTTTGAAATGTATAATTGATTGTAACCATAAATCACGGGGCAATATATGTGCAGCATTGATTTTCCTCTATTGCAATAATTAATTTGATATGTGCTATAACATATTTATGCAGGGCCTAAGCAACTCAATAATGGTAATAAATCGTATTTGGTCAAAAACTATCCACTGTGATGTGGTCAGCTTTTCTCTTTGTCTAAAAACGCCTAATGCGGTGCTGTAAGAGCCAGCGCAGAGATAATTCTGTGGCCTTGCTCCGTGAGAAACCCTTCACACCGTGAAGACCTTATATCCTGGTGGGTGAAACCCTCAAAGGACTGGAGACTTGCAAGGAACTGCTGGTGCCCGGATTGTTTTAGGAGAAAAAAGGTTGATGTACCGTATCAGCTCTCTTATCCGTCCAGCCCAGTAAATCGAGTGCTTTTCCTGGGCAGACTGATAGGAGCTCTAATAAAGAAGAGAACGAATGGACACACGGATGGACGTGATACGATGGAGAGGAATCGATACGGCTTTTGTGGAGGGAAGTCCTGCTTCACTTCCCTATTAAAGTCCTTGAAGGAATCCCGGAGCACGTGGGCAGGGAGATCCGGTTGATACCATTCTCTCGGGTTTCCTAAAGGCTTTCGATAAGGTCCTTCAGAAAAGGCTCCTGAAGGAATGAAGTCGTTAGAGTAGAAGGAGAAAGATCCCTTTGTGATGAGCGACTGATGCAGTAGAGGGCGAAGGAAAGAGGCGTTGGCATTCCTGAGCCGGGGAGGGATGCGTGCCAGGGGCTGGTGCACGGTGTGGTGAGGAATCATCCCTCATACAATCTAGACAAGCAAAGTTAGAACAAAATTAGCGATTAATTGCCTTGCTGCGGGCCCTGGTTCAGCTAAAATTCTCTTAGGAGTTGGGATCGGCAATAAGTTTTTGCCCAGGAGGTTTGACTGCCTTTACACGGATGTGACGAGGGGGCAGTGACATCTCCGTGACCACCGGTGGAACTGAAGTGGCACGAAACTCTTAGAAATGCTCGGGGCGATACGTGCTACAGGCAAAAAGATGAGACTTGGGCACTTTGGGCTGGAAAGAGAAACCAGTCGCAGTGTCTGCTCAACCATTATAGTACCGTGGGTATTCCAGTGGCCTGTTGAAATGAAAAATTCCCGAAAAAGGAGAAAATTTAGCATATAAATCCATTTTCCGTATAGCCATCCACTGCCAGCGAGTGCGTAGTTTTCCTCATGCCATCACTTGAATCTTTGCAGATTTGATTTTGTCTTCTCAAAAATAAAAAGTTGAATGAAAGTTGGTTAAAAAAAAAAAAAAATCAAAATAGCCATTTTCTTGTCTTTTTCCTTACTTCATTCATTTTATCCACTTCGCTTTTGTCGTTTCCTTGAAAAAAAAAATAAAAATCAGCAGTAATATCTTCTCTTCTTTTACAGAGTATCAAAGTTAGCTGGTTGCCTCCACCACCAGGCACTCAAAATGGATTTATTACGGGCTATAAAATCCGACACAGAAAGACTACCCGCAGGGGTGAGATTGAAACACTGGAGCCAAACAACCTCTGGTATTTGTTCACAGGTCAGTGTTCACATGGTACAACCTTGCAAGGTTTTGATGAATTAAATGCTTTGGGAATAAAATATACTTGCACTTCAAGGGAACATTGATTTCTTTGCTGGCAGGTAGCATTTATTGTGTTGTACAAAGACAGTCTTTATATTATGGTTTTTTTTACCCAATTTTTTCCTCATTTCATTATTATTTTTTTCATATATTTGTCTCCTGGATTTTATCGTTATCATTGGTGAATTTGAGGCCAAATTCCTCGTGTCCAATAGCTTCAGCCTCAGATATTTTTTCAGACCGCCCCATAAACATCTCCTCTTTTCTTACGGGTGCAAAAATATCGATTTCCTCGGTTTCTATTTGAAGATTTTAGATGGCAAATACCTCCTCACAGAATAAAAAGGGCAACAGTGGATCATAGCAAAACTGTAATTGCAATGAATGAAAGTAGCCAGGTGAGTATTGTAGGGCTAACAGTGAATTCTAGGAGCTGAAAAGGAATTGCGCTTGCGTTCTTGCATTATGCCCAGACGTAACTGAGAAAGCAGCAAAGCAGCAAGGGAGAAAATTAAACTTTGTCAACGTCCGTGGCGTCTTTATAACCGTGCCTTCCCCTCAGATGGCCTGCTTTTGCTTTATTTGCACATACGAAGTGCAGTCGGCGGGAATCAGAATTATTTCGGAACCGCATACCTAAGAATGAAAAAGTTCATTTGCCAACTTGGAAGGAAAATCAGAATTTTATTTCAAAATTGAAGTAAAAGTAGAACTTTTTATTTATTTATTTATTTTTAATGAGGAAGACATTAAATACTGAACCCTCAGCTTGGTTGTCTTACCTCAGCTGCCGGCCCCGGTTCCTGTGGGATGATTTGTAGAGGATACTTACTAACACCTGAACGAGACACTCATCGTTTCTGGGGAGAGATCTCATGCTGAGGTCTTTAGCCAAGTTGGAAAGGATCTGTTTCCTGGCTTATAAAGTAGAAATAAAGTCCAAGTCCCAAAGCAAAGGCACAGACCTCTGACGTTCCCCATCCCCAGGGCTGGCAAGGTGGAAAGGCAGCGGGAGGTGACGGCCGTTGTCTGCTGGGCTGGGAGCACAGCACATTAATCTCCGTTGTGGTAGATCCCCACACCTCGAGCAAACTCTTTCACATGAATTATTTTGGGTCTGGAGAGCTGCAGAATCCCAATGGACAGCCCCAGCCCTCCCCCCTGCCCCGTCCACCTCTCGCCTCTGTGCAGTCGAAACGAAATGCTTTATTCCCCAAAACTTGGCAACTGGGGCTTGGGAAGGCAGTTCAGAAATACATCCAGGCCCCACGATTACCGTCTGCGTGCCTCCATTGTGATGGCTAGAGCCGCGTGCCTGTTCTCAATGGGCCTTTTAAATATTAACACGGCGACGCTTTAGATCTTCGCTGCCATCCTGCTCGGTAGGCAGGTGCTTTGCGGGGTAGTAAGAACATCTGCAATAGCACAGGAGTTCAGAGTCACAATGCAGGCTCTCGAATAGCTGCCGGCAATTTGAGAGTCACGTCAGCTAAATGTTAAGCCGCTCTTTGTAATTACGAGCGTTCTTCTCCGGAGAAAGTCTGCAATTAAATGGAACGGTTTTTTTTTTTTTTTTTCTTTTTCTTCTCTTTTTTTGTGGTCAGTGTGGGCAAGGCGAAAAGGTAAACGTATATCCCCACCGTAGGGCCTCGGAGGTCCTGTGGCACATCGAGCGGTGCTGCAGTGATTGCTTTCGGATGGCTTTAACCACAAAGGAAAACATCTGTTTGGGAATTCATGCTTATTTCGTAATACTGGAAAGATTTAGTATTTTCTTTTCCTGGACTGCATGAAGTTAATCAGGAGCACCGGCAAGCAGAACGCTGTTCAGTTGCTAACCTAGTTCCCAGCCTGCATATTTTATGCGTAAGGAGAGAGTTATCTGGAGTTTTGCGCATTTTAAAAGCTGGGAGAGCTGTTTTTGTGAAATGTGCAATCAGTGGCTTAGCTATGTAAAACAATTCTTCAGCTTCCCACTAATTGGGCTTCGTTCATTTTGTACCCATGAGCTCAATGGATGGGAATTAGAGCCCAGCCTAGTCACGGGCCAGTGCAGCTCTCATTCATTTTTTGAAACCTTTCCTTTTGGTCAAAATCCTTTTTTCCCCAGTGCCTTGCAGCACCATCCCCATCCGGGCTGGGAGACACAAGGGCGGTCACTGGGGGCTGCGTTGGGTAAAGTCCCAAATTGTTTGGTTTTCATCTTCTTTCTATATGATTTCATTTGTTTTGTTTGTTTGTTTGTTTTTTTGCCAGGACTGGAGAAGGGAAGCCAGTACAGTTTCCAGGTGGCTGCCATGACAGTGAACGGGACCGGGCCGCCCTCGGACTGGTACACGGCAGAAACGCCCGAGAATGATCTCGATGGTAAATGCATCTCTCTTAAAAGCTCTTGTCTCCAAAAGCTTTCCAGCTGAGGGGCTTCACTGCCCTTGTCTTCTAGCACAAGGTTGGGGTGACATTGCAGGCTCTCACCTGGAAACATTCACCAATAAATGTTCTCTTCTGCTCTTGGATCTCTCATGTCTTGTGCCGTATTTCTCTGTTACCACCACGACCAAGGAGTCAACAGCCTTTGGGTTCCTAATTCTGTGCCAGAATCGAGCGTCGTGGCCGTTTGCAGTAATGCTGCGAAGTGGATCTGGAACTTCATAAACGATAAACGTAATCAATCAAAGGCACAACGAAAACGATGCCAGCAGCCCTAATAATTCTCCAAGCAAATACTGAGATGTGTCGAATACTCTTCCTTAGCCTTTATCTGCAGATTTTAGCAAAGCAGGTTGGCAGTGAAGCTGAATAATTAGTGAAAGCTGATGAGATGCAGATACCTGAAAACTGCAGGCTTTGTAAATCAGCGCAGATGCTGACACAAAAGGGAAGGAAAACACAGAAATGAAAGGGGTAGGTAAAAACGACGGGGATATTTGAAGAAGTGGGGGAATAAAAGGAGAGTAATGAAAAAGTCTTACCTGAAAAATTAAGCAAAGAGCAAAATAAAATGGAACAAAGAAGCTGACAGATGGAAATCATGGCAAAATCCATAAGAAGCAGAGATGCAGTAGAAAGGAGATGAAGAGAAAATGAAACTGGGGAAAATTGCTAAGATTTTTAAAACAAACTAAATCACCTATAAAGGATCAAAGGCAAAGTGGATGAAAGAATAAATAAATAATTAGTTTAAATGCACCGTTGCGCTTGATATTGGCTTTCTTTTGACTGGATGGATGTCCTTACGAGCTCAAAACCAACTCAAAGGATTTCTGCTTTGTGTCCTTTCCCCGTGTCCAAATGCAATTTGACAGCAGACCAGGAGCGGCCGCAGCGCAACACGGGAGTGCCCGTACGGGTGGTTTCTCATCAACGTTTTGAAGGATACGTCTAGACGGGTTGTAACTGCGCCAGCGGATCGCAACCTGCCGTGGTGTGTGATGATACCTTTCTAATCACGATTCGGCTGGAGAAATGATGTGTGCAAACAGCTGACTCGGCGCTGGATCGAGCGACAGATAAATTCGGAGCACACCGCGGGATGCAAAAGGAGTAACGCGTTTGAGCGCGTTCCTCTGATGGTTTTGTGCCCAAATATGCAGAAGCGTGCAAAGATAGAGTACTTGCATGCAGGCGCACGTGAATAAATTAAAGCAAAGCCATTCTGCTCGCGTGTTGTATTGACATGCATTTGCATTGGCAGCAGCGATGAATTCCCATCGGGAAGCTGCAGCAGCCTGGTGCTGGGCATGCAGCCTGCTAAACCCTGGGGATAAATCTGCTTTCTGCAGTAGTTCCGCCGAGTCCTGCAAGTGGCAGGCAAGAGGGGAAGTGCTGGAGCCCAGCTTGCTATCTGCAAGTCCCTCCCAGCTGCCATGGCTCCTGCAAGCTTCTCCTGCTTTCACGGGAAGCCTGCTTGGCGTCAGCAGCACGAAGACGAGCAGCATCCCGGAGAACGGCGCCGACTCCCGATGGATATTCGTTTTAATTAGTGTGTTTTGTTCAAGTGATTAGAAATCCAAACATAGCTGCTTCTTCAAGGTTCCCTAGAAAGCTCGCGTGCCTTTACTGACAGCTGGGAAGGTTTTAAATATTTATTTGCAGCCTCGCGTTTCGTGCTTTAAAAAGAAAAAGGAAATAAAAAAATAAATAGAAACTGAAAGCAATGCTTTCCCCAAAGGGTCGGATTTAAATAGCTGGAGCAAGGATGCAAGAGAATCTCTGATCAACTTTGTGAAGGTATCCTCCAGGAAAATGGGTTTATGATGCTTGCTTTCTGATTACTGCACCGAACAGATGGAAGCTGTTACACATACTAGATAGCGATATAGTTTAGCTTCAGCTCTAAATTAGTGCTTTAAGAGCATGACAAGCCAGACTGCTAGCACGCTGCAATTCATACTGAAAAGTGACTGGGGAAATACCCGAACGAAATGGGACGAGTGAAAACTAGCCTGACTTGGTAAAATATACATCCATGGAAGTCTGAGAAAACTGCTAAAGTGACCCAGATGTAAAGCATTTTTCAAACTTGACAGCAAAATTAGGGACCTTTAAGTACATTAAGCGAAGTATTCCCGGGATGGCAGGTGTGGGTGTTCGAGCCATCGCGTGGAAACGCAGTGAAGGATTCGGAGGCAGGCGTGCGAAGACGCGGCGTCCCAGGAGGAGATGTCACGTCAGGCAGCGACACGGCACTTCGGCTCCCATTTCCCGGGAACCTAATTGCGCGTCAGGGAAGAGAACAAAGAAAAAAAAAAAAAGAAAATCTGCTTTCGTAGGCAGAGCTGACGAGGAATCCTCCCATCGGATGCTGGGCTGTGGGCCGGCTGACGTCTGAGCCCGGCGTTTGCTTCCACGAGCCCAGAGGTTTTCCTCACGTGAGAGGTGTTAAATTCCTGGTGCCATCGATAAAGTTCTTTTGGGAAACTTAGCTCATTTGGGATTTGGGATGAAGAGCTGATTCGGCACTTCGAGGAGGAGACTGGGACCTCAACAACACTTCTCAGAAGTATTTCTTGAAGCCCAGAAGAACCAAAAGTAAATGGATGGACCTAGAACGGCAAGGAAATGGCCTGAAAAAGAAAGCAGGAATATGAAATGGAAATGTGTGTTTCTTTAGGAGTTTTAGTCCTGGGTATCCGAGTGCTGGTACACTGGGTCAGCAAAGGTTGGGTGGTCCAGTTCCTGAAGAACTGGTGGGTTAAAGTGCTTCCTGCATGTTATGTCTGGAGTAAGGCCTGGCTATGGAAAATATGTTTCTCTGTGAAGAGAAGCAGAAAATATGTAGTTTGAGGGGAAAAATAAGTTAATTCTGAATCAATTTTGGGATGTTCTACAATTTGGAACTGTTTCAGAATAAGAAAAGCGCCTCTTTTCCAGAAAAGGTTTAAAATAAATTCAATTGAAGCGTAATTAAAATTGATTTATGCCGAAAAAATAAGCAAAAAAAATGCATTTTCAAAAAGGTATGTGTTTATGAAGCTTCGGTATTTGAAAAATGGTTCCAAAATGTTCACTCTGGCTTCATTTCAGAGGCTTACTTCCCAAGGAGGGGATGAGAAGTTAAATTACCTTTTGCTTTATGAAACAAGAAGTCGTGATTTTGCTCTGAAATGCACGAATCGGGTATTTGAATCGCTTGAAATTAATAACGTGGAATGTATGAATAACGTAGTTTTAACCCAGTGGTTGGGTGCTGGTGTCCGTGCTGCGCTTAAAATCTCTGCAACGTGTCCGATGGAAAAAATCTCATTTCTAGGTCCTTTGAATAAGTTGATGTCCTTTGTTGCCTGGGAATTGCCACTTTTAGGACGCTCAAGGAATTGCAGTATTGCTACTTTATCTTAACTTTTCATTTCAAGGCCTTCGGTTATTGTTTTTATCCTCGGGGCTCGTTTTCCGTCGCTTGTTTTGCAACCAGCTCTGTTCGGTAACTTTTGGTTCTGCACTGAAACAAAGTTTGAGAACGGACTGGGGGGTAAAAGGCGTCTCTACCCGACTCACAGTGACACTCTGGGCCCAGCCTGTTTCTTCTTTTTGTGAGTAGCTACGTTGCAGTGACCTTCTCGCCACCGTTTAACCGAGATCCATGCTTTGCAATTTTAAGGAGCTGAATGCAAAGGCCTTCTAAAGTGGCTGGGTGTTTCAGACCGGTAACGTACCAAGAGGACCTCCTGAAGATCCAACAGGTTTTCAGAGTCCTCTCATGCCTTCATCTGGCCGCACGTAAAACACCAAGGACGCATAGATGGCCCTGGTTATTGAAAAGCATTAATTCTTCCTTTTTATTGCCTTTTCCAAGGTTTACAGTGGGAATGCTTCACAACCGGGGGGTGTCTTTTGTTGGAGTTTACCTCGTTTTGCGTTATTGCTGTTTCCTCAACAACGTCCTTGTTGCCTACGAGCTTTTAGCTGTTATATTGCAAGCCTTTTTATTGGGGACAAATAGTAACTTGTCTCTTTCCGCTCTCAAAAAGACAAGCTACTGTGCAGCTCCTCTGAGGAGACTTGTGATATGGTAGCTGTGAGTAAACTCAAACAAAAGGCATTTACCTAACCTTTAAAGTAAAATGGGGCTCAAAGAAGGCAACAGGCTGCCAAATAGGCTCCAAGTGATTAATTGCTACTTAAAGTGATGAGTTTTACCCGAGAATGCCTGCAAATAAAACATCTCAGTCTATTATTTCATGTCGGAAATGTCGATGCGTTGTTTAAAGCGGCTTCAAAGTAAGAGAGGCAAGTCCAAGAGTTCAAATTCACTGCTTGTTTTCATGGCAAAGAGACAGATTATTGGCAGAATATACTAGCACGTCTCTAACAAAGTCGACCTTTTTGTTAAATGATGAGTGTGCGCAGGAGAACTCGTGCAATGAGCTGTCAGGATCCTGCAAATAGACCAGGGAAGATAAAAGTTGTCCTATAGGAAATTCTTGTGCAGGTCATCTTTTGTTATCCTGCGTAGTTTCAACTCTCTCTTGTACACTTAAAGGTGGAAAGCACTAGGAGATACTCTTAAAAATGGGCTCTTGGAAGGGAGGGATGTAGCTCAGAAATGAAATTGCATGTAAGCTCTGCATGTAACCGGGGCAGCTGGTCGTTTTGTGTGTGTGTGTGCGCGTTATTTTAATTTAAATTAAATTTTTAATTAATATTTTAACGTTTTAAACTCAAACCTCACGAACAGTAAAATTTAATTAGAATACTAATTCATTTCTTTGTGTTTGAATCCCAGAATCGCAGGTTCCTGACCAGCCAAGCTCTCTCCATGTCAGACCCTTGACCACGAGCATCGTCATGAGCTGGACTCCGCCGCTGAACCCGAACATTGTCGTCCGCGGGTACATCATCGGCTACGGCGTGGGCAGCCCATACGCTGAGACCGTGCGGGTGGACAATAAACAGCGTTACTATTCCATTGAAAATTTGGGTAAGTAGTCGTTTTCGTTCGTAGTAGCAGAAAAAACCAGCTTCCTCTGAGGTTGTACTAGTTGGTAAGTTTATTTTCAGGCTCTCACTGGTGCTTCCTCCATATGACACTCTCAAACATCACATTGCTGTGATCAAATGCTAACTTCATGCAGTAGGTCGTGTCTTGTGCTCCTAATACCGACTCCCACTCGTGCAGAGAGCTGGATCTGAAGCTGTTTTTCCCCAGGCTGGTCCCCCATGTTTGAATTGATTGCCAATCAGAAAACTCCAATTTTGTGTCTGTCAGAGTGGTGTCAGGAGAGGTGCTTGTTCATTATTCACGGCGCAGCCTCTGTGACAGTTCATCTGAATGCTGAGCGTGATACGCAGGGACCAGGATCCTTCCAGTGGTGGTGGACCGTTCTCCTAGCGCTGGGAAAACAGTTCAAAGTTGAAAGGAAGGCTGAAAGTTTAATCGTTTTCTTGTCGTTACTTCTTTAGCATTTTTATTTCAGGTAGAAGTGGTAAGCTTTCTGCTCCGTAATCTGGGGATGATCAGGTATTACTGGAAGACCAATTAACTCGGTGAATTAGGGGGGCACAGCTATACTTTTTATCATAATTCTACAAGGCCAAAACTCTTTGATATCTGGGGTCACTTCCCTTTGCGATTTGTACTTTATAGGATCATGAAATTGCATCATCCAATGCTTTGCTGTTTTCCTTGGGGAAACCTGGGAAATAGACCGGAATAAAATGTTTTAATTGTTCCCCCATCAAACACTTCCTCTATGTTCAGTGGTGTATTTTATGGTTAATGTATTTGCAAAGAGCCATAAACTGTCCCAAATATTCAGTGGGTTCTACGGAAAAAAAAAAAAATGGAGAGAACTACCGAGACCAATGTGCTTTGGCAAAGGCTGAGGAGATGCCTACAGTCTGCTGGAGCTCCTGACGGTCAACTCTCCCTGAAAGTATCTCCATGAACAGCTGGAGAAATGCCATGGGTTTTAGGAAGCTTCGGTGGTTGGTTTTCTTTATATAAATATATTTGCGAATTTGTTTGCTTCTTAGACCTCTGATAGCCGCTGCCGTCAAGTGGAAGGTATGCTAAGAAGCACCTGGAGATACAAAAGCCTTCTACTAGGCTAACAATACTTGGCATTGTGGAAAGCTGATGGTATATTGCACCTAATAAGACTGTTTCTGTGGATTAAATGTTTTCCAATATTCTTGGCTGGGCTGGCGGGCAGAAATACATGGAAAGCCCAGAATACCAGGGAGGATATCTCAGTAATACACTTAGAGAAGTTGCACTCAAAGATCTAGCAAGTGTCGAGGAACTGTGCTGAGTATAACAAACAGGTATAAATAATTTGGTTACTGAAATGAAGGTGGTTTTTTTTGTTGCTGTTGGTTTTGTTTAGTTTTGTTTCCTTTTTGCCAAAAATCCTCCAGCAGCCTGAAGTTTTACAAAAGTTATGCAAGTGGCAAGTATCTTTTCACTGTACTTTTTTTTGGGGTTGATTTAAATATTCAGAATGTGAGCAGTGGAACTTGGTTGCCATTGTCCAGACAAGTCACAGGCACCTGGTCCCTAACTGGCTACAGGCACGAGCGCTTTGGTCACAAGTCCCGCCGTGCAAATTTTAAATTCAACTTCTCTGAGCATTCACATGTCCAACTTTGAAAATCAATTTCCATGAATAATTGCACTAATTAAATTCCATCATTTAAATATCCACAGAAAATGAACCCCAGAGGGAGGTGACCGAGGGCCCAGAGAAAGCTTTTAAAAAATCAGAACAGTTGCCAACACTTCCTGCATTATTCACCGGCTTTATTAGAAGCCACTACCAAAAAAAATGACACGAAATGATGAGACAGAATTATTTTCCTAATAAAAATGCTGTTTTCAATAAGGTTATGAATTAAGATGTTCTGCTGGCAGGTGGGGAGGAAAAATACTCCCTAGAGGTTTTGTTGGCTCCTCTCACCAGTTGCAAAAGTTCCTGTGATACCTATTAACATAGGCATTATTATAAAAGTAGTATGCCAAAACAACAGCAAAGTTAGATACCTAAATAAATTACGAACTTCACTGTGTTTTTTTCTCTCCCCACTTTGTCCCTTTTGATCCTCAGGGCTTTCAGTGTTTGCTTCCTCTTGGCTCTCCTTGGTCTTGTTAGACAGAGATGAGGGAGAGGATGCTCCACTTCAGCCAAATGATGTACATAGATGAAAATTTGGGCTTTTTCATCTTCCCAAAGTTCACTGCAGTCCTTTTTATTTTTCTTCTGCATGCAATTTCGAAACACTCAGCAAACCTATGTATCATTCATATGTTAGCCTGGCAGAGAGCTGCATTAAGGAGCAATCAGATTTGTCTGACATCAGCTCCCTTTCAGAAAGCCTGGCCGACTCTCATTTGCAGCCACCGTTTTCACACACACATGCATAAACCAAATACTCCGGGTCCGTGTCAGGCATGAATTTCCTTCCATAAGCTTCTCCCGTAGACCTGAGAGAAATGATGGTGAAGAACTCCCTGGTTAAAACTCGTGCAGGGATGTAAAATGCCTCGCACCATGATACGGGCTCGTACATGTATCCCCGCTCCTTTTTCCTGGCAACAGTCTTTGTGTGTGGTTTTGTTTGGTTTTCTCAGTGTCCTGCACTGCACAAAAGCACCACCTGGATATCTTCCCAAAGATCTTACAGTTGAGACAGTGGCAAGTGGGATGTACACGGGTGTTGAAAGCTGAAGGTAACAGCCCCCATGGCAGTGCCTCGCTGGCCCTATTTCCCTTCCAGCACTTGCAGTGTGGTTGCCCTGGAAATTCCTGCCTTAGTGATCCCTCTTTGTCTGGCTCTTCCTGCCCTAGATTTGCGATATGGTTGCTGTAGCAATCCCTGCTCGTTCAATATATAATGCTGATATTTGTATGCGTTTTGTTCCCCCTTCCCTACTTTGTTTGTGCAGCCGCGGGCCAATTGTTGGCCACCCGCTTTGATTAGCGCAATTGCTAGAAATTTCTGGAAATAGGGTAATTTGTTATAGTATGTATTGTGCTAAATTCTGTGGTTAGTTCTAATCCAAAATTACTTCCTAGTATCATACAGCGAGGTTGGGGCAGAATCAGAAACAAAGCGTAGCCCGTGCTTTAAGCCAAGGACCGATCACCTTTGCAGTCAGCTGGTAGCTTTCCTTGTGGCCATGGGATGTCCACGTTCACTCCTGAGACCTTTGTAATCAAAGAGGATTAATGATAAACTCTCTGACCTGCACTCTAAGCTATTTATTTTACTCAACTTCAGGCGAGCCACATCAGTCCGTGTTGCTTCTCTAGTCCACCAAGCACGAAAAGACGACACCAGGGATAGTTCAGTCCATCCAACAGCTCCATCTTCTCATTCTTTCTTCTCCCTGTTGAAAACTGCAGATGCCAATAGCTGTAACTTGGCCCTGGTGTGCATGGTTATGCATCAGAATACGCCATCCTGGAGCTAATTACGAAATGCCAAATATATTTGCACCTTCAATCATCTTTAATGATTGACTAAGAATGCTTAGTACTAGTTACGCCTAGTACTTAGAGCTTTTGGATGGAAGACAGGTATCAGTTTCTTTAGAAATCCTATTAGACACTTCACTGCACCTCCGTAATCCTAAATTTTAATTTTAATTTGAAAACTCTGCTTGAAAGTACAGGGCTTGCATGCAACGGGAGCCCTGCTTAAGTAGATCCCTCGTTAGGGAAGGATGGAGACCTACTCGCTTACAGAGTAGCCTGCTTCTTAATTCCTTCCCTCTTGATAATCATACTGATACGCACACTTCATATGGCCACTTTGCATCGTATTTGGGGTACTTAATTGATTACTTCCATCAGGCAAAACTTTTCTAAGAACCGGCTCAGCCTGCACCCGGGCCGTTAGAGCAATTGTCTGAGTAGCACACTTGAGCTGCTGAATAAATCACTTGAAAAACGCGAAGAAAAGTGCTCAGCCTTTCATAACAGTGATTGAGAACTTTATTCTGTCTGATGATCATCTTGAATACAAGTATATAGAGGTTACACTTTCTCTCTGGAATGAATTAAATAGGGTGATTTTCTCATGACTGAGCGGTCATATTGCCCAGGAGACACACTCTCGGCGAGCACAGAAGAATCCAAGAATATACAGAGACTTCGGCTTTGTCAGTGAAGGATTTGTTGTGTTTTCTTTCTGCAGCATATGAAAGATACTTGATGTCAGTCTCATAAATTTCAGGAGCAAACGTCCCCTGCTCTCATTCAACCTTTTCTGTGACAGATAAAACAGTGCCCGACTGACTTTCAAATGAATAATTCTAACGAGGAGATGCATTTCTAGAGAACCACTTCATTCATTTATTTATTTATTGCTGTTTTTTTTATTATTATTTGTTGCTTGCGTTTCTAAATGGAAAGGTTATTGGCTGATTAATGGCTGTTTTAACAATATTGGAAAATTCTTGGGTGCCAATTCTGATCTTTTACACGTAGGAAGTAACGATTTCTGTGCTGATCCAACTCAGAAGATGGCACACGGAGCAATGAACCGGCAGGGCTCATCTCCACGGAGTTTTGTATTAAAGCTTGCTCATGAAATAAATGCTTAAATGAAAAGGGAAGAAGCATGCCAAGGAGATTTCCATTTACTGATTGTGCAAACAGAAAGCCCAGAGTGTCTGAAACAAAACACCAGCTGTAATAATTTACATAAACCTTTCAGTAGGTCGTAAAGCTGTGTTTTTAATTAATATATTGAAAAAATAAAGCATGGTAACTTTAGAATAGCATATTCCAATAGGCTAACAACGTTATTATATCATCCTGGGATGTTTTGATAACTCACTGTGGAGTATTTTAATAACTCACAGCTATAGTGGATACAAGGAGGCTCTCCTTGTCCTCCTTGCACTGGTGCTGCCATCGTCGTGATGTCCCAAGAGCAAAAATGCTTTGAAAAACCTTTGAATGGAAACAGTAGAGTTAGCCTCTAGTTAGTAGCATCCTACCACTAACAGTAGGGTATCCATATGGCGTCCATAACATTGGTCCATCTGTAAAATGCCCAAGGCCTTTCCAAGAACAAGTGTATAAAAATGACTATTTTACAGCTATTCCAATAACTTAAAATCTTACTCTGATGAGAAAGCACCAAATTCACAAGCTTTCCAGAAACGTGGACTTTCTACCTTAGAACACATCCCGTCCTTCCCCCTTCTGTATGTGAGAATCATTTTACAAAGAGTTTTTAAGCACAGCTGCCTTTCTGTGACCCAAGAAAAAGCTCCATTGATCTCCCCGAGCGTGCGGGAATTCATATGCACCCTCTTGAAAGAGTTTGATTGGGAAGCTGGAGCGCGCACATCTTGAAGTATTATTTTCATGGCTCTTTTTAACTTGAACCTTTGATCCTCCCAGCCCAGCAATGAAAGCAAAGTGCAGAATGTACAGCACGTCTAGCAAAGACTTTTTTAAAGTTCCTCCCTCTCCTCCCATAAAGCCCGGAGCTACGCACATCTGAAATTTTTAAGCTCCAAAGAGCAAATTTAATGGATGGGAGCAATTTCTGCTTAATTAGTAGTTTGGAGAATTGGAGCTACCGTATAAATAATAGGAACTTATTAAAAACTCACGCAGAGAAGTCGTTTTGTAGTGCACTTTCCTATCTCTCATAGGCGCCGTTTCCCAGCCTGTGCCGGCACACTGGCTCTTAGCAGCTCCCCGATGACGGGATGTCCCCGTCACCCCACGTCCCGTGGTGGTGGCAGCACGAAGGGACAAGGGTGGGACACGCTGATGTGCCCCTGTCCTCCAAGCTGCCCCTGCCTAGGTCACATCGGGTGCTGAGAGCAAAACCGTCGCAATCCCTTCAGTCTGCCACATTCATCTAAACTACAAAAGAAAACCAAACCCCACAACCCAACAATTACAAATTAGAAGAAATGAAAATAAAGCTCTTAGATCTAAATTTCCATTTTAACAAACATATCGGTAGGGATACTAAGGATTCCATCAAATCCGCCTTCATTTTCAGTGCAGATCAGATTAAATTTGACCCTCATGCATAGACAAGACAAAAAAGAGCATTTGGGTTTATTGGAAAGGGAAAGAAGGAAGGTTCTTCATTTTCTTTAATCTTTGCAGATGACAGTTGTGGATTATAACACAGACATGAAAGGGAACAAAAAAGCTTTTTAATGTAGTTTGGGGTTGTTTTCTTCCCTTCGCATTTTTTAATACAAAGTGGAGTGGTGAAAATCAAACACAAATCTGTTAAATTTTGTGCATCTCACTGTTTCCCTCATAGCTCGCATTAAAACACAACACTAACAAGGAAAGGCACTTGGAGGCTCAGGGGACTGTTTGTCTTCTTTCTTGCCTTTCAAAACTGACTGTCATTTAAGGAATCCTGCCATTTACCCAAATACTTCGTGCATCAATTTTCTATCGTTCCTCCCTGACTTTGTTTTGCTTTGCCAGAAATTACTGGCGAGCAAAGGGTCGCTTTGAGATCCATGCTCTTACATTGCAAACAGATCTGGCATAACCCCCCAAATCAGAAATTGTGTAGATTTTAAGAGCATCCTCATGTTAATCCTCTGGGCACAAGTGAATCGCAGCCTGCCCATAGACCTCCGTGTAGGAATCCACTCTTCTGCTTCGCTCTGGCTGACTTTCCTCAAGGTATTTTGGTTTATTTACGCCATCATCCTCCAGTTGTAATAAAGAGCTAAACTGGCTTCCCTGACAAAACGTTTAGGATCTATTAACAGTGGATGGAATGGAATATTCTGTATATAATAATGCTGGAATAAGCTCTGCGTTTCTGCTTATGGTTGGTAAAGAACGCAATGCCTAAGGAGCAATTCTTAATGCCAAATGGGGATAGAAATGATACAAATAGCCAAGAATATTTCTTGTTTATATTCATTTATTGATAGAAAAGAAGACAAAAAAAATCTTTGTTACAGTTTCAGTTTTCATGCACAAGGAAAGGTACAACGCTGCACCTTGTCTTCTCGAGCGTTACTGGTATCATCAGGGGATGCCAAGGAAAAGAAGCCAGCCAAGTGACCCAGATTCATAGGTCCACATCTGCTTGGACTAAAGACTTATTTTTTGCAAGGGAAACAAACCTCTCCTCCCAGTGCAGCTTTCATTGTTATTTTTTTTTGTGTATGGGTGCCTGAAGAAATCTCGCCCACACTCTGGTTAACCCGACGGGTGCATTAATGGCATTTCCTCTGGTGTCAGAAGGCAATCTGGAGTCACGGCCGTTCATTTTTTATTCATTTCTCCATATGTCTTACACTTCATTTTCTGCTACACGACTTCCCTTTCCCCGAGTTTGGCTGCATTTGTAACGTCAATAACAAATGTCTGGGATACACACTGGGATTTTTTTCTGGTTTAGCATCCGCACCGACACTGAATGCACCGAGCTTGCAACGCACCGTGGGGGTTCTAAAGGTTCACATCTCCACAGGAGACAAGACCTATTTCTAAGCATGCTCAAATTACAGCCTTTGCTTTGAAAAAACCCGGCACACTTCGTTATAATGCACACAGGACAGAGCTCACAAATCGAAATCAGGAAGCGGGCATAATGTATGACTAGGTGACTTCTTAAAAACAACTGTAAATATGGATTTGTGGCGCGTCTCCTGAACTGCATTCAAATAAAAGCACTTAACAGATTCTCATTATAAATTCTCTTTGCTCCGTTAAGCATTTTCCCTGGTGTTTTCAAAGTTAAATGTTTCCCGAACGAGCCCGAGCATCTGTAAATGCCCAGGCTCCC
Source organism: Stictonetta naevosa (assembly GCA_011074415.1). Taxonomy (NCBI): domain Eukaryota; kingdom Metazoa; phylum Chordata; class Aves; order Anseriformes; family Anatidae; genus Stictonetta; species Stictonetta naevosa. Next base: position 1,493,056 of record CM021729.1, on the reverse strand, counting down.
CCAAAATAGCGGGGCGCCCTGTGGTGCAGCAGCCTGCTGTGATGCTCTGGAGGTCGGTGCTCCCCAGGTCCTTGCGGCACGGTGGTGTGGTGAGCTCCCACAGCTGTACCTGGCCTTGGGGGTAGGTATATGTTGGCTTTGGGGGCTGATTTGCTGAGAATTGTTTGAAATGGAGATGTGTAGGACCCCCTTTGTCCCTCATCCCTCATCTCTGTGAAGCAGATGGGCAGAACTCTGCTCCTCGGGGACAATTCCTCATTGGCTTGAATTGATATTTTACCCACGTCTAAGCATTAACAGGTCTTTATTATTTGTGCTACGGAAGTGCCCACAAGTTCAAGATGAGATCAGGGTTTAATTGTCTAGTTAATGTAGAAACATAATGCGAGCCTCTGCTTCATATAGCTCATAGGCAAAAGGCTAAAGGAAATGGAAAATAGAAGTTAATACCATGGGGACTGAAGGTAAGGAAAACGGTGAGTGGTCCACAGTCTCTCAAGAAGTTAGTGACATACTGCAAATGGGAATCCAAGTTTCCACTGTTCTTTATATTCATTTTCAGAACAAATGGGTCTTTTGTTTTGTTATTGTCATTGTTTTTTGATTTCCTAGAGAGGCCTGTAACACTCAAGAAGTTATTTTACCAGTGCAGATGTTTCCAATTTTGATGCCTCGACCACCAACTACATTGCTACCCAGATCCTAAACAGTGACTGATTTTCAGGAGACATCAGCACTCCCGATGCTTAAAACCCATGTGATTTAGCTGACTTTATTTTAACATTGGATGAAACCTTTTTGCGTGGAAAAAAAAAAAAGTGCCAAATTTAAGAACTTATATTTTATGCTTTCTATTCACAAAGAAGTTAGAAGGTGCATTCTCTATCGCCATGGAAAGTGCATACTTGGATTTGACAGTGAATTTGTTAAGTTTGCCTTAAATGAACAAAGTTCTTCACTTTTTTTTATGGATTGCTCAGTTTACCAGAAGAAGAAAATCCAGGCCAATTCTGTTTTGCTGTAAAAGGGATAATTCACTGGTAGGGCTCTTGTTTTATCGGAAGCGATACGCGAGCTCTTTGTTATCCATTTTAGCCTTTCTTGTAGTAACTCCTTTCCAAATGACCTGACACAGTCCACAAAGTAATGTCAGAGAGGTAGCTCCTCATCCACCACTGAAATGCTGTCGTACAGAGAGCCTAGAGGGAATAAAACAAAACTGTTTTGCTCTGGCTGACGACATAGAAGAAAGTCATTTGGAGAAAGTCACCATGAGAGTCTATTCTAGTGGAATATTTAGATTTACTAATACCATTAAAGACTGCTGATATGATTTAAAGATTCATTTTTTAAAAAAGATGGATGTAATTTCCCTAGCTTCTGCTAAAATCTGCTTTCTTTTAATGGGATGTAATCTACTGGCCATTGGGTGTGTTAGAGACCGATGGATATTTGTAAAATGAGAGCCAAGGCACCTCTCTTTTTTGGGGGGCGATGTAATGCTTTGCTTGAGGGTAATTTCTGCACAGAGGAGGCCAAATATCTTTTGGGTTGAGGTTAGAGAAAAACAGTACTATCTCTCACTGTGATGTTGGCAGCACTTTTCCCTCTTGGTTTCTTGGAATCCAATAGCCCCGGTGTGCAGAGTTTTTACTTCAATTTGACATTTGTCCTATCGACAGATTACCTTTTCCTGGCAATAAGCTCGTGGTGCCAGGTCTTGGAACTGATACTGGTACTATTGATTACCAAGTGTGATGTTTTTGCTAACCCAGACAGGAGTAAATTAGGCTGATCTTTGGTTGCTTTTGAGATAATTTGGAATGACTGCCCCTTAGAGGGCTGCTCAGCACGGGTGGCAGTGACATGACATGCAGGGCATAGGCATAATTCTCTTGAAGACCTTTTCTCTTTTAGAAGGGCAGTTCCTGCAGGAGTTATTCTGCTTTCAACCTCGTCTAGACCACCTCCTCACTTCGACAGCCCTTATATATATATATCTATAATTTTTTCCCAATAACTTATAGGAATTCCTCTTGGTACAACTCCCGCCTTGCCCCTTTACTGCAGGGTATTGTCAGACCCCATCTGTTTTGACACGGTATCTTTGTTTCCACTTGGTCTGTGGGGAGACTACAGCTGTTTCTCATGATGGATCCCTTCCTACTGTCTCAGCTATCCCAAGGGTAGCCTCCTGTAGCCTACAGGTAAAACCAGCTTAGTAATGGAAAGAAAAAAAAATAAAATAAAAAAGCAGAAGGTGACAGTTTTCTTCTTAAGGAAGCTCTGGCACCAGAAGCATTTTATTCCACTATATTTATGGGTTCATCCTGATGTTCAGGTGGAGTAAACGGGAGCAGATCTAAACGAACTGCTACTTCCCTTTGTGCCTCCCTTTCTGTACGGATCAGGAAAGGCGCTGACAAAGGTGTTGGGAGAAGATTATTGAACATCTAACTAACCTCTATTGTCCTTTTATTGGCTCCATTAAATTAGAAGAACTTCAGCTGTTGTTAAGCACAAGGCAGCAGTTCTAAGTGGTGCGATGGGATGAGCAACGTCTTCACGACGATCAGGAGACTCTGCCTGAGCTTCAGCTCTCCCGGGATACTAATCTGCAGAGCACTCTGCCGGTCCCTTGTGTCCGGTAATTGTTATAACGGGGAATGAGCAGAACCGAGAATGATTTTTTATTTGAGAGATAAAGGAGCCTGATCTGGAAAAGCAGCCAAGTGCACTGCCCTCTTCACAACACCGTAGTTCAAGGCTAGGTATGTTCTTGGTGAAGAGTTCACGTCTGGTTATCAAAACTTTATATTTTAAAGAGAAAGTTAAATTCCACATGAAAACATTTGTCGAATGTGTAATGGATGTAGAGATGTCGCAATTTTCCGTTCTTTAAGAAGAAAATAACGGTGGTATCTTCAGCAGGTTGCTACTCGTTGATTATTTTCTTTCCAGTAGCAACACCTGTCAGAAGAAATTGATTTCGTTCATGCTTAGTTTGGACTTCTTTTACCTTTTTTTTTTTTTTTTTTAAGTTGAACCGCACAATACAGCTTTATTTCCAGAGCATGTTCCGCACCAACATCGACATGATGGATTCTTTCCTGATGCTCTGATTAAAGCTGAATTCTTTGCTCAGCTCCTTCAAAGGCAAGAAGAGATTTCATGTGCTAGGGAAAAAAAAAAAAAAAAAAAAAAAAAAAAAAGCATATAATTCTCTCCTCCTGCTCCAGAATAGCTAATACAAATGGTCGTAGCATTGTTACTTGGTTGCATTCCTCGCTGCAATGAATAGGAATCAGTTGGAAAAAAATAATCCGAATTTACTCTGGGATTCTTGCAGTTATCATCTCTAGAGTTGTAGCTGCCAGGAGTGCCAGCAGCCTTTCTGTTCCATTAGCTGCTGCTCTTCTTAGTAGGTTTATACTAAAAACCTTTCCTCGTTTGAACTCCCATTCCAGTCAGGGCCACTTTTCCAGAGAGCATCAGAATGACCCTGTAAATATTACAAATATATAACGCTGTTCAAAAAGCAACTATGTGATAATACTAATGCTTTTTCACTTTTTGTTGTTGTGGTATTGGATTAAACAACAAACTCTAGTACTGTGTTCAAACCCTGTGCCATAGCAAATTGCCTTTTTTTCCTCTTATCTAAGAAGAGACTCGTGCAATTATTTATTGCTCCAGTTAGCAGCAGCTCAAATTAGCCACCTGAATTTTTCATGTTTTTTACAGAAAGCTGCAGATTGCATCCTCGTCCCAATCTGAGCTCATTTTTGCAGATGTAACCTTAGCCAACCTAGTTATAAACATACATCAAATGTCAGTCTGTTCAACTGATAACGTTTGATGGGCAATATATTGTGCTGTACAGGCAATTGTAATGAATGATGTGCTATATGGTCTTTATTTTAAAATTTTCCAGGAATTTATCACATTTTTCTACCCAGTTTGTCAATTTGTGTGAGTACATTTTTCATCATCAAATTAGCTGTAAGTCACTCCTTTTGCTTCTTCATTATCGGGAATTCACGACGTATTTTGATTAAATGTGACAGGTACACGTTTTGGGGGTTTTGACAGTAATTTCTAGAATCAGGTTTCACGGGTAATTTTTCATATTTAAAATATCGATGTTCAAGGTGACATGCTTTCCTGACTAATGTCTCATTATTTAAAATTTAAGCCAAATGAAGTCCAGATGTCTGTGCTCTCAACATAATCAGTGGAGATGTATACCAACCCGTAGAGGCTGATTCATCTGATCTTAAATTCCTGTCTTAGCATTGTCCTTCAGAGGTGCTTGCCTCTTCCACCCCTATAGGGACAGCCCTAATGTGCCTAACTTGGAGAAAGCTGCAACAAAAATAAGATTAATTCCATTGTCTGTTGCCATATTTGCTCTTCTGTATAGTCAGAGAGCTCACGGCTTCCATCCATTGGTATGAAAATAGGAAATGGATAGGACCCTGGTGAGGTACGTGTATTTTCAAAGGTTACCAAGTAGTTAGAAAAAAAAAACCTATGGTGCTAAATTTGCCTCGCTGTAGTAACTGTTGGCAAATACCTGGTACATCTCCAAGTCCTAAAGCTTCATCTTTTGGCATCCTTCCGTACATTTACCAAAGTATGCGGTAGTGAATGGTCCGTACTAACCACTTGTGTAACTCCGCCCGGTGGCTTTCAAAACTCCTAAATGGGCACAGAAGTTGGGTTTTGGACAGAAGGAAGACTGGTAGTGACCTTATCTATCTAGGCTGAGCATATGAAGTTCCTTTTCTTATGCAGAAACAACCCAAAGTGACGTTATTAAACGCTCAGGTAAATATCTCAATAAATAAATCTTCATGTGGACCTAGAGAGCTGCGCCACTTAAATCAGGAACTAAAACTAGTATGCTAATATGTAGTGGAAATCCTATGAAAATATCCACTCCATCTCCGTGAATGCAAAATAATTTCCTCAAGACTAATGATATTGCAGGGAATACGAACTGAATTAATAACCACACGATACTTAGCGCAAGGATTTATTAATGCACCCATCATTTGTTTGGCAATTTTTAAAGTTTAGTTCTTTTGCAATGGAAGCAAAGAAGCCGCCTGAATATTAAGTAAGTATGTCACTGTTTCTGCTGGCCATTAAATTAAGTACAAAATACGTGGGTGGGAAAGACATTAGTAACAATATGCAGTAAGTACTTAAAGATTATTTACTCATTTCAGGTGCGCTGTAATAATATTAATCACGCTGAGCTCGTTTGGTGCTAATGCAGATGAAATACGTAATTCTGCAGCAGGGCTTTAGCAATGTCACATTAAGAAATGCCTCCTCACATAACAAACATTTCTTATTTTCCAGTAAAGGGCTTCTTGAAGGCAGGTGCCCTGTCTGGCAGGTGTTGGAGAGCCCGATATATTCAGGCCGATATCTTCCATAATTGTCTTTTGCGCAGCTAGAATTAACTTCTCTAGGAAAAAAAAATAGAGGGATGAAGCAATTTGCATGGAAAAAGTCGGGAAAATGGATAGCCTTGTTTTCCTTAGGAAGCCGTAGCAAGAAGCAACGTGGACCTGACCTGCTCATTTCACAGCGCGCCCCAAAGTTGACCCGTGCGTTAAATCCCTCCCGTCCACAACATAGCCTGAGGGGTTCCTGGTAAGATAAAAAGTGGTAAAATGGCAATTTCTGAGCTGTTTCTGGCCAGCACGCTCACTCTGGGTCCCATCTCTCTGTGCTCATCTCTCGCACAGACGTTGGCTTAACTTTGTTGTCTTTTTTCTTCTTTTTCAGGAAAGCGCTCGTCCGTTCTGCCTGCCGGGCCTGACTTTAACAGCGTGTGTTTTGTTTTGCCCTATCTGTTTTCTCCTGCAGAGCCGAGCTCCCACTACGTGATTTCCTTGAAGGCCTTTAACAACGCCGGCGAAGGAGTGCCTCTGTACGAAAGTGCCACCACCAGGTCAATGACAGGTGAGTCGGGGAACGCTGGCTCTCGATCTGCTCCGCAGCACCGAACGGCAGCCTCACAGACGGGTGCAATAGGCAAAACGATTCGGGGCAAGGCAATGGGAAAAAAAGAGCTCCGCGACCTCCCAAGTCCCTGCTCGAATAAATCAGCTTCGTTTTCTCCTTTATCGTAACGACACGGACAGAATGAGTTATTTACCCTTCCCAGAAATCGGCTCTATATATCCAGTGGGATGCTCACAAGTGCTTGCTCTTTGGTACGGTTTGGCCTGGGAGAAGCATGACTCCCAAAGCTTTTGGAAATGTAGAGACAGGGTGAATTAGGCCCAGATGGCATTATTTTCGTTTCCTTCCTTAAAGTAAAGTGAAAATGAATTAGTTAAAAAATAACACAAAAGAAACACATTCATGCCCTGCACATCTACAGAAGCAGGTAAAGGGGTTAGAAAAGATGAAGATGCTGATTTACAGGACAGGACAAGGCTCACAGAAGGAATTTCCCTGAGCAGAACGCTTTTAGGCAGCTCTGTTCACAATTGCGATGTTGGGACGACAGCAAAGTTACAGGAGCAGAACCATTTTGTACAACTGGACTGCCTCGTCGGTTTTATGCACAGGAAAAAAGGGGTTAAAAGAACAGAATTGAGAAAAAACAAACAAAAAAAGTGTTTTTCCTCTGGATTGACACCATCATTTGGCAAGCTTTTTTTGCTCGTGGCCCACCCACGGTGTTCAGAGCTGCCTGGAAGGGGAGCTGTGTCACTGAGAGCAACCCGGTCACTGACGCTGGCGTGGGTGTGCCGCGAGGAAAAAAGAAACCAAATGGCCGCTCGGTGGCTCTGCAAGGAAAAACGGCTTCCAGCGTGCAGTTTTGTGAAGTATTCCCATAAGAAATCTTGGAAAGTCAGCAGGAAAAAAAAAAAAAGAGATTCATTATACAGTCAAGGGTAACTGTAAAAATGACTTTGATATACTAAGTGTCAGGGAACTTCTGGTTCAAAAGTAATTTCGCCTCTTGTCTGGAATCTACAGAGGTCATTCTTGCTGAGCATGCCAACAAATATGTCTTGTAAAATCTTCTTTCCAGTGAGTTTGCCTCGGGGTCCACAGAGACTTTAATTTTTAAGTTTTCTTGTTCCTTGTCTGACTCCATTTAAAAACGACCCATCCGGCCTGTGGGGTTTGATTTCATGCGTGTGTGTAACCTCTTGTAAATTCAGCAATATCCAGGTGAAAAAAAAGGTAATGCAGGCTTGGGTTACGCGACGCGATGCTCATCTTTGAGGAGCTCGCCTCGGTGCCTCTCCCATCACTGAGCACTTCTCATACGTGAGCCTCCTGCCGGGCAGATCCAACCCCTGGGAGCCTGGGCGACTTGTGGAAGAGCATCTCAAAAAGTTTTGCTTCCAGCAAAGCAGGAAAGCACGGCAGCTGGGTGCAAGCAAGAACCAAGACCTGTGTGTTTGCGCGTCCCCTTAGCATGCGTGCACATACCTTGGGGTCTGCCCCGAGTTACATAACGTCTAATATTCGCAAATCGAATCTCCAAAGAGAGCGAGAAACTATTTTCCGTCCAGAGATTGCAATTTCCAAATGACAGATGTCCGTGTGTACATACTAGCGAATGAGACTTTGGTGGAAACCGGGGGAAGTATTTAGGGACCTATTTTCAGCCACCAGTGGATTACAGGCATTTCCCTCCTCCGCGGGTCAGTGATGACATGTTTCAGAAAATGAGTTATTTTGATTGATTGAGTCTGACCATTTATTGTACTAAAGCCAGCCTCTTTTCATAATCTCCTCTACAACAGCCCTTAAGTTTTCAGTATGGGAAAGAGTGGAGAAAGGAAGAGTGGTATTTGCTAAAATAGGAACTTCCATCATTAGTATGAAAAAAACACAACACGGGGACAAAGAACTGCTCACCTTACGAAGTTTGCAGGCACTTCCTTTGGAAAACTTCAATTCAGACAAAGAAACTGTTCACTTTCAACCTTAGAGAAGCTCAGTTCGCTGAGACTGGGCAAAAAAATAAATATATGAAAAAATAAAGGTTCAGCTGCCCATTCCTGCCCTCGTGGAACATGGGCTTGGGGTTTGGATCACACAACACCAGATTGTTTCATTTCCTTCAGAGCCTGCTTCTTATCAAGAAGCTTTTGATGAAAGAAGCTACAAAAGAAGCAGGGTGAACTAATGGCTTATCATACATTTTAAACATCCTTGTCTCCTCTGTTTTTCCTTCCAAAGGCTGTGGCATCCCGAAGTTGTGAATAATAAATTACAAAATCTTAAAACACAAGTGATCAAAGCGTGTCAGGAGCTGGAAATGCACACGGAGCAGACAAACTGTAGCAATTGTCAGGGAGGAAATACTAAGAGTCATTTATACTTTGATTAATTAATTAGCACATTATTTTAGGGAGAAAAAAAAATACAGTCTTCTTTCGTGTTCTGTGTTTTACCCACTACAGTTTGAAATGGTATTGAGAAAAACCCCAGCCGTTAAATAATGAATCATACAGTTGAAAAAGATAGACGTGAAGTTGTCCACAGGTGCTTACACCTGGCACTTGGACAAGGATGGACATGTCTAGGCTGCGGAGCAACGGTCTGCAGCTCCCGCGGGAGCCCCAAAAGGAAGGGCTGTTGCCATTTTTACAGTGGTGACTATTATTTGCATCGAAGAGCGATGCCATAAGCACAAGGAAGGAGGGTGCTGAGCTGCTGCTGCCTGTCCTTAGTGGCACACAGCAGCTGGGGTGGGTAAATGCACCTCTTTCGAAGAAGACTCACACTCAGGTGTCTCGTTGCTGAGATGAACGCCTTAAGCATCGGTCCGTGGGGTAAGGCAAGCGGGGAATTCTTCCTTCCTCCTGAAACAGAGCCCACATGAAGCCAAGAGCAGGAGCATCGCTAGAGCCAAACCGAGGTCTGAACTTTTGGAAATGAAACAAAATGTGCAACAGCCTCTATGGTTTAGTCATCCAGAATTTGTGTCTGATACTCTCTACTGCACCGTCAGGTCAGGACGCTCAGTGTCTTGCTCCTCTAAGGCCACCCAATCACAGATACAGGGAAGAAGAAGCCTACTTGAAGATAACCCACATATCCGTACCTGGAAGCACACATTTTTATGCTATCAGTATTAAACCAACGACTGCAAGATCTTCGCTTCAGCAGTGAAATTAGGATGTTCTGTGTTGCCTAACAAACACTGAACCAACGCAGACCATGTTCCCTTCAAGAGCCTAACACAAGAAAAGAGCCTGAAAGAGGCAGCCAGGAAGGAAAAGCGTAGGTAACTCCTACGCACGTGAGATTAAGTCGTGTCTCTAAATCAGGTTTGTAGACGACGCTCCGCTTTGGAGGTGTTTCCAATAATGTATCGTAACGTGATTCAATTTTTTAAGAAAATGTAAATCATTGGGAAAAGAGGCTGCTCATTGTCTTAATCTCATGTGAAGAAAACACAGCGTGCGTGGAAGTACGCAAACAAATGGTGAAAAATTGCTGTTACCGCTGGCTTTGTGATAGTAATGTAACTGAAATGTTGCTGCTGCGTTTTCATTTTGCTTTAATGCTTCTCTTTGTGTTCTTCTCATGTTCCTCCTCCTCATTAATGCCATGCATTTAACCCATTGTGCTGTGTGCCCCTTGGTGGCTTGTTCGTGTTTCGTTTTTTTTTTCTTTTTTTTTTTTTTTTCTTTTTTTCCGTTCAACTTACGTATCCATTTATTTTGGAATGCTCATTTGGTGATGTATGGACCCAGACCCCATCGATCCATTAGAAGTTGATTTTTATCCTTTGCTTGATGATTTCCCTACGTCAGTCCCAGATATCTCCACCCCCATGCTCCCACCAGTAGGTGTGCAGGCTGTTGCACTGACCCATGACGCGGTGAGGGTCATCTGGGCAGACAACTCTGTCCCGAAGAACCAAAAGACGACGGAGGTTCGCTTCTACACGGTCCGATGGAGAACCAGCTATTCTACAAATGCTAAGTACAAGGTGAAGTTTTAGCACGTTATGAATTTACGAACTATTTCATCCATTCGTATTTTATTTGCAGAGACTTTGAGTTGGTTTTTACGAACTTCCCTCAGCCAAGATTCCCCTTTCAATCAAAAGGAGATTTGCATGAGTAACTACTGCTTGCTAAAAACCTGTGTATTGAGTTGGATGAAAATAGCATATATTAATTCTGCGTGCTAATTGATGAAAGTTACGATCTTTAATCTTTACCAACCAGGTATAAATTAGTCATGGGTGGGATGCTGTAGTGTGGATAGGAAAAAATACCAATTGCGATACCTCCCACCCTGTACGGCAGTTCCACCCATACAGCATGTTCCCAGACATCAAAACTAGAGGTTAGTTTACAGGAAAACTTCTCGGTTTGAATGGGTACGGCAGCAGCAGAGGTGTGCTACTTTCTGTACGAGAATTTATTTTCAAGTCCTAATGAAAACACTACCAAAACAGGTGCAGTTTAGCGAAGAAATACGGAGACACCGGGAATGGAAAGCAATAAGCACAGACTTTGGGTTGTTCTGTTTGCTTGCTTTTGCTTTGTACACACTACTGTCAGCTTATATATTGCACCTCATATAACATCCACCTTGCCCCATAATAAGCGTGTCCTTCCTGCCATGCCCTACCATAATGGTTGTCTCCTCTTGCCTAGAGGATCGTATTGACCCCTAGCAAGTTGTTTGCTAGGAATATATTTTTATACTGCAAGAGGATACCCCATTTTCTACTCTTCCGTGTCCTAACAAAAGCAACCTCACGGGGAGTTGATTTTATTAGGACTGTAGAACAGGCGATGCTCTATACAGCTCTGAGGCTCCTCTGATTAGAGCCTGAATTATTTGTCTAAATACAGGCTGGCTTTTCCAAACTCCCAGGGATGGCTCTGTGTTGGTTCAGGGTATATACACAACTTACGGACTCTAATCGTGAGATCTTTCTCAGATAATTTCTGGAAAATGTAGGAATGATGGCGGGGAAGGTCTTACCTTCAATCCCTTTTCTGAGTGGGATTCCTCCCCTCGCACACCTCCCATAAGAATTTGACTTGATGGTGCTCAGCCGAGTCCACGTGCCGCCGTGAGCCCTCAGTTTCAGTTGTGCTGCTCCTGATTTGTGCTGCTGTTGGCTGAGGGAAAACTCAGGGCAGCTGTTTTCTTGCTGGCCAATGTAAAGCTTTTAAATCTTTGCAAGGCAAATCTCTGTAAAGCTTTGCACATCTTTGCAAGGACCTGTCCGTGTCATAGTTTTACATCTACTGCCATACTTCTGACAACCTCAGATGCTGGCATGATGATGAGACCCATTCATAACCATCACTTTGTATGCTCAGCTGGTTGTAACGAGCTCTTTTATAATTAAGGATGCCAAAACGATGCATTGCAGTGATTTCAATACCATCCCTCGATCCGGTTCCTATTTAAGGGCAGATTCCTGTACCCAGAAATGTGAGGAATAGAGCACGGTGAAGCACAGCGAGTGGGAAACCAGCTCTTGGGGGGAAATCAAAGCTCCCAAAAAAACAGCATTATCTTTTGCTCTTCACAGTCATTGATAACATTTTCTCTCGTTTCACAACACATGTGCTCAGCTGTAGGAAATGATGGGTGCCAAACAAACCTCCGGCCCAGAGTTGTCCAAGTCTTCTGCTAAGCCACGGGGGTGGCTGAAGAGGAGAGGAGCAAAAGTGAAGTCCCCTTCTTCTGCCTTCACCTCTCAATGGCCAGTCTGAACACGACACGTTCAGGGCCAGGCTGACTCCCTTTTTCCAGTTCAATCACCCCCAAGCATAAACAATAAAAAACCTTGCGGCAGGTCTGCTTTCTTGAAATAGCCACATTTTTCAAGGAAACGAGATAAAGCCCATTATGTTCTTCTCTGAAAACAGTGGGGAAACTTTCCATTTTTTTCAAAGGGCTTTAGATCAGGCTCACAAAAAGATCCCATTTGCCTGTGTGTTGGTACTGAATATGCAATTCTTTTCAAATTTGCCCATTAAAGACTTCCATCGCGTCAAAACTGTGTATCAGATCTAATATAAAGAAGGTTTTGGCCTTTTCCACTGAAATTTATAAATTTTAACTTTGCCCTGCCAACTTTACTTTGTACAAACCATCCCAAAAAGGCAGAGCATGGAATTACTAAGGTACTTGTTCCAGTTACACTGCCTTCATCTCAATCTGATATTAAGTTCAGAGGAGTACTAAAATGCTAGTAGTTAGCACTGAGTGAAATATTCAAAGAAAAACACTCAGCTGGAGACAAATAACTTTCTTTTCCAAGAAAGAACCCAACATGGCTGTGTTCCAATAAAGACTATTTTGTCCAGCAGTGGGCTCAACTCCTACAGTTTTTTTTTTTCTGTGTGACTTTTTTCCTGATCGTGTTTACTGTCAGAGCACTTCCATAGTGTTAGTTGTCAGAATCAGTTACCCTCAGTGATGCTGAACAGCTTTTTATCATTTCTTCTGAAATCCTCTCTGGGGTCGAGAATTATTCTTCCCTTTATTGCAATCCAGCTTTTAGTTGAAGAATAATTTTTGTAGACCCTAGCAGCTAGATTTTGCCATCTTTGACAAGTAGCTGAGTATAACTAAGTAGTTTTTGATGTTATTAGTACAGTCTTCGTTTCAGCAGGTCTTAAAGGTGATTCTCTGCTGGATTACGCCCTTACTACGAAGAAGTTGCAAAAATGCTGATTTCCAGGGGCTGGGGATTTTAATTGAGTATGAAGATGATAAAATCTGGTATCGCAATTAGTCTTCCCATTAAGTGGCGTGCAAAACAGCTGTCAGAGCACATGTGCTAAAACAGCCTGCCATGCATAGTGCGTTCCTTAATGTCTCTGCAAAGTAGATTTTTCCCACTTTCCCCTTAAATATTACTGCTTTATTCTGCGGCGTGCTGGAAACTGGATGTACCATTTTGAGTGAAGGTCAGAACATACCACAGTGAGGCAGACCAGCAACATCTTCCAAACATAATCTAATGCATGAAAATACTATATTTAACCAAACAAAAGTGCGTTTTATGAATATAAAATTAATCTTTATGCAAGGGTCCTCTTGATGCTATAAATACGTGTTCCCCACAGCACCTGGGAACCTTCAGTCAGGTCCATTCCAGTGGTAAAAATGCTTTCCGAGCCTCCACTACAAATCAGTAGATATTAAAAACTTTTTTTCTTCTTTCTTTTTTTTTTTTTTTTTGGAAGGAACACATCAAAGAGGCTGGGAATGAATGTTTAAGTCATGGAAATGTTCCTATTTTTTCCACATATGGGCATAGATGAAGGATACAGTGTTAGCTTTCAATTTGCATTTGAAAAAAAAAATGCATCGCAAATTGCTTTGTCTGGGAAAAGAAAAAGAGAAAGCATCACAATCATTTATTTAACTGCGTAAATTATAGGCAGAAAGTTTTGTATCATATTTATGGTCCTAAAAATACTCCCGTTAAGGTATGCAGTAGCAACAGAGCTATTTTGCTTGGAAAAAAGCTTCCATTGTCATTGTGTTTTGCTTAGCTACCAGCAATGAGAGTTGCTTTAAAGACGTCCTTTGCTCCGTCTCTTTGCAGTCAGCAGATACGACAGCCCTGAGTCACACTGTCATCGGCCTGAAGCCGAACACCATGTACGAGTTCTCTGTCATGGTCACCAAAGGGCGGCGGTCCAGCACCTGGAGCATGACTGCCCACGCCACCACCTATGAAGCAGGTACGGCAGGAGCTGCTGAAAAGGGGGTTCACTTTTTTTCTTCCGTGTATACGCCCTCAAAAGCCCTGTTCGAGTTCAGTGTACATACAAAATCCTCTGCATTTCTTCACTTTTTTCATGGGTAGCAAAGCAGAGCGCTGAGCGCTGGGTGACTCGGTGTCACTGCAAGAAGTTCAGATGATAGCACGTGTGTCTGATGTTTTGCCCCATAATATAAAGATTATCTGTGGCGTTTATGATTTAAAATAGCTTCCACTTTTCAAAGAAACCTAAGATCACGTGAGGACAAGTTTGAGGCACTCTTATTATTAGATAATAATTTTGCCACTTTAACATTTTAATTTGGGAAGCTCTTTGTGTCTTTGTCTCAAGTTTGTGAGTTCCCCCCTTATCCTTTTAGTAAAAAGGGCTCGCAGACTGCTTCTATCTAACACAGGACCTTCTTGGTTCAAGAGCTAAATGGCTGTGTTACAGCTAAGCAGCCACAGGTCTGTTCAGAATACATTTTTTTCCTCAGCTTGAGTAGTGGTCTTGAACACACTCTAGGTACCGATATAAATCAGCTTCTACCAGCAGACACCAAATGAAGTCTGCTGGTAAATATTGATCTGGCTTTTGGTTTTTGGTTTTTATTGTTGTTGGTTTTTTTTTGTGCTTTCTTCTTTTCTCTAATGAAAACCACAGTACACGCCAGTTAATTAACAAAGGGAAAATAAGAGGGAATATACATGTCCTTAGATTTTCCCATGTGATCGCAACGCAATTATCTGAGCTTGATGGAGCAGCTCTGTTAATTAAGGGCATCCTGCACTGCTGATCTTTATTGCCTATTTTGTACCCATTCCGCATGTTGAATTTCCCGTAATGATATTAAAGAATGTACGTATCAGCATCGATACAGAATTCACTAGAGATTACTACCACAGGCTATAGAGAATTGTTATGCCCATAATTCAAAAGCAACTCTCAGAGCCAAGTTCCATCCCCAGCTCTGCCTACACAAGTCTTGCTGATGCGAGGGGTGTTAATGAGTGCTAAGGAAAACATCTAAAGCTTTGATTTTTCTCATGATATCTTAGGTTCACAATCTGCTGAAAGCAGGGCTCAGCTTCAGCCACTCAAAGGGACTCGTGTGGCGATAACCAGAATGGAAAACCTATGCTACAGGAGGAGGCTTTAAGAACAAGCTTTACTAGTTTAACCTCCTAAATGACAAAAAGCCTACAAAGGGAAAGAATTAGTTTATGAAAACGTGTCAAGGAGGTTAATATCAGAGAAAGGAAAATAGTATTTAACAGAAAGACGTTGTTTCCACTCCAGTTGATGGATGCATTTAGGGAGAAATAGAATCATTTACATGGAGAACATTGCAGAACAGACATAGCAGAAGTAAAGAGAAGGAGAATTTTAGTTTGAAAATCAAGTGTGGTTAATTTACAGAAAAAGTTGTCTCTTGCAAGTTCCCTGGCATAGCAAGGCGGTCCAGGTTCTTATGGATCCAAGAGCTTATGGATCCCGTTTTTGAAAAACTCAACCGATGCAAATGTTGAAACCATCTGCTAAGCGTTCATTCAAAAAAGTTGCTAAGTGGCCATACGAGTAGGACACAGGCAATGTGATGCTCACACTGTGTTCTCCATGCCGTTCCCTTATCTATACACTCTAAGTCATCATCAGCCTGCATCAAATCCAAGTAAATGAACAACGAGCTCCGTGCCAACACGATGCTCCTCTCTCACAACTGTTTTTCAATAATTGTCTGTTTTTCATTTCTCCTCCATAGTCTAGGAAGACGTAAAGAGAACAGAGTTTTCAATTATTTTCGTTTCATTGTTTTCAATTATTTTCATTCCATTGTTTTCAATTATTTTCATTCCATTGTTTTCAATTATTTTCATTCTTTTCAGCTCCAACCTCTGCACCCAAGGACTTGACAGTCATTACACGGGAAGGGAAGCCCCGAGCCGTCATTGTCAGCTGGCAGCCACCATTAGAAGCCAACGGGAAAATTACCGGTACGCATTTGCATTACCCTCTACTCTCTTTATTTTACTGTTCTGATTGTATGTTGCTTTCATTCCCCTATTTCTAGTGGAAACATCTGGTTTTTTTCTCCCAGAACCTATGTGATCTGATGTTATTTTCTCTTACTTTTATCAGCAAACTTGGTCTAGGAGTCAAAGCAACGTTAGAGACACTGCAAGATCACTTGCAGGATGTAAATATTCGTTTAAATGCTAAGAATAGTGATTTAAGTTTAAAATGCAGCACTCTCAGCAAAGGTTTTGCAGTACATGCTGCTCAATGATAATTAGAAATGACTAATAATAAGTACTTTGTTTGGCAATAATGCAATACATAATATACCTAATGATAGGTTACTTGTTGCAGCACACAATGGGAGAATTTATTGGTAGATATTTAACTTTACAATAACAATTTAAGGCAATGACGATCAGGAAAAAAAAAAATTACTTAATATTGACTGACAAGAACTGAACTTAATGGATGCTTCACAATGACAGATTTTATTTTCCAAAATGTTGCATATAACCTTAGTGCCTAATTAAGACATCCATTAGAAGCCTTTAACGTTAATTTAGGGTGAAAAAATACAGTAGAGTTCTATCTGAGATTTTGCATTTAAATGATCACTTTAGGCTGATAATAGACATCTCAGAGGCATATAATTATTAGGAGAAATATTGTTCAACTACAAAAATGTGCACATTATGGTCTCATTACCACAAACAATCAGCTTAGACCAGTTCTAGAATGTATCTTCACGTGGAAGAAAGTGTGCGCTACTACCGGTAATCCCAGCTACACGCTATTGAAGCGTTGAGAAATAGAAGTGTAAGAGCAAGAAGGCTTCAGCATGATGCCCTGTGTGGGCAATTAGATGTGAGGAGCACTGGGTCAGATTTTCACCAGTTGTAACTCAGCAGGGCTTCCCTGGCGTCAGAGGAGAGTGAGTTACACCAGGGAAGTATCCCACTTTATATTACCAATAAAAGAAGGATATTTTTCTCTTTGGACGTTGCCAAGCAATAGGGATTCTCAGGTTAGACTTGCAGTGTATAATTGCAGCCTCCATATTATTATTATCTTACAATTTCAGCCTCCATTATCAGAACTTTATTGGCTGTGACCGTGTCTGAAGGGAGGATGTTTTGAGGAAGTGGCTCTGTTTACATTAACCCAGTTCAGTCCTTAGAGCGAATAACCGATGGTTCTGCTGGACAACACGTGGAAATGAGTGCTAACGGTCCTGGCTCCCCCACTGGCCGAAAGACAGAAAAAAATAAAAAGCTTTCCTGACTTTTAAATTGTGAAATGACTTGGTGGTAGCAGCTTTTATGGAGTTTTTTCCATCAAAAGCAGCATTCAGACCTGAGAGCGGATGGGGTCCCTTGATGTCCAAGCACAAGTTTCTTTCTTGTAGTGCTTGGTTGAAGAACGACTCTCATAAAGATTTTTTACAGCATCCGTGGCCAAATGTTTCTTAGACTTTCCAAGCAGAGGAAACAACTCCTTGCAGAGAGTAGAAATGCCTTAACAGCCATATCATCATCCCTAGAAATGCCTGAGCATTGTGTTTGTGTCAATTTGAGAAACTTGGCTATTCTGTCTCGGTGTGTATTAAAACAAATACCATGGTCAGTGAAACTGCTTAGTAGAAAACTACAAGCCTATAAATAATATCCCATGATGTAAACAAGCAAAGAAAAAAAAAATACACAAAATATTATCATTTCCATCCTAGTACCATTTGTCCCTGACCAGCACAACCATTCCTGTGGAATGAGAGCTTTGGAAAGCATCTTTGTTTCAGAAAAAAATAAAACACAATAGGGGAATAGTGATGATAAACTTTACACCGATTTTTTAGTAACTTTGGATCCAAGCACCAAAATGAAGTCCAGAAGATTCCCCTGGGCTCTCTGCACTCCAGAAGCTCACTCTTGTGGTGCTGGCACATAAGACCAAACTCACATCGTATGTCTGCATGTTACTAGAGTGCCACAGACAAAGGAGGGGGAAAAAAAGGAAAAAAGAAAGAAAACAAAGATATTTTCAAGGTTAGGCAGAGCCTGGTGTTGCAGTTCACCTGGCTGGGTTATCACGTAGGACATGCTTTACCTCTCAGCCTTATTTACAGGCTCTTTTTTCTCTCCAGAATTTCATTTGCCAAGACGGTTCTTCCTACAAACTTCCATTGTTTCCTAACACTGCTATTTCTACTCCCTAAATCCTAAAACTTCAAAGTTTTATTCAATCGCAAGTAGTAATTGCAGTGCCCCAGTTACCCAAATTCTGAGGTTGAGTTCTTCGTTCTTTTCGCAAAAATACTTCCCCTAGATTTGCCAAGAAATATTACCTGGCTTCCCATGAGCACCCAGTACTTGATGTGCATCATTAAAGCCATTTTATTTTATTTCAGCACTGAAACCCTAAAGACTTACATTGTATGGTTTATGGCATTTATCAGACTGAACGGTGCACCTGAATTTGAGAAATGTTCTCACAACAGAGCAGTTTAGTGTGTGCTACCTGTTTTTATATTTGTTAAATCTGTATCTCTTGCAGTGAATACTGTAATTGTTGTTTTGGAATAAAAATAGACAAATGCGAATTAATTGTCGTAGCCTTCTTTGAAGCTATTTTGATCAGACACCTACCGTTGCTGCTTTTAAGAAGAAAATAATAGTTTTTAATCAATCTAAATTTTATATGTATGTTGCATAGGAAGCACGTTGCTTGAAGCACTAACCACGAGACCGTGTTTTTTCAGCTTACATCCTCTTCTATACTCTGGACAAGAACGCTCCCATTGACGACTGGATTATGGAGTCCATCAGCGGTGACCGGCTCACCCACCAGATCGTGGATCTCAGCCTGGACACCGTCTACTACTTCCGAATCCAAGCCCGCAACGCCAAGGGAGTGGGGCCTCTCTCTGATCCTGTTTTCTTCCGGACGCTGAAAGGTTTGGATCTATGTCATCCTGATATTAATGATAGCTCCAGTTTTCTTAGGGCTCCGTGGGAGCTGTGCAATTAATTCCAGGGCAGCCAAAAGAAATCCTACTACTTGAAACTTATTGAGAGATGAAAGCAAAATGCTACATATGGTAGCTGACAAGAGTAAACCACATAATGAGTCGGTAACTGGAGTTTTAAATCCATTCAACTTGGGGAGAGCACTCTGACACCACCTAGCTTCCTGCCATCAATGGTAAAGCTAATTGGATGTGCCTGGATTTCTCCAGGGAGCTACCTTTTCTTTTGGGATCCTCAGGTGACTGTAGGAGCTGGCAATGACTCAGTCATATCAACAGAGCAGGCACACACAATTATAATTAAAAAATCTCAGCAAAGTGAGATGCAATCTGATTTTGCATGGGGAAAATTGTCCCAGATATTTTTCAGTGCCTGCTATTAACGACAGACAAATTACTGCTGGATCTCTCCCCATTAGTGACCGGCAAGATGAAGCAGGCAAACCAGGGGCACCCATTTTTTTGGCTGGTGCATGTTTTAACCAGGCCACTGTGTTTATGAGAGCAAAGGACTCGTACCCAGCTCAATTTCCAATTAGCACAGTGAGATATTCCTCTTCTGTCCTCCCTGCTGCCTAGCTGTGAAGGCCTGGCATCATCTACCCAGAAATGATTCGATGTGAAGGTGTAAGCCACATTGCTGTGAGGGGGAAGCAGGATGTTTGCAGCAGCTCTGCTCCTTCCATTTTAGCTGTCACTCACTGATTTGCACAAAGGTATGAAATTACTTCTGAAAAGAGGTATAATTAATGAAAAAGTCGAATGACAAACAGCAAACCTGTTCCAGGAAAGAAGCGTGGCGTATGAGAGAGCACTTCAGTGCTCTGTCTGCTGGAGGAAATCCAGGGGTTTGTACATAAAAATGAATCTTGGCAGAAGGGACCTGAAAGTGGATTTAGGCTGGACCTGCAAAGTCAGAGTCAGAGGGAAATCCAGAATGAAAGCTGTGTACAAAAGCCTGAGAATTAGCATTCACATTCAAGCCTCTTTTTCATCGGGTATAAGTGACTTAATTTAACGTGGGCTGTTAAGAGCTAAGCGAAATGACCGAACAAAAGGGGTGACGTGCAGTCCCTCCGTTGCTCCTTTTATTTATTTTTGTTGTTGTTGTTGGGCAAGAGCTCATATTCAAGTTCATCTTTCAGCAAACCCTTTATGTGAATAGCTAAATGCCTTTTCCTGCCGCTTCTGGCGGAAGGAGGGGAACCTCCATGTCCAGCGAGTGCCTGGCACTTCCCATTAAGGAGGGATTTCGATGAATGAGGCAGTGTCCTCGGCAGCCCTGGCAGAGAGCTTGCCCTTTCTGCTTTGCTGCTATCAGGGTCTATGAAGCGTGCTACCGACCATTCAGGCTGGGAGTGAAAAGGCTCATACAACACTTTCCATGAATTAGCTCAAGTCAGAAAAAAAAAAAAAAAAAAAAAAAAAAGAAAAGTTGTACCAATTTGTTCGGAGCTTATCGCAGCCAGCCCAGGTTTGCAGGACTTACTTGTCCAATTCGTGTTTCCCTTTGAATGAATTACGGGTAAGATCGTGATTATTCATTCTCCACTACCATGAAATGGGAAGAGATAGCACTTTGTGGATGCTTCATCTCCATCAAGCCGATGGTGCCAACTTAATTTCATGCTCACAATTTGTGCCAAGCAGAAGGCTGCTAGACTGAGTCAAGGCATCAAAATATAATAACCACAGACTAATGAGATATCAAAAGATATAGAGACTCGGATATCTAAGCAAACTGAAAGATTAATGTACTAGATACCCCCTACTTTGTAATGTTTACACAAAGTACCATAAAACTCATTTGGGAAATGAATTCTGGATCAGACAGCATCAACAGATACCAAAAAGATGAATTTATACATTTGTTACATCTTGTAATTGCCTACAAGGACTACGTCTAATACCCTGCCATGAATATTTAATGGTAACCACCCTAAATATGCCGTGTTCAATAATATTCAACTGTTTTTTTGACAAATATAACTCAGCACTTGAGGTGAAAAGACTTTCTGAAGTCTTGAGTGCGTTCTGAATTATGCAGAAATGTTGGTTTCCTGCCCTTAATGATTATTAACAGAAGAGGTGTAGGCACCATATGGTAATGTACACTCTGATGGCAAATGTATGTCCTGATCAGAGAAAGTTTTAAGCCATGAAGAACGAAAAAAACATCAAAGATCCACTAAGTCACCAACCGGCTGATTTCGTGTATTATAACCCATAAAGTTCCTCCAAGGAAAGCAAGCCATTACTTGTGTTCTAATTGCCATGTAAGTATTTGTAGTGACTTTCCTTTACTAATGAAAACGTAGTGGTCTGTGAGAAATAGGTATGTTTAGCAGTAAATAACGCTCCCATGGAGCAATGGGTTTATGTTCTTCCACCTCAGCTCCACTGATGATAATACACAGGCAAATGGCAAATCCTTAGCTTATGTAAATTGTCATTACACTGTGAACTTCAATCAATCTGTGACAGTTTACATCACTCGAGGATCTGCTTTTTTATGCTCTGGCTGGCTAAATTTATCACTGAATGCATGAAGAGTCTGATGCAAACATTATAAGGAGCCAGGAAGATGGATAAGATGTGATTAAACGTCCCCCTAGATGACTTGGGCTAAAACTTGAAGTCATTACTAGGATTTTTTTTACTTCTCATCAGGAAAATATCAGGATAATTTCACTAAATATTATACACACATACACATACACGTGTCTGTGGCAGAGAACAGAGACTGTCTCAATGTTACGTTATTTGATGGTGCATAAATGAATCATTTTCAGAAATTCACTAAGTAGAAATAAGTATACAACCCGAAGTTTCTATGCAACTTCCCAATGAAATGTGATAGCTGCAGGGGGAATGGATGAGCCCGTGACAGGCAGAGAGGAGGGAGGATTTCTTCGGTCTTTCAACTAATTTGTCAGTGATGGTTCTCGTCTGTTGCAGAAGCAAGGAAATCTTAGAGCCGCACTTGCTGAATGTGCGTGTGCTTTCTTCTGCTGAGCTGCACCTCTTCTGGATTTCGGCCAGCGTTTACAAACAGGCTGAGCTCCTTTAATTAAAGAAAATGAAACGGCATTCTGCTTATCGGAATCACACACGGCGTTGCTCCGATCCATGTACACTGGCCAAGCTGCCCGTTAATGCACCGGTGGCTTCAAGGCTGAACAAAAACCTCGGTCGGATGTAAAGGGACAAATGGAAAGGGGGAGAGAGGGAGAAGGAGGTCACAGCCTGAGCTTCACACTCTCAGACGTTCTCAATCGTGCTGAGATAAGGAAGGAAATCTTGATTCATGGGCCTTCTGCGGGGCACCAGGTTAAGCCCTGCTGCTGTACCCTTTGTGCCGGAGCCCCAAAACCTCAGGGGCCGCCCGTGGGCCTGTGGGGCACCATTCCCAGCCCTGCAGTGCCCTCTAACGGGTTTGGGGGTCATTGAAGGAGCTCTTCGCCCTTCCACAGGCGTGGAGAATACACATGCGGCCGTCTGGGGGACAGGTTGGGTGTAAGCTGCTGCTAGTTCAGCACCTTCACTGTTCCCTAGCACAACGCCACGATCTAGCAGAGGTTTCATAGAGATTTTTAGCAGCGAGGGGTTCAGCATGCCCTGCACCTGCAGGTGGTCGTGATCAAACTTCCAGATTCATGCACCAAATCACATTTTTTCCCCCCAGTTTCCTGCCTTTAATATTCGTGCATATTCATTAGGCAGAGGACCGGTGAATGCTCTATGATGGTAGCTCTTTATGTATCCAAGGGAAGCTGAAAAAGGAAGGCTTTTAATATATCTATTGAAATTTGAAGTCTTGTCGAGTATACTTCAGATCACGCTATCTTTTATGGTTATTATGCAAAAACATGTAAATACTTTTAAAGTCTTTTGTAAAAAGCTGAAACAATGATAATATGTGTCAAGCTGAGCGTTCAGCTTGCAGGTGATTTGACCATAATTATTCAAAGAACCGGAGTTTCTCTTCTCTGCCTCTCTCTCTCTTTCCCTTTTTGCTTAATTGAACTTCCCAGATCATCGTGGCGTATCAAAGAACGAGAGAACAAAAAAATACGGTGGGCAACTTTTCACCTTTGGAAAAACTTTGTGCAAATATTTGACATAGAGCACGGCACGACCTGTGTTTGTCCTCTTTAGTTCTTCAGGGGCTCTTTGAGAAAAGGGAAGGCTAAAAAACCTCCTTCCCCCCCCCGCGCTGCCTGCCTGGGGATGCTTTGCTCTGGGGCTTCCCTTCGCCAGCGGCCCGGCTCTAACGACGTTGTCTCTTTCTTGCAGTTGAGCACCCCGACAAAATGGCCAACGACCAAGGTACGGTGCCCTCAATCTGTCGCCTTCATTCCCGGCATCCCCGCCGCGCCACCGCCTTTCACCTGGGCTGCACACCTGATGAGGCAGGCGCCGGCGCGCTAATTAATCTTGTTAATGAAGTTCTGCTCGGCTGAGGCTGCTGCTTTGATGGGGAAGATGTAAATTTTCGGGAGAGGAAATTGTTTTGTCTCTTTTCTGAAGGACCAATTAAAATGTCAAGCTGCTTTGTATGAAATAAATTTTTAGTCTCTCTGCTGCACTTCTGAATAATTCACGTTAAATATAATTAAGCTCGGCATAATTCCCCGGCTCTTCTTGCACCCTTTCATGGGTTATAGATTAAAGTTCAGAAGCCTCGTGGTGAGAAATCATAAATCATCTTTTCCCTCAAAACAGCAGCTCTCGTTTAATAATAGCAAAGTTTAGTCAACTTTTCAAGGCATTATCATTATGTTTTCCAAATATGAATGCATCTGATTAGTCACAGCTCCTCTGCTCCTACCTCCTTTTCAGTACTTGGAAAACGTGTTGCTAGGATATTTTGCATTTTTCACTCTAGACCTATTTATTCTGACGTATTTATTTCAATTATACCCAGAACATCATACAGTTATGTGACATCTGCTCAAGGAAACAGTCACGGAGACTTTGGGAGAACTCAGAGGTGATGCTGGGAGTTGTGTGTGGTTTGAACTCTCACTTTACGCTCGTGTCAAAGGCAAAGTGAGAGGTCAGCCTCAAATCCTGGCTTTACTTACCAGCTGCCATCACACCCCAATTTAATGAATTGCATTAACTTGCAACATGGAAATTCCTGGTGGAAATGAGAGCAGTATTTAGGGCTTCAACCTGGAACACCCATGGGAGTTACCCCATTTCTTCGCGAGGGTTTCACCTTGTATCAGGTTACCACCTGCAGTACAACAAGGTAGCACATCCCCGCAGGCGAGACGCACTCTCAGCCAGTTCAGGAAATTCAGTGTCTAATTTCAGCACATAATCTTCTCCATAAAGGCAGAAAGAAGTATCTAAATTATAAAATTAAAAGCTGGTTTTGCTCAGTATGATTTATTGCACCACAGCACACACAAATTGAAAATGTCAGCTTTGAATAGATAAAAACTGCCTTTAAAAGGTAAATGTGTTCGGTTGCAAAGAAGCCTGAAAGTAAATTATCAATATATTTTTCTCAAATTTGCATTTAAAATATATTCAGGCAGGTTCCGAAAATTTAGGCGAGGCTTCAGCACAAGGTATCACCTGGTAAAGCAGGACTGAAAGAGTGACAAGTTCATTTAAAAAAGAAAAATGGGGGAAAAAAGGAAGGCTAGATGGAAAATAGAGTTTGTTGTGTTTTAGTTCTTCCCTCTTTCATCTTATGTGTACTGCTGCATGACCACACCAGAGTGCTATTTAATGACCTTGTGGCACAACACATGGAGCATCTCCCATCGCAGCTGGTTGTGATTTTGAGAGGCAAAGCCTCTGGCAGGCAGCCTCTGAGCTCCTGGCTCTGCCCTCGCTGTCACAGCACCGTAGCTTTTTGTAGCTATTGTAGCACAACCACTCTTCTATACATCTTCCATTATTTCTCTATACTTGCCCCAAATCTTCTGCCCATGAAACCCGTGTCAGTAAAAGCAGTGCCTAGCTCCTGACTTTCTACTCGCTTTATTCCCTGTAATGCTGCAGAAAAGTCAGAGGTTTTTGGATGCTCAGCGTTCTACTTGTGGGTAGAAAAATACAGAAAATGTGCCAAAGCATTTTCCTGTTCCATAGAAGTGTGATCTTACCTCCGCCACAGGGATTAATAAAATCAGATTCTCTGCAGAGACACCTGCCTGTCCCCTCGTGTTCTGTGGTGTAATTAATGGGGAGAAGTGAATAAGCATGGCAGGTTAACTCTGCATATGGCAAGTGAGCACATATTCCTTGAATGACTGCAGAGAAAGAGTTCTGGGCCATTTTCCTTTTGTGCATCCTGCTCCTCTGCGGAAGCTGTGACCCTTGCAAGGGTTTCACAGCCTGCAGAAGGGTGCAGCCTGCAGAAGCTCCAGTTCATTGCTTTAAACATTTGGGAGAAGCTCTTTCTCTCCCAGCCAGCTGCTCAGAGTCTCAGCATCATGCTTAAAATATAACTATGATTTGTTATTCACTTGAAAATAATAAATTACATAGTGTCACGGTGGATAGATAAAGTAATGTTACGACCTATTTCTGCATTTTTTAGAGATCATTTTGAGATACAAAATGATACACAGCATTCAGCTTGTAGGGTGGTTACTAAATGCATGCTGGATAGCTCGTGGTAGATTACAATAGCAGAATAGCTGTTATTCTGCTGCTTATAGATATTGCTCATATAGATACCAATAGGTATGAAAGCTACAATGGCTTTCTATAATTGGGAAAGCAGTAGGATTAGCGGGGAGCGAAATTCAGATGATAGAAACTGCACCCTGGGTGCTCGACCCCATCCACCTCCAGTCACCCTGCCCTCTCCCTGCAGCAAAGCCGCCTCCTGGCCACATAAGTTACAAAAATAAAACCTTCTTGCTGGGTATTTAGCTGACAGCAAGCATGCAGAGCACGAGTTAAACACGGTCAGTCCCTCTTGGTGTTACCTGTACATAAATACTGCCTTTTGTCCGGGTAGGTGAAATACACCGCATTTTAGTTCTTTAAGGCTGTAGTATATAAGATGGAATTCTCAGCCTTTTGCAGTTTGTTTCCTAGGCTCTTGATATCTAAATTCAGTTTCCACTTTTATGTGACCTTCGTGATGAATTCTAATCCGAGAAAGTCCGAGGCCCGCACTCGATCTGCAGGCAACTCTATTAAAGACAAGTCACCAGGGCCAGGTCTCACTGTAACTGTACTGTGAGCAACAAGATAAACAAAGTCAAATTTCCTAAAAGCTCGTTTGCCTCAGAAATAATCAAAGTTAATTCTTTAATCATCCAAGGTCTGAAGCGATGCTCACTGAAGTCAGCGATAGCCTTTTAAATTACTCCGTGCTTTGGACAAGGCCCTTGGGGGCCGCCTCTGCCACAAATGCAATTCTTATTGAGTGACACGAATTAACTCTGGTAGGTCATCCATCTCCAATGCCGGCACGTGGCTGTGAAGTTCAGGGAGAAAAAGGCACTTCTGAGGCAGCAGAGCAGAGCTGGAGGCTGTGTGGCACATGAGGGGCTTTGGGCAAAAACCCCGGTGTTTCAGGGCACAAGGCAGTGCAGCCTCAAGGGGCCTGCGTGAGGTAAAGGAGATGGGGCAGAGAGCACTATCTGGGGAGAACTTCAACGGTTTTTGGCCATCGTAAAGGCAGCAGAAGTGGTAATATGAAAACAAGCATAAAATTACAGTTTCGGATGCTCAAGAGGGAATTTTTGTCACAAATTTTATGTATGTAGGAGAAGGCCAGCTGTTTTCTTAGGAGCTATTGTTGAGGCTTCCTGAAGTCTAAAAAACTCTGTTTATGATTTTGATCTGGAATTTAGAGGCAAACTGGGCGAAGAAGAGATTAATTCACTCTGTTTTATCTTGCCCCAGTTTACATTTGATAAACCAATATTAAATTTAATCCAAATTTTGTCAATATAGGACTTGTAAACAGTAATGTGTGGCCATCGGAATTAGATCTGTGAAAGAGCAAAAAGCTGATTTCTGCCTATGGACTACAGCTGTTTTATAGCATCCCCTGGAAGTTTTGATAAAAGGAAACATACCCAATTTCGAACAATTATTTTTCATTATCTTAGGAAATTTCAGTACATTTTGATTGTTCTGTTGTTTTCCAAAAAAACTATTTTCCGTGAAATGGACCATTGTAAACTATCCAGATAAATTCTGTATGGAATGGAATGTATGTATGGAATATAAACATGAGTTTTTTATGTATGACATCCCTCTTTTTAGACCATAATCTGGAGATTTAAGATTGAGCTTCAGCACTTACTGCCATGGTGAGGCCTGCAGTTGGTCTCCTGCTCCCCATGCCTGGAGCAGGGCCTGTGGCCATACCAAGCTCCACAAAAAGTCCACAGAGAAGATCGTGCAAGGCAGTTGTGTTTCCAAATCCCAAGGAAATCTACAAATCTACAGCTGTGCTTCCAAATCCCAAGGAAAATGGTGGCCTGCATTGTCCTGCACCCGGCCCGGAGGCCTGTTGCAGGGTTCCCAGGCAGTGCTGGCACTTCAGGGGATTTTGCCTCCCAAATAGGGACCGAAGGCCAGCTACGTGGTGGCACACCTGCAGTTTTACACCTCGGCACTCCTCATCTCATGAATAAACAGCACACTAATTGTTTCAGCTCTCAGAGCAAGGCAGTTTGAAGCGCAGCCCAGTCAAGCGTGGAATTTGGCTGTCTGCAGTTCAGTCTTCACCGTGCTGGACTTGGGCAGGCGTGTTGCTCTTCACGTGCTCGAAAGCTTCCTGTGCTCGGTGGTGGTGGACTGGAAATTCTTAACGTGCATTTTTCGTGTGTGTTCCTGTGAGAAGACATCTGCCAGTACATCTTTAGCCTGATATCAGCCCCCAAAAAGCCGCGTTGTGTCACGCAGTGACAGCAGAAGGTGTTCAGTTTGCCTCTTTATTTCCTTGGACGGCCTTGGGCTTTTGGCTCTGAAGCTGTTTTGCAAACTGTGGGAGTAGCATCGGTGAAAGGATGAGCTATTCAGATCTTTTTCAAAGAGCTGCTTCCTAAACAAATAATGCAGCAGTCTGTAATGCTCTTTGCTACTAGGAGAAGCAATAAAAAGTTATCCCATTTATCAGAAGAACCTCTTCTGAGGAAAGAAAAAAAAAATACACAAAAATTTTCTTAAGGTCAAAAACATGGAAAGCATCTGCAAGGAGGGATCTCAGAAGACACGCTTAAAATTATAAGAAGGGTTTATAAGAAGGGTTATTCCTGCATAATGGTTGTGTTTCTTGCTATGCTGAGACATCGCTGAGACAGCTACCTCAGGAGGCACCTAGAAAAAGCAGAACTAGAAAGTCAAGATGAAATGTGGTATCTGTTCATCTAATCGTGTGTTTCTGCCCAAACCCCATGGTCCTTCCTAAAAGTCTGCCATCTTGTACATACATACTGAAAAGCAAACTTAAGAATATTTCTGCCTTCTTTGAGCTCCTCAGCTCTCACTAGCACAATGTGTTGTCTCCTTCATTACCTGGTGCTGGCTGTGGATGGGAAGAAAACAAGAAGACACAAATCCTTGTGCTCTGACCTGTTTAAATGATGACGGATGCAGAACTTCAGTACCCAAAGATGAATGTCTCGAGGCCTGCCACATAGTGGCAGAATTTCTGGCCCCTTTCCAGGTGCTGGAGACCTGGGAGGATGAAGATCTGTTGTGGTCACAGACGTCTTGGATTTTTTGCCTTGACAAGATCAAGTTGAAATGGTTATTGAATATATATACTTTTTCAGAACGAAAAAAAAAAAAAATGAGCCATTGAAACATTTGGAAGAAGTGAAATGGAGGAGTGAGAGATGAGAAAGAATATGTAGGATCAAATGGATTTAGGTTTTGGTTCCTCAGAAAGCATGCCAAAACTCATTTTAAAAAAGTAGGAAAAGCAAGTTGGAAGATTGTTTAACCCCCAGTGAAAAGGCAGTTCTGGAAAAAGAAGCTCATTAGTCAAGATACTGCAATGGTTTGTTCCAAAAGCTGGAATAACATGACAAAAAAAAAGCTCCACTGGAAACTGGTGGAAGTCAAAGAGATAGTCCATGGACTGACCAAAAAAATAAAAAGAGAGATCTAGACATACCTGTTGAGTTATGCCCACCTTAGAAGTCTTTCTGGTTGACAAGGAGGGTTTACATCTAGGAGGGTTTACATCTGAATTCAGTGGAACAGGAGTTTTGTACTTGTCTTCTACAAGATGGGAAGCCCTCTGGTGCCATGGAGAGTGAGAGCAACGCTAAGCACAGAGCACGTTATTCCAAAGCACGTTATTCCAAATAATGTCTTAATAGCAGAACAAAGCTGAATTAACCTAAATTCAATCTTTAAAGAATTTTGGAAACGTTTCGAGCCCCAAAACCACCTGGATATGCTCAATGAAGCCTAGTTGCAAGGTTGTGGGGTCTCCATTGTTTGTCCCCTCTCGTGGCAGGGTCTTTGGGCCAGGATGCATCCATCCAGGACACCAATCACACCAAATGCTGCTTTTCCCCAGGAACATAGTCCTTAATTTCAGAAAAACCAGGAAAACTGAAATGGGCAGCTGTTTACGCAAATATCTATGTGGTAAAAATGCGATGTATAATGCCTTGAAAAGTGCTCTTCTGCTAATTCAAAAAGTACTGAACTTCAAGTCAGGCATGCAGGTTAGTTTTTTTTAAGTTCCCAATATCCAGACTGAATTTTTGAATGTATTAAGCTCCCTCTAAGATCTTTCAGTGTGGGCTAAGTATCAAAAATAGCAATGTTTAGCAGTCTCCCATTGAGATACCCAGGTTCCTAAGCACAATATAACCCCGGTGTCACAACACATTCACACGTAGCAGCGTAGTACCATGAATATGACCGCTGTAGAGTGTCATCATGGTAAACAGAATTACTATATATCTTACATTTATCTCTATTTTGCCTGCTTTTACAGCTAAACGTTTTGCAACCTTGTTTTCTCGGGATCAAGTTGTTGTAGCTGTGCAATTACGCTGATTGAAAAGATGATTACACTGAAGTCTCTTCTGATGATAATCATCTTACATTTATTTAGGGCCATTCATCACAAAATACTTGCCAAATTGGTAGACAAAGTTATGCACATCAATTCCTTCATGGCCCACAGAAACACGAGTACCTCTGGAGAGGAATGTGACAGTTGTTTAACGGTGCGCAGCAGCAACAAATAACTGCAGGAAAGTGAGAAAATTGTGGGGTTTTTTTGGCTGAATCTGCCAAGGGATCAGATGGAGATGGTGGTCGTTGGAAGGAGAAGTTACCAGGAATAATCCCCTGCTCTGCACTGAGTTTTCCAAAGGTTTTCTTTGTCCCTTCTCCAACCAAAGGCCACCGCAGGTGCTGTTTGGCTGCCCTGGGGGATGGCAGTGCCCGGGGGTGTTACAGCCCATCCCAGAAGATCTCTTCTCCCTGAGCCACTGGCCCAGCAGAGCATTGCTCTCATCACACCATGGGAGGGCTCAGGCTATATTAATTTAAAAGAAACAAACAAACAAAAAAAGCTTTGGAGAGATGAAATGGCCACTTTTGTGCTTTGCTTTAGTGCAACTTGCCCGTACCAAGAGCATGCTGCTTTTACCCCAAACCAGAGCTCTTTTCCTTCTGCTATGGGCTTTGTCTCCTCGCTCCCATACCAGTAGGGCCAAAGAGGAGCTTGGTGGGACTTTACCACCCTCTGCAGTTCTTCTGTCAGATGTGAGGAAGCAGAGATGCTGCTCTTGGCAGACCCATCACGGCTATTTCACCCAAAGCTGGTAAACGGGACAAAACTAAGCAGGTGAAAAGATGAACACCCCAAATTTTACTACATTAATTTGGAGTGCAACTATTCCCTCAGCAGCCAAAACATTTTTAGAATAATAATCATATTCCTTTTTTTTTTTTAATGTTCAGAGTTAGAAAATAGGTAATTTTGAGAAATAGAAACAGTAAAACAGTTGTCGAGTTACATTTCCATCATTTTTTCCATCAATAGGTCGTCACGGTGATGGCTCCTTCTGGTCGGTGGACACCAACCTGATAGACAGAAGCAGCCTGAACGGTAAATGCAGGCTCCCTCTGATGACATTTTATATTCTTGCATTTCCACTTCATCTTTCTGGAAAACAGCATTTCTCTATTAATTAGTTCTGCCCTAAGATAGGAAGAAACAAGGGTAAACCCTGTGGATTAACGCAAATTAACTGGACCTGATCATTGCCAGCTGGGGTGTAGATGCTAAATCAATGACTTCACATTCCTGAGCCCACCTCCAGTACCTAACAAAGCCTTGTCACCTCCCGTTGTTGAGTGAAACAACAGGCACAATTCCCTGAAATGCGGTACCAAGTGAGGTTCCAAATACAAAATAATTACAAGGCACACAGCTGATTAACTGAGACTGATTATTTTCCTCAGCCAAGGAAGGAATGCTACGTTTCCTTACCTTCTGTCCTAGTTTGCTGCAGCCAGTTTACCTCTGTTAGGTGTTGGGGCTTAGCTCCTGCTCTTCCTAATAGATATAAAATATAAAATACTTCATCATAATTATAGGAAAAGGGACTTTAGAGACGTCAAGAGAACTTCCAGAACCTGCAGTAAAGGGTAGGGAAAGAAGATTTGGTTGTTTTTCTTGATATTCACTGTATTATTTTATGTGATGTGTTCTTTCAATGCCTTTTAGTCAGCATGGAAATGAAAAAGAAAGCAAAAGCTTGGGGATTTCTGTACTAGGCCACTGCAGTGCCAAAAAGATGCCACTTGCAGCAGCTTGTCATATTCAATTGCCTGAAAAAAAGCCATGAGAAAAGGCAAACTATTGCAATAACTTAAATTAGTTAAGTAAAGAAAGGACGTTAGGGCAGAAAACGAAGGCAGAATATTACAATTAAATTACGTCTATCACTATCTAAAGCTGTTGTTTGGAAAGAATTGCCTTTTTTGCCTTTCTCATTCAGCTGTACTAAAGGCAAAATGAACCCCCCCACACACTTTGTGTAGTTTGGACGTGGGAGGCTGTGGGGATGACGCCATCAGACAACTCCCGAGTTACTTTTCTTGTGAAATCCTTGACGTGCGGTGGCACAGCTCTTGCCTTCGCATCCCGTTGCACCGATCCCGGTGAAGATTTAGGTTCTTTAGCTTAAGTGGGAGGGCTTTGGGGGGATTTGTGAGGTTGTAGTCTTACAGAGTGCCTATAATACCCCCTCAGCAGGCAGAGCAAAAGCATCCCCTCGCTGTTCTGTGTGGGTGTCCGTAACAGACGACCCTGTCAATAGTGAGATGTAAATCTCATCGCTTCATGGCACCCTTCTGCACCCTCCATCTGCTTTTTAGGACCACTTGGTGCCACCCGAAAGGCTTTACATCTTGTTGAGTCTTATGAGTGACTCCTAAAGAGGGAGAGGAATAAATCCATCTCTAACCACCCGCCCTTGTCCGTGTCCTTTCAGAGCCCCCCATCGGGCAGATGCACCCTCCCCACGGCAGCGTCACGCCCCAGAAGAACAGCAACCTCCTCGTCATCATCGTCGTCACCGTCGGCGTCATCACCGTGGTGGTGGTGGTGGTGGTGGCCGTCATCTGCACCAGGCGCTCCTCGGCACAGCAGAGAAAGTAGGTTCGCAAATCTCAGGGCAGAAGGAGAAGGCAATTATACCCGTTGTGCTTCAAAGTAGATGCGGGCGATGACACTTGTATAGAGGAGAGGGGGAGTTTGGGACCAAAGTGCGTTTTTGAGACGGATCTTTTGTAGTTTTTGGAGGTATGGGCTTGGGAAAGCTGGAGATCACTCATGAGTGGAGAATATTCCCTGCCCCCAGGTTGCTTGGTGAAAGAATAAGCACCCCTGCTGCGGTCAGCCTGGGGAAATCAGCCTGTCAGGCACATCTCCCTGTTGTTTATATTGCCAGGTATAATTCAGACACGGGAAAGAATCAATCCCATTGATTTAAAGGAAAAAAAAAAAAAAAAAAAGTGTTTGTCTGTGCCTGGCGATGCTATCAGACTTCCTGGCTCCGCAGCTCTGCACCTGCACGGCTGAGGACCACAGACAGTCCTGCTCACGCGCTAACCTTTGGGAGGATGCTCTCCTCCCCAGACAGGCTGCCGCCAAAAGACTTCCAGGAAAATGCAATAACAACTGTTTCTCGAAATAATTCTTAAATACTTGAGAAAAACCAAATAGCAAATTACAGGGAAAAATCTTTAGGATTCTTCTAAAATGCTATAAAAGGGCAGCAGCATAAAGCACAAGGTTTTTTTGGTTTTTTTTTAGTTTTTATGAGAAATTGGAGGTGGAGTGAGTGGCTTTGAAACAGAGCTGGGTGCGATACATTGAATTTACTGAGAATTATTCAGCAAAAAGGTTCATTATTCTACTATTGTGAAGTACTGGCCACGAGAAAGTGAAGTTTAAGCATAGTTTAGCCACAAGAATGCTATTTTTTTTTGCATGAAGGGCAAGACCAAATTTATTACGTTGATTTGCATGGATGCTTGAAGAAGGGGGACATAAAGAAGGGGGGCATAGAAAGGCTCCCACATATGCCAAAATTAGCCTCACGCTGGTTGAGCGCAGGCAGACGGCAGCTGCCGGTGGTTGACAGGCACCAGGGGAAGCGCTTTCCGTGAAGATGGATACTCGAGCGTCGACTTTTTAACTAAGAAAGCTCTCATTGAGGCAGAAAAATAAGGGCCCTTGCTTCTAGGAGGGCTCGGGTAGCTGAATGCCGAGCTGATTTTGAAATTGGCTTCTGTTGTGAATTTTAACACCTGAAAATCAGGCCATCGTTCGAAGGCAATGGAAATGCGTCTGTTGAGTGGCATTCGCCGAATCCAGGCTAAAGCTCTCCTGAGTCTCTTAAAAGGAGAAGGGAGACAAACAAATAGAGAGGTCCAGCATCAAAACTTCCATGCCCAGGTCTGAATTAATCAGCCTCGACCTCCTTGGTAGCCCCATGGGAGGAACGGGAGTGTTCAGAGATTTATTTGAAGGTACCAGAAGACTTTCCATCATTTATTCCTCTCCATTAATGAAAAAAATCCGAAGCTGGTAGATTTGTATTTGCTGTGTACCTTCGGAACATCTCCAGGTGTGAACGGGCAGGTGGATCTGACCCAGGTGACCCTACCCCGGCCGTTCCTGAACGGAAAACGAGGGAAAAAGGAGTGCACTAAATGTGAAATGATGGATCTTAAATTTAGAGCAACAGGAAAAAAAAAAAAAAGAGTTTGTTGGTGTGAATTTGTTTCTGACCTGCCTGGAGAGCTGCAACCTGTGACACCCGGAGTTTAGACAGCAGCTTTTCTTGGCAGCTGGCTCTTATTATAAAATCACCGGCAAGCTGCTGAACGAAAGGACTGCCGTGAGGGGAAAGGCCAAGTCCTGTTGGATAATGCAGTGCTTCCCCAGAGCAAAAACTTGCAGGTGATGGAACAATCTCCCGTAAGCCTTCGGTGGGAGAAAGTCGTCTTTCTGCAGTTAATTAAAACTTGGCTGAACAAAGCACAAAAAAGCATATTACACAGAACAACTTGCTGACGGCCCTAGGTGGCTTAGCATGTATTTTGTGTCTCTGCCACCAAGGGAAGAATGAAATATACAGAAACCCTGCGGCAATTTGACACGGGGGAAAAACGGGAGGAAAAACCGGGTAAAGATCCAGGTGCAATATCTTAGATGTACATAAGGGCTCCTGTGGTAACTGAGATCCACCCCTTCTCCGTAATTACATCCTCCCCAGCTCGTGTGTCTGCTGATGTGGTTCTTCGGAGGGTGGGCAACGGAGCCACCCGTCACCCTGTCCCCAGATACCCTCCTGGTCTTGGTGTGGGCAGGGCAGGTCACAGCTCATGGTTGAATCTTGAAGGACGATTATCACTTCGTGCAACGTGCTCTCAAACTGCAGTACCTGCTTCTCCCAGGAAGTTTTTTAAGGCTTTATGAGATGGGAAACTTGTCTAACACGTCCCAACAATTAGCCTAGGGAACGAGACCATTAGGTTATGGCACAGGAGAAAAGATGAGGGTGGACATCTCGTCTGAGCCTGGCCTGTAGTGCGTATTTAAATAATTAAACACGAAATGCAGTCTTGAACAAGTGCCCAACCAATTAGTATAGTGGGCAGGGATCAACATAAAAAGAGATGACAAAAAATAAGTTAAGTGTGGTTTGAATCCCATAGAACTAACGTGGATGTGCCAGCACACGCTTGGGAAGCCATTAAGCAAAGTGTCATCGCCCTGAAGTCAAATGGGATTGAGCTGGCAGCCCCTGAAGAGCCTCGCTTTGTTCCCCTGGGATGTGGGTCCTGCTCGCAGCGGTGGCACGGGGTGGGATCCTAATGGGGACAGAGGGCGATGGAGCCAGGTCGCAGGAAAGACAGGGACCGGTCTGAGGTTTTCAAGCCTCCTGGCAGGAAATAAAGAGGCCAAAATGAAATGATCTTTCACTTGAAAACAGTGGGGGAGATTTAGTGGAGAAAGAACTGGTTTGTATTCCCGATTTGTTCACACGTTGTTTTTCTTCCTTTTTTTTTTTTAAATAGGATTTTTACACCAGTTGACTTTCCTTTAATACAGCCCGAAAGGCAAAAGACAGCCAACTTAGAGCAGTTACGGCGCCAGCAGGGCAACCGAGGTGAATTGGAAAAAGGCCTCGCTGGGCTTCCTTTAGATGCATTTGTCTGTAGCTGCGGGGGGATGGAAACCCTGCCTGCTGCACATGGTCCTGTAATTGGCCCGAATCAGACACTAAAAGCTGTTCGCCTGCAGGGGTCCAAACATCCCACCCGAAGGGCTGATGCTAATGAGTTGTCGGCGGTGCTGCTGCTGATGGCTGGCCTCATCCGCACCGCTCCCGGGGCGGTCCTGAGCCCTGCCGAGCCGCCAGCTCGGGCTGCTCGGGGCTGCTCCGTGCCCGCTGCTTGTTTCAAGAACAGTTCAGGACAGTTAAGCTTGGTTTTGATTTGAGAACGGTTCATTTCAGCTTATTTCTAAATCCATTTTTCGGTTTATTTCTGAGATACTCAGATAAGGAAGGTCCTAAACTGTTAAAAATTAAATTAGGCGGAGTTGTTATAAACTTAACTTTTTTTTCTCTGACATTAATTACAAAACGAAGAGCAATCTCACTCTGTATTATTGGAAAATTGTCCTTTTTAATGTATATATTGTCACTTTTAGCTGTGAGTGTGCTGTACAATGACTGAAGTCCCTGCCCAGGCATTGCTGTGCTGGAGCCCATGGAAACAGACAACTAGAAAGAGTTTTCCCTGCAGCGAGTTTATTTATTTTGAAAGCAGAGCTGAAGTTCTGCTGCCATCATTCAAACCTGCATGAGCACAGTATATATTCGAAGGGCAGAACCGATCTCTATTTTTACATCTGTCCTTAGGAGAGAAACGTGTATCGTTCTGGTATGCGAGCTGGGTGCATTTCACGTTGTGAAATAATTGAGCAGCAACAGAAACGCTGCCACCTGAGATCACGTTTTCAGCTCCAGACTCCTTGAAAATGGGTAATGGACTAAATTTGAATCCTACCGTAAACCTTAAACTTCCAAAGCATCGGTTTCTGGTGGTTTTCAGCTGAGGTTTGAATCCGATGCGGATGTCTCCATCCCTGCAAGGTTTCTGCCTCCCGCTGGAATTGGGGGTTGGGTGCGTTTTCAGCTGAACCTCAACTTTTCGCATTGCACAAACAAAACCTTCCCGGGGATGATTTATTTTCATTTGTTATCCATGACCTTTTCATCTGCATTCCTGGCTCCGATTCAATTTGCTGCTCGTGGGCTGTCAGAGCATCAATAATTTGCAAGGAAAGAAAAAAAAAACAACAATGCAAGCCGAGCTAGATCATTGCATATATTTTTACATGATATCATTGCTGTAGCGGTTTTGTAGTTAGGGTTGGAATGACACATTCATTACAACCCCCTATTTACTGTTGTGCACAAAAATTAGTTCGGGGCTGAATTTTCCCTTGTCTGGCTCCAGCCTGGAGAAATGGATTAGGTTCAATCGAAAGTGACAAAGAAATGGCTGTATCCTGAAGTGAAGAAAGCACTTCTGCATGGAGAACCAAAATTAAGAGCTTTTTTTTTTGAATGACATTGAAATAACTTTACTTTTTAATTTCAAGCTGGATGTACATTAAGCTTTGAACGAAGACGCTCGTAATTATTCTTGCAGGTGTTAATCAGGATGCCACTAGGATCTGTCCAAGCGGGTATTAACGAGCTGTCCTCCCGCGGGGGCAAAGTGCAACGTTCCCTCCTTGTTCTGCCCAACGCTGTCATTTTAAATAATTACCTTTTGGCAATTAGAAAATAACAGGCTGAGCACGAAAGGTAATTACGGCCAGGGACCAAGAGGCTGATTTCGTAGGGCTGTAAACAAAAATCTCTTTGCTCGGGTCCTTGGGAGCAAGGACCTGAGCAAGGTCTGCTCCTCGGGGTGGCTGTTGAGGACTGGGATATTTCTGCTGAAGCCAAAATATCATTGCTAGGGGTCCTGGGGATGGGGCAAAACCGTGCCCTTGGCCTCATTTACATCGCAGCACGTATTCAACCCTTGTCTTGAAGGCAAAGCCCTTTTTTTTTTTTTATGCAGGTAGTTGTTCCGCCTACCTATTGCTTTCTAGACCAGGCCGAGACAATTGAGCAAAGAATAGAAATCGATTCAAACAACCGGAGCTTCATGAAGTCGAAAAGCTCCTCGAGCTTTTTTTTTCTGGCAGGATAACCCCCACGCCACCTCTCTCAGTAGTGCCTGGAGCTTGGTCTAGGAGAAGCGGTTACCCGAGCACGGTAAGGTTTTCTCTACAGCTGTGAAGAAGACGTTGTGCTCCATGTTTGAGGAGCCTAGCTGCTGAGGCCCAGGCCCTTCCCATGGAGAAAATTCCAGCTTTCACCTCTTTTTCGCCCTCTTTCACCTCTCTGCTGAACACATGCTGTCCGTGCGCACTTTGTGCCTCGTGCAGGGGACTTGGCAAGTGGCCACGTGGGGACTTCCATGTCACCTGCACCTTTGAAGGCCACATCTAGAGGGCTTCTCCAGGAGATGCCCACGAGCAGAGATCACTCGGTGTCTATCCTCGTGGTCTTACAAAGAGGAAACACATCCTTACGTGACCTTTTTCGTTTTCCGTTGCTGCAGGAAACGTGCGACCCACAGTGCCAGCAAAAGGAAGGGCAGCCAGAAGGACCTGAGGCCCCCGGATCTGTGGATCCACCACGAGGAGATGGAAATGAAGAACATGGAGAAGCCGACGGGCTCCGACCCCGCGGGCAGGGACTCGCCCATGCAGAGCTGCCAGGACATCACCCCCGGCAG
Source organism: Stictonetta naevosa (assembly GCA_011074415.1). Lineage (NCBI taxonomy): Eukaryota > Metazoa > Chordata > Aves > Anseriformes > Anatidae > Stictonetta > Stictonetta naevosa. The sequence continues at coordinate 1,454,923 of CM021729.1, read as the reverse complement.
CCACAGCCAGTCCGAAACGCAGCTGGGCAGCAAGAGCACCCCGCAGCCTGGTGAGGAGCACCCACAAGGAATATATTGTTTTTCGCTTGCTTTCTAGATTTGGGGCATTTACACTCCACATATTTACATTCCACTGCTGTGGGTGCCGGAAGAGATGGTCCTTATATAAAAGAAAATAAAAGAGAGTAGAGAAAAAAAAGGATAGAAACTGCCTCTTGTGCATGGAGAGCTTCCAGTATTGTGCAAGCAGAGCATTCCGTAGCATTCAAACCCATGGATAGGTGGGAAAACATCACCAGAATCTCGTATTTTAAATGGTGTCTGAGGTTTTAAACCTACCAGTGTCAAACAGTCACTGTCGCTTTAGTAGCTGAGAATGCTTCTGTAAGAAATCAAACAAAAAGAAACCTGATAGAGGCTGTGAAAAATTCTTGTCGTTTTTCTAGCCACAGGTGATGTTTGCAGAAAACCTGTCTTTTTTTTTTATATATATTTCTACACTTTTTCTTCTTTTTAAATCCCGAAACTCAACTGGAAGCCGACCGTCGTTCAGTTTGGATTCTAGGAAACACAGAGGGAAAAAAAAGTGAGGGAGCAAAAGAAACGAAAAACGGAGCAGAGGGAGAACACGATCACGAAGAAGGTCAGCAACATCCCCAGGAGGAGAGCTTGGGGCAGCAAGGCTGCGAAAGCTTCCAGATGTCAGGAAGGCCATTCTCTAAGAAATAACTGGTTTCGGTGAAGTTTCCCCCTCCTGCTCTTTTCACCTTAGCGCACCCCCCACATCACAGATTTCGCTTCAGCTGATGACGTTTTTCCCACCGTAATAACGGGACGTCTTGGGAGAGGCAGGTGGTGCCTACAGGCAGGGGTGGAGGGCAAAGCACGGTGAGCTGGAAAACCTAAACATACTTCTCTTGAGTTCATCGTGAGCACACCGCTCGTGGGCGACGGAGCGCAGTAATTCCACAGTATCTGTTGGGGCTGTAAATAACGAAGGTGACTTTTTCAGATGCCTCTGATGTTTCTCTCTCTTTTCTGTAGCTCCCATTCTTGAAAGGCAGGAAAAGTTTTTTTTTAAAAAAAAGAAGAGTTTTCAAGTTGCTTAATGGATCTAATTATCTTTTTTTTTTTTTTTTTGACATTCTGCTCGGGGCTTTCTGTTTATCAAGATGATTGTGACACTGATTTGTATTGTTTTCAATGTAGAGGTCCTTTTTATTTCAGACACTGGAAAAACATAACCAGAAGTTTCTCTCTGCCTAGCCAGACACTGCTGTTGATCAGGAGACCTGACCCAGGGCCCAGAAAGATCAATTTGAGAATGCCATTGATCGCAATGGGCTTAAAATCGAGTGGTAGGAAGTCAGCACGGCGTGTGAACAAGTTAACGACAAAGGCCAGGCGAGACATTTTACGTGTAAACACCTTGGACCATAAATAAATGTTTTCATGTCACTTCCCAAAGTAATACAGAGTTCAGGAATACAGTCCCTGGCTTTTCACTAGCAGTTAGGTCCCCGAATAGCCTTCGAGAGCAGATTCAGCATTTCAGCCCTGAAATTTAGAGAAGAGTCATTGGGGAAAAAAAAAAATAATAATCTTTTTGTGCAGATCTTTTGTTTGTTTCTTCCTTTTTAGAAGGACTATGTTTTTACTCGGGAACATCAGCACCGAGTAGTTGGAGCGGGTATTAAGCTTCCCGGTATGACAGTAATAAATGGATTTCACCCATGGTTTATTCACATTGCGAAAGTGGGATCAGAGAATCACAGAACATTAAGTAACATTAATATAAGGCTCATGTGAGACAAGGTATGAAGTGAGAAATACAGCTTTTATTTCGCCGCAAATTACTCCTCTGCGCATCCAGCTCCCGGCACATTTTCTCCCTGACAAGTATATTCTCTAGCATCTTTGGGCGCTTCGAGTAGCCTATATTAACGTGACTAAATCAGAGCATCCATATTTCAACACATAAACGGAGTGTCTGGATGACACGGGCACGCTGAGCTGCTTGTGAATTCGATGAGACGGAGGCAGCGATGCCCCACGAGGCGGCGGGTCTCAGCTTGCTGATCTAGATAGATGCGCTAGGTGCTCCCGGATCACAGACACGATATTCACCTCGTTTGCCTTGACAGCACTCTAACTGCTCCGTGTCATCATTGCCTGGACTCCAGCGACCATGGCAAGGAAAAGCTCTGCCTGGATTTTGCTGTGATAGGAGAAATGGAGATGCAGAGGCTGGAAGAGCCACCAAACGTCCCAGGGTCTGGACCGTGGGCAATCAGGACGTGGGGCTTGGTGGCATGTCACAGCAGATGTCGTTTTCATCCTTTAGATGTGTTTCAAGGACCAATTCTTGGCTGCCGGGATCTGTACGTCCCCAAATTATTGCGTCCTACTTCTCTATTTCAGATCTTGATACTTGAATTTTAAGACAAGTTTACAACAGGGAAGTTGCAAGAAAAAAAGTTGTGTTTTTTAATGAAGTGAGTATGGATAATTTCCAAGGCAAAGGGAAATTAAACCATGGAGGGGCTGGAAAAGGAGAAATGATATCTTAATTCCTTGACAGCAAGATGAAAACAGTAATTTTGTTCGGAAGAGGCAGCCCAAATACTCCGTGTGGCTCTTTGCAGGTGGTGATATTTAACGATTGGCCAAAATAACAGAATTCTAAAAAAAATATCCAGTGATCTCACTGCTGGGAACGAGGTGAAGATACTCATTTGTCAGATTTTCAGCTAAGCTCTTGTGTTGTGTTTTGTTTTTTTTTTCCCAGCTGCTGAGACAGAAGATGTTGGCAGCAGCATGTCCACCTTAGAGCGCTCGCTCGCCGCCCGCAGAGCCACCCGCGCCAAGCTCATGATCCCGATGGATTCCCAACCCACCAACCCTCGTGAGTACCGGCGCCTTCCCCCGGCCCCCTTCTGCGTGCTCAGGCCCTGCTCACCCATCTGAACATCTTATAAAAGCTGTTGAATATGATCTAGCTACACCTCACAAGTAAAATGGCATTAACCACGTTTTCTCCATCTACAAAAATAAAAATCCTGCAAGCGCTTCACAGTACATCAGCGGCAAAGCTCTGGAGGAAATTCAGAAATCGGGCATCTGCTGGACTCAGCGCTGGCTAAGCCTGAAGAATCCTTGTTTCTATTTTTACCAGGTGGCTAGTGGTGGATAAATCCCCCTGCCTCCCTTGAAAAGAAATAGGAGCAAGAGTTCAAGCTGGCAGAGCAGAAGGCTTTGCAATGCATTGATGCAAAGTGTGGTATTATTATCTGTACTTCAAAGCAGCTGGACATTAGCACAGTTGCTCTGATATTTCCTTTTGTCTGTAGGAGTTGGCCACAACACCATATGCTTTTCTCATATTTAGTGACTCTCTTATAAAGCGGAATTTTTAACAGGCATTACGTTTTGGTGACCACAGTATGTCGTTGAATGAACGTCATAGATAAAATGATTTTTTTTTTCAAAGCAGCAAAGGACATGAGAGAGGCAGGAAGGCTGGAGAGCGATAGAAAGCTTGTCCCATCCTTATTAAAACTTCCGAAGTGACCTTGCTTCACTTCTGAACAAAGGAGAGGAGTAAGTGAGACCCCCAGGCACCAGAGAGGACAAGCCTCTGGCCTCCACCTTTCCTCTGAGCAGCCCTGAGGTCCAGCTCGTGGCAGCTCTGGGAGTTATCTCCTGGGTTTTAGCTAGAAGTTCCACCTTTGACCTCAGAAAATACATCCAATTAAAAATATCTGGAAATTGGCGTATCCGTGTTAATAACTGGAGCTGGGAGAAACGAACACGCGTTGCCAGAAAGCCATTTAATCACAAAATTTCTTTCTAGCTCCGATGGCTAAATGTAAATGCCTAGCTGCAGGTGCTGAGGAGGAGCACATCACAAATTATACGGTTAAAAAAAAAACAACAAGGAACACAATGAAGGAGAGGAGAGGGAGTAGCTTACAATGGCTTTGCTCTGTAAATTATTCAGGGGGAACTGGTAACAGTTCCTTTAATTTGTGTTCCTTACTGGTGTGATTCGGGTCATGCTGCTAAACCTGAGCCTTTCAGGGATAAATCATAGGAGCCTGGGGGAGATTGAATTCACTTCTTCACACCTTGGGCACGACGTATTGCCAAATGGCAGCCCCGTTGTGGGCTGGAAGAAAGGACCGCTGGGCCTGGGGAAAGAGCTTGGACCCTCCTGGCACGCCCTGGGAAATGTTCCCATCTTGCAACCAGCCGAATTCCACGATTAGGCAATTTGCCCTTTTTATTTTTTCAGTGGGATTCCTCCTAACTTGGCCTGGCGTGAAGGAGGGCGGCAATCCAGGAATATGGGTAGACTTAGAGCAGTGCGAACAAAATCGGAACCATATCAGTTGTAATTATGATGGGCCATAGTTAGCCACAAGTCAGGTCAACACCGTTCTACAGCCTTCAGATAAAAGTGCTCTTAAATAAATACATTTAGTGTTTTTTTTTCACTCAAATGATGTGTTGGGAGGAACGATGTCCCCTTTTCTATTTATTGATGGTTTCGACAACGTCAGTCTAATCCGCAGCGACAAAATATTGTGATTGTTTGCAAATAATTAAACTCCGGTTTATGAAAGCCTTATTTGTGCATTTGTGCAGGCTGAGTTGTGCTGAATGTGTTTCCTTCCCCAGAAAGTGAAACTGAGGCTTTGTCAAATTAGATGCTTTAATTAATTCCTCTCCGTTTGCCTGATACGGAAAGAAATTGTCAGTAGCGAGCGATTGAAGAGATTGAGGAAGCAACGGTATAATTTTGTGGTGAAAAAAAAAAAAAAAGGATCCTGTAAAATGTTAAATACCAAATCTGAAGGCATTCACCCTCGTCTTAAAAATCACTATTTACAGTCTTTGAAAACAAATATCCTCCATAATGGGCCTTTGCTTACCGAGGTGGAAGGAGCCTAAAGCAGGCAAAGTTGATAAGGCTTTGGTGATATCTTTTAATGGTTGTAAAGCTGCTGAAATGCAGGCACAAACACCAAGGCTGACGTGTGGAGAGGAGTGAGGAGCTCTCCAGGCTTCCCACCATCAGTCCTGCCCTCTCCTCGTGTTTAATTAAGCCCTGGCCAGCGCCGCATCGCTCTGCCATGTTTTGAGGAGAGGATTCTGTTTCCCTCCCTCGCTAAAACTGAAAAAAAAAAAAAAAACACGACAGCAATTATATTTTTTTTCCAGGGAAACTTGAAAATGACGCCTCTGTTGCTTTGCCAGCTTCTGGAGAGCTTGAGTACAATTCAGAATTTCCTTCGTTGTCATTTCTGCAGGCTCTTCTTGGGTGCTGTGTCTTTACATCACACAGTACATGGTAAATGTAAATGGTGTTCAGGGAGCTCCTTGATTTGGTCAGGGAAATCCTATTTTCTGTGCCTTAGTACATCAATATTAAGTGTAACTTCAATTGCTGACAGGCTGCGGCGGGACAGATTTGTTGTCAGATCAGCTCAAAATCGCAAAGATTTATTGAAAACATTCGCTGCTACCTTTTCCCCGCGTTCTTTGCGATGGCATGCAGCAAGGAATAGTGATCCTGCGGTATTTTAAAAAGGAAAGCCCTGGGTGTCTACACCATGAAAAGCAATTAAAGAACAAACTTTGAAAAACAAGTTGTTTTTTCAATAGGATCCAGTAAAATCCTATTTTTCACTGTAGTAGCAATGCTTTAAATAAAAGTGTCTAATGCAGACAACATGTTATGCCTGTATAGTAGATGTTCTCCTCCAAGGATGGGTGAATTCAGCCAGACTACTCTGAAGTTCAGATCACTCTGCTTAGCGTTTCTTCGGGAGCTTTCTTCATCTCCCCACTTGCCCGTTACCTCGGGAAGTGCGGCGTTGTCTTGCCAAAAGCTGGTGTTCTTAAAAAAAAAAAAAAAAAAAGCAACTCATAAAGCCTTGGCACCACCGTCCCTTCTTGCGTGACCTTGGGCAGATAGCCTGGTTTGCCTCTCCGTGTAATGAATGGAGCAAGAGCTAGAAGGAATTGGAATGACTGCCTTAAAGTTTACAGCGTTGTTTGTAATTCGCGTGTGAAAGGTGCTCGATAAGCCGAACCTTATCACCGGCGAGCCAAAAATCTCTACGTATTGTTCAGCTAGGCAAAACTTTAATAAGAGTTTCCAATTTTTTCTGAAAAGCTGCAAAGAAATTTATTACTGGCGTGGCATTACTATCCCTTGTTCTTCAAGCCCTGACTATTGAAAATAAAGGCAATAACTCACCCGAAAGGCCGGATTCAGCACATCATGATCCCCGGTTTTCAAATCGAAGTGTTTTCGCACAAATTGAAGAGCTCAGCTCCATCTGCAAGCTTTCAGCTCCTGGTTTGTAGGCACATCTTTCCCCTGTTCCTTACAGGCCTGGACGTGCATCCCAAGCGAGGAACGATGCACAGCCAGCCTCGCTAGATGGATAAACCTGGGGTCTGGGGACACCTGAGGGTATTAGGGACATTGGTGTGTCACTGACTGACATTGGAAGAGCCATCCTCTTCCAGAGCAGTGGCTGAGGACAGTGATGTCCTCTAAAACCTTGGAAAAGGCCTCAGGGACCCGTGCTAACACAGCTGAATCAAGCCTGTAAGGTCTTGCCTAACCCATTCCTTCTCCCATACTCATCAAGGGAGATAAAGAGCCCTCCCATAATCGGTCTGCCTCCTTGGAACAAAGACAAAAAGCTTTTTAATTTTACAGCAGAGGGGTGTTTCTCTGTACAGAGGTGGCTTCTGAAGAGTTTCACGCCGAGCCTGTGGGTACTTGGCTTTGGAAACCTGGTTGTTCCTATATCTCTGCTGACCCGCTCTGGAGGTATTTGCTTTTGTCCAAGTGCTCATTTAATCTTTTCTCTTCTTTCCTTTCAGCTGTGGTCAGTGCCATCCCGGTGCCCACCCTGGAAAGTGCCCAGTACCCCGGGATCCTGCCATCCCCCACCTGCGGCTACCCACACCCCCAGTTCACCCTGCGGCCGGTGCCGTTCCCCACCCTCGCTGTGGACAGGACCTTTGGAGCAGGAAGAAGTGAGTTCATTTTGCTTTGTTATTACGCTGCTCGGACATAGGTTTCTCTACGGGTAGGATGGGTAAGGTCCAGCCAATGCAAATCCCCCTTCTTGGCTTTTTGGGTTCATCGTGGGAGCCGGGATAAGCCCGGTGTGGTGGCAGCAGCTGGCTGCGGGCTGCCTCTTCAGCAGCAGCTCCTGTTGTGACATGAAATCTGTGCTGAACACCAACTCGCCTTAAAAGTAAAAGTCATTGCATCTCTGATCCGACCCTGTCCTCTCTGCAGGCCTGTTTCACTCTAGTTTAATTGCCTTTGCTTTATTCATAACGTTATTCCCAGGCAAACTGAGGCTTCAAGAGCTCTTCTCCATCCCAAAGCACATCCAGAATCACCGTGCATTAAAATCCTCCACAGCAGCACTTACACGACCTCTCCACACAGTGTCTTCCCAGGCTTAGCTGCCCTCACTGCCAGAAACGTTTTCCTAATACCTAACTTCCTAAAATGAAAGCCAACTGTTGTGGGGTTTTTTTGGATCATAGCTGGCATAGGGAAAAAAAATATTTTCTTCCTTTTGCAGCTACTTTTTATGCATTTGAATGCCGTTATCTTGTCTGACATCCCTCGCCTCTTCCCTCGAGTGAGCTCTATATTCAGATTTGCTCCCCGTTCATTCATATCCTGCCCCCGTGCAGTAATAGATTTGGGGGTTGGGTGTCCCCACATCCCCTTAGCGTGCTCTGGGGGGGGTGCACGCACGCAGCCGGGACCCGGCCTCAACTCCACGAGCTCCTCGCAAAGCCTCTCCCGCAGCTGGTCTTTGTTCCAACCTAGTGAGCGTGCTCTGGCATACTAATTACAGCTGGAGGGCTCCTGTTTCCTTCTAATTCTCCCTCACCTCGACTGCATACCCAGCCTGAATTATTGACAGATTAATGTCAATCTGCTACGCGTCTTCTTTCGCATCACAGAGAGTCTGCGCTGCTGGTCCGCGGGGAATTAATTCTGAAAGGACTGCCTTCCCCTTCTGTTTGACTGTTGCTTTCAGTCGGTTCAGACAGGTCCTCGGGGACCGATGATTGAAATCCAGCAGCGGGCTTGTAGCTAAAAGGTGGGTTCGGGTGTCCTGTTCATCACCCCAACGTCATTCCCCCTCTCTTCCGTGTGGGTGCCTTCAAAGCCGGTTGGCAATTTCCTCTGGAGGGCCTCACTGCTATAATCAGGTCTTGATTTGCTGCTTAAATCAGTACCAAATCCTCCAGAAATGCCGTGTGCAGAAACAAAGCAGATTCAGTTTCTTGCATGATATACATTAGACATTGAAAAAAAGGAAAAAAAAAAAAATAGCTACCTGTTGCTTGCCTAATCACGGAGATGGAAGAAAAAAAAAAAAAAAAAAAAAAAGACTGATTTTCTGGGTCTGTTTCTGAAATGACTTGGAGAAAAATACTGGAAGCGTGATACACAGCCAGAAGTAGAGCTAGGGAAGTCGGCTGCCTGGGGATCAGCTGAGCACCCACTGTTTTTGCACAGCCCCTAAGCCACACGTGTCTGGTGCATTCAGCTTCTGCCTGAACCAGCCAGGAGATTCACACGTGCAAATGAGGATTTTTCAAACCAGAAATGGCCGAAATCCTGGCTGTTTCGTATGGACAGGTACGGGTTTGCCCGAGTCTTTGAGGTGCAGCACGGCTGAGAGTTGAACAAAAGGTTGCTAATGCACAAAATTTCAGGCGATTTCCCATTAAATAATTCAAAAATAGTGGACGCGCGTCGCCTTGCTTGGCTAATGGCTACTTTCAGGTGATTGAGGTCTGGGCAATCAGGCCTGCACGGTATTCTGAACATTATCGAAGCCCATTCCAGTGTAAAACGACAATCTGTTACGGCTGTTGCAGTCGTCCTGCTAGCAAAGGCCATTGACTTCCGAAGCTCTCCGATCACAGGGAGTGCCCCCAAATGAAATATTCTCTTCCCTCGCTATGCCTCACACAGCAGCGCAGCAACGAGGCAGAGGCACAGGCGAGTACGTGGAAATCGTGTTTGTTTTCCAGTGAACGCTATATTTTGGTCGTTTTAATATGATCAAGCAGGGTTTTTGGGGAGAGCAAATAGCAGGTAAAGAGACTTTTCTCATGTATTTTCAGACAGCTTTTTCATATGTTTTACCCCTCGGTGACAAACTCACTTGATGGTTGACCAATTGCACCTGTGTCAGAAAACCAACCCAAAACCCTCTGCAATAGTTCCCTACCTGCGGTGCTCCGTGGCCGAGCACCCTATTATTGATCAAGACGTAGCACTTTCTGAGTAAGTCATGTGCAAGGCCATTAGCAGGGGTGTTGCTTTGCATCCTGCCACGCAGACCATGCTTGAACGCCCTTTTTGGAAAGCTTTTTCTGGTCCCGAAGGCTTTTCCTCGCTGACCTGAAGATTCAAGTGCTGCAGCTTATCTTCAGGATAAATTTTCTGCTGAAGAGGGAAGTAAATAAAATGAAAAGGAGAGTCAGGCCCCAGCCAGAGCCAGCCTTGAGTAATAGCTGGCTTGCCTACTTGATGACAGCTGATGACACTGCCAGCCGTAACATGAAATTGCTAAATATAAGTGTTAGCAGACATAAAAAATGGCTGAGCCATAATAAAGTGTCTGTTGTCTGTTCAGCAATCCTTCCCGTGGCTTGCCTTCTCCTCCGGGCTCCTCCAGAGTTCTCTGCTTGCAATTTAAATAAATAAATTTTAAAAAGTCTTGAGCATGAAACACCTTGATGAGACCACTTAGTCTCAGCTTTGTCTTCAGTAATAGCTAGAGAACAGCATGAAATCTTTTATGTAGGTCTTACGTGGTTATGTAGGTCTCCAGATTTTACAGCTAAACCTGTAAGATAAACCATACCCATACAATAAAGCAGCGATGTAATGTAAATCTTGTAATAGAGAGATCATTGTGCTGATGCCAGCTGATAAGGCTTTGTTATCTGAGGGCACCGCCGCAGCAGACGCCAGGGAGGGTATGTGGTGGTGAGCAGCATCTATTTTCCCCTGTCTCTTCAAGCTTCCCCAAAGATCCGTTCGTAAAGGATGCAGTGAAAAGCGCTGGGCTCCACGGGGTAGCTCAGACTTCGACAAACATCCTGAAAGACATTTTGAGGCTACGAGCAATGACAAAAGGCTTCGTTTGCACTTCAGGCAAAGGAGTTGCTGCAGAAAGTGTTGTGAGCTGAGCTGCGTACCTCTGTGAGTCTCACGTGCCGTTTTGCATCTTCCTTGAGTGGGAGAAGGGAAGAGAAGAGCATCATGTCCATGGTAGCCTCAGCACCAATACGTGTTGACGTCTTCCTGAATGTGTGAGCAGTGAGCAAGGGTGGAACGGGTTAAAATGACATTCCTGCCCTGCCCTGCTGCAAGTTATCTTTACATCTCTGGCTGCTTTATGGGGAATATTTGCCCTCAGAGAAGAAAACAGAGAGAGGTCTGCCGGGCAAGGAAGGAAAGCGAAGCGGAGCTAGGTAATGGCTTCATTATGCAAAAAGCCTCGAAGGTGGAAACAAGGAAAATGAACCACTGCCGACCAGACTTTCACAAACTGTAGATGACTTTGACCTTGGTCTGATCCTGCAATTGGTTTGCTTTCTGTGGGGTTCGATATCGCCAGGGCTGTCTGTGCTATTGCCATAGGAACAAGCCGTAGGGCCATGGAAAAGAGGAAAAATCCTCATTTTCATTTTTCAAAACTGTTTTGCCACTTAGTAGGTAGTAATTACTTATATACTTTGACATTAATTATTATAAAATGCCTTGAGATTTGACTTGCCTGTGTAATTGCATGTTATTTACACAATGAGTTCTGGTTGTTGCAGCAGCCTCTGAAAGAAACCAGATCCTCTGGAGTATTTTGGGTCCCGGTATAATAACTAATTCCGATATCTGTGAGTCAAGAAGGTTGTTTTCTTCGAGAAAAGGTTGAGCTTTTCTTCGATTCCTGTTTCCTGACACAAGCTGCATGATTAACTGGTGTGCTGTGAGCCATCCTGGCTGGCGCAGGTACTGTGGAGACGTTGGACAAAGCCAACACGTTCAAATTAAACACGTTCCTGCTGTGACCATGCTCTTCGCTAAACAGTTTGCTTCCTTCCTGTTCTGCTTGTAAATAATGTCAGGGCTTGCAGATGCTCTTGCCAAGGAGAAACATTTTTGCAGTGCTTCTCCTTGGGGTAGGAGAAGGAGAGTGGGATAGGAGCTGGGGGAGGGGCTGAGGAAGGCTACAAGCCCAGGGAAGCCTCGGGATTTGGAAGAGAAGACATGAGAGGGTGGCTCCCATCCATTCCTCTTATTCCCATCCGACAGCGAAAGCAAAACAGAAGGAGAAATGGCGGCGCCTTTCTTGTGTCATGGCAAAATGAACTCGCTGCCATCCGTCAAGCACCACCGAGGAATTCCGCTCACCGGCCCTCTTGTCGTGAATTCTTAATTAGTTGGGTTTATATTCTTAATTAGTTGGGTTTGTCGTGGTGGGCAGCAAGAAATGGTAAAGATTAGGAACTTGAATGATGGTTGCTTATTCCCATTGCAGTTTTATTACGAGAGCAAAATCCGTTTTCTTTGGAATTCATTTTTCTCCCTTTATTTTCTTAAACTTCTTGAAACGTGAGCACCGTGGCACCGAGTTGTTTCCCGGCGTAACCAGCAGGCGTGATTTCTCTTCCTGACCCAGAGGCAGCATCGGATAAAGAGGCGAGCCGTCAACCCGGGCAAGGCAGGGGTGCTGTGCACCACCTCGTGCTAATTACTCAGCGGTCCTGCCGGGCACCTGGTGGCCGCTCAGCACCCGTCCGTCCCTGCTGCTTGCCGCTTTGCCTCTTCCTTGCTGCGTCTTCGTAGGTGCTCCTGCCGTGCTGTCAGCTGGCTGGGTAACGTTGGAGGTCCATAAAGGAGTTAGTAACACAAAAAGCTTTCTGCTTCTAAACAGCTCGTCAAGGAAATTGTTTCCAGTGAAGGTAAAAGCGCAGCTCGCCCTCGGCATGTGAGTGTGCATCCCGCCTCTCGCTGTCTTCTTCTGTCCTGTGCAACTTCTCTTTCACTTCACGCGCTCCGTGCTGCAACTTAATTGGAAGATTTTACTTCTTCTAGGTTGCATTTCAACCCCAGATTACCAAATCAACTTTCTCTCCGGTCGCAGTACCATTACTGGTGATGCTAGCGCTGCGGGCCATCCCAACCCCCAGAACTTCCCAACACTCATGATCCCATTGCCAGTTAGCAGTGCAGAGCCAACACTGCTTTCCAGAGGGCTGCAGAAACAACAAAGCACTTTTCTGCTTGACCCTTATTTTCCTTTATATTTTAGCTATATTTGCTTCTGTTTTCTGGCATGGAAAGCTGAAGACAAAAAGTTGAGGCTGAAGGCTTCTTTGAAGACACTCTGCAAAACGTTGGGAGGCTGGGCTTTATATTAGAGAGTTGGCATGGCACATCGAAATCTCTGAAGAATTGATTTTGAATATAGGCTAATAAAAAAGCCACCTAGGGCTTTGGCACAGTAAACGTTACAGCTGTCTCAAGGAAAAACAACATTGGTGATTGGATATGTGGAAATTAATTAAGCCTTTTCTTTGAGTCTATCTTCTCTCCTCTTTGACTAGAGCTGTACTGTCATGCTGAACATAAGTGAGTCTCCACAGTCATAGCTTGCTTCAATCTCCACATGATATATTTATGTTTTTATTGATTTTTAATATTTAAAAGCGCATGGAGGGGAAAGAGATGAAAATACCACGCCTGTATTTTTTCTAAAAAGGTAGATATATTTTGGTTTAAATGGCACCCGGCTGCTCTGAGGAACATCTGGTTTTTTAATTCAGCTGCCAATAACTTGTGATGAAAATGTTTACGCGTTTCTTGCAGCTTGTTGGAGGACGGAGGGTAACGCTGTACCTTCTGCTGAACGTGACGGCAAAAGTAGGAAATGGTACATTAAAAATACTTCAATAATAGTTGTTCTTCCTTTTTTTTTTTTTTTTTTTTTTTTTTTTAACCGATGCAGCTGTAAACGAAGCACCAGCCCCACAGCAACCCTCCCTGCTACCACCGACGCAGCCTGAGCACTCCAGCAACGAGGACGCCCCGAGCAGGACCATCCCCACCGCCTGCGTCCGCCCCACGCACCCGCTCCGCAGCTTCGCCAACCCCTTGCTACCTCCGCCCATGAGTGCAATAGAACCGAAAGTCCCTTACACGCCACTTCTGTCTCAAACAGGTAAGGGTCCGGTCTCTGGTACCACTCCGAACCAACTTGCTTTCAATTCAAGAGATTAAAAAAGGAGCACAAAACTGCCCCATGCCCTGAAGAAATGCTTACAGGATGGAAAACGAATATATACACTTTTTTTTATTATAATAATCCAATATCTCATTCTGATGATCTGGAATAAAAATTCAGGACGAGGCAATAGCTCAAAATCAGAGCTAACAAGCAAGTGATAAAAATGAATTAAATGAGATGCCAGATTAATCATTTGGTCTTGTTTCCAGTCTCCTGTTGTGCTACAGTGACTTGAACCAGTGCCAACTGCTTGACTTGTTCCGAGGCTCGCCTTTTTGATAATGAAAGGACTGTTTATGTATGCTGGGAAAGGACCGACTGCAATCCACTCCGGTGTGCAAACCACTCAAAAATTAAAAAAAAAAAAAAAAAACAACCAAGCATGGAAGGAAGAGAAAGGAAATTATAATTAAAAAATAATAATAATTTTTTTTTAAAAAGCGATATTTCCACTTTTGAGTGAAGTTTTGGGGTTAGATGAAGTGGTTGCATATAGCTGTAGTGCAACATTCATTCACTGTCTCCCTGAGCCCCTGGGCTCCAGCAGAGGGGGGGCAATGGGCCACGGTGGGTGCCCGAGCAGCTCCAGCTCTAGAGAGCTGGACTGAAACTTCACCGTTGGGCCCAACGAGAGCAGCTGTATGATGTGTTTGGCATCTGCTTCCTTCATCATGTAGGCCAGAGGTGCTCTTTATTTTGCTCTTTGTGTGAACTGGGGCTGTTGGAGTGCCATAATTCGCCCTCGCCACGCTAACTGCTACAGCTACCAAGAAAAAAAAAAAAAAAACACGAAAGAAAATAAAGAATTTGCAAACTGGCATCTCATTTTAACTGTTTACCCTCCTCCTTTACCTTGGATGATCTCCAGTTTGGCTCAGGCGACCTTTGAGATTTCAGCTTTTCTTTTTTTTTCTACTCTTTGGCTTTCTGAGCGTGGCTTTCTTGCCATAGAGCGTATGGCAGTTCAGCATTTGCAACAGGCAAGTTACCCCCAGAAAAATCCCTACATTTTTACTGGAAGCACCTGCTATCCATCACCAAGTAATCCAGTGTCTGACAGCAGGCAGAAGCAGATAAATCCTTACGTGTGGGAGAACTGCTTTTGCCAAATAGTGCCGCTGAATTATTTTTGGTAGCTAATAGAGTCCATTCATCTTTATGTAGCACTGCATTCCACTACTTGTCTTACCCCAGCGAGGAAGCGTAGTTACCTCCAAAGGACTGTTTTGGACAGTCTTTTGTTCAGGGGCTAGGTATTTTTCTCGCTGTATGGCTTCTCTTGCTTTTCCCGATGTGCTTGTCCTCATAATCATTAGCCAGACCGATGTCGTCTCCTTTAGCAATTCTTTTTGGAAAAGTTTGCCTGGTGAATGTTGACTTCTGGTTGTGCCCCTGGGCAGGGGGGTGTGCAGAACTGATTGTGGTCCTCACTCACAACTGGATTGCTCCGTCAGTAACCCACTCCCGAAGCCCGTTGCTCTCAAACTCTTGCTTCTTGTCACTTAAAATGGGAGGTCAGCCACCTTGTAAATTCAGCTGGATGGCTGAAAGGAAGTGAAGAGAGAAAGCGTTAAAAAAAGAGATGTCAAAAAACCAGCGTTTCATTTTGCAGTCAGTGTGTTTGATACTACCATTAGCCTGATAGCTCGGCCACAGATGCCATGAAAGGGAAATTCTGAAGATGTTTTGTGACTTCACAAAGCTCGTGATTAAAGGTTCTTAGCAATTTCCATGTTGGAATAACTCTTCCTTTTTCAATCTGATAGATGGAATTAATTACTTTCTCACTACATTTTTCTTGGACTCGAGACGTTTTTACACATCCTGTGTAATGAAGTAGTCGGGCCATAAGGAATGGATTCATCATCACTTAAATCTGTTAAACTACTCTTTGCTTTGCTGTCCTATTTTTTTAAATGCATGTCAGTCAGGTGTCGTAGCCCTTCGGACAATACGTAACTAATGGAACAAGCCTGCAGAATTCAGAAGGGGAAGAAGCAAGAGAGGACTGTAGGGAGTGATGCAAAGGCTTCAAAAAGCAGGAACCTGAAGTTAAGCGGACCTTTCACCATCAGCCATCCACCTGATGGAGTCCCGGCTGCATTTTCGGATTTTGGAAGCATAAGGCATGAATTTTTGACAGCTGTTGACCGACGAGGTTGAGGGAGGAATATTCAGATGACAGCCCTGGAGCTGGTGTCTAACACCGGTCCTCAGGCAATATTAGAGTTGAAATTAGGTTTTGGATCTTGCCCAGAGAATAGATGAGCTCTTTCTTGGCTTTGATTGACCTGATGCTAAAAGGGGGTATCGCCTCTAATATTTTATCTATTCGGTGTATCTCTGTATAATTAGCTGTTAAACTATATCATATGGTTCATAAAAAAGACATACAGGCATCATTATTCAGTTCTGGGGGATTTGGCCATGAGGGTAGGAATAAATACTAAAAAGGCTGTGCTCCTGGTGTTGGGTCATGGCTTCAGCCTAATGCAAAGCTAAAATTTGCCATTTTTCTTCCTTTTTTTTCCCCCCTAATTTTTCACTTGATCCCAATAAATCTGAACTCTTTGCATTAAGCCTGTCCTATTGATATTTTATAGGAGAGCTCACCTTTTCATCACGGCTTTGTGAGCAGGCACTTGAGGTTCCTAACACTTATTCAGAAGGCGTGAGAATAAGTCCGTGATCTTTCCAATCCCCACTGAGGCTGCTCCCACTCCTCTTTGCTTATCATGTGCACAGCCACAGAAGTGATTTGACTCAGTCCCCTTTCAGGTTAAATAGAAAATGTTTGATGGAGTGTTGAGCTCGTTGCATTATAGATACGACATAAATCCCACAAATGGACGGGAAAGGATTTTTTTCCCCCCACCCTGCTCACAAATGAAAATTCCTTTTAGGTCTTTATGATCAGCTGCACTTTAAATACACCTGAATTAGGATGTCATTTTTCTTCTGCAGAAGCAAGTGATGGAAAACGCTGCCTCTGAAGTGGTGGTCTTGATACTGTGTCACCGTGCTGTAACTTCAACCTTTTCAAGCCTTTTGTGAGACTATAAAAGTGCTGGTTTTTTTTTTCTATTGCTACTTCGCAAAAAAATATATATATATATATATAGCTGGAAATCCAAATTCTCATCTTCTCAGTCTTCCTGGAGTCGCTGTCAGTGGATGCCCTAGAGCTAAAAACCACTTGGTTGTGCAGCAGAATTGAGCTTGATTTCAGTTCCTCCTGCGAAGCTGTAAGGTATGCCCCAAACACTATCGAGTGGAGTTCAGGGGAAGGTCTGCACCGCAGGGAAACTGCTATTTCTTTGCTTCCTTGGGAAAAAAAAAAATAATAAACAATACTGCGTTCTCAGTGTCAGATGTCTGGGGAGTGAAAGTGAAGAGTGAGGGAAAGACGTGGCAAAAAACATGCCTTATTGCCTGGACAGTCCTACAAATCTTTTCCATGTGCAGGCGAGCAAACTAGATAAAACTGAAGATTTGCACAGCCAGTTTTAATAATATTAGGCAACAGTCAAATAAGTGATGAAATCAAGAGGGAAACAAGTTATATTTGTATCCGAGCAGTGAATCCTGGGCCATGATAATCTCACTAAGCAAGTGTTTGGGGCCTCAGTAGATACTGAAGTTACACTTATCCTTAGAGAAGTGAATATGGGAATAATGCTGTTACATTTGCAGGGCTTGCTCTTGCATGAACAGAGCTTTCTTAGGATGGGATGGAAAAACCTCCAAGAATTGCAATAAAAAGCAACATGGAAATTAGGCAAAATTTTGGCGTGAATTAGTCAAATTTTGGAGGCATAAATTTAGAACCCTCTGGTGCTAGATTGATGTGTTTCATTAATCGTGTATAACTTATTCTGAACGATCGGTTTGCTGTAATTAATTAGCTATACAACCAAATCTGGGGTCTTTTTTTTTTTAATTTACCGTTCACAATAATAATTTAAAAAAAAAACTAGTGCCAACATAAAACACAAGTTAAAAACTACAGCTTCTAATCTGAATTCAGCTGCATTTAAAGGCAAATGTGAACTCTTTAGTTAATAGGTTATGAAAATCTTTCTGATCTAGAGATGTGATTTTCTTACTTCAAAGATGAGTGTAAATATCTGAGATTATGCAATCTCTAGCGTACTGTACAGTAAGCACGGTCTATAGATGGTGGAAAATAGGGGAATGACTAATTCTTGCACATTTTATTCTGAAATCCTCGTGCTTTTTTGTACTATTAGCTTCCAGATTCAAAAGCAAATCATTCCTTTATTCCGTCAGCCTTTACCTACCACCCCTTCAGTTCTCGAATGCTTTTGTCTTCCCTGTTTCTTTCTACGAAAACAAGCTTTCTTCCATTCGAGTGGGAGATATGTTGACAAAGAAGTGTCATAAAAGGGTCAGTCCTGTCTATTAGGGGAACCTGGCCCCGGTGCAGTGAAGTTTAATTAGCACAGGGATAACTCGAGACACCTGAGTTGTCTCATTAAAATTGACGGGACTACGGGAAAGTGTGAAGTCAGGATTGAGGTGCTGGTCTGGATAAGAGAATTGATTCCCCTTTGGTGGAAACGACCCATTTCAATAGAGCATAGCACTGAATTCCTTAAAAAAGAAATAAAAATGTAATGTAACTCCAGAAAGAATTCTTCTTCCAGCCAATGAGTCCGTTTTGCCCTAACGGTTATTTATCCCGTGTATTATTCCTAGCAAATAGATTTAAAAAACACGAAGAGCAGCTGAGAAGACAGAGGAGCGTTACACCAAATCCCTGCCGTGTTTCCACGTATCGAGCAGCCTGTGTTGGCTTTGTCTTGAAATGCCCTTTCCACGATCCCTGTTTATGTGCCTATTTTGAAGCCATGGCACGTAAAAAGGTGTGAAATTCATCAGTGCTACTTCAAAAACCTCCCCAGTAGGCAGTCCCGGTACTCGCTCGGTACTGTATTCTTGCGAGTGATTAAATGACTCCTTTCTCTTTCTGTGTTTTAGTTCTCCTTTCGCTTTATTTCCCCTACTCTCAAAGATTCCTAAATTAAACTTGGTCTCTTTTTAGAACAATTTCCCTTGCGGAATGAGCCGAGCCTCTATTGATTATCACCTCAGAAGTCATTTGCAGAAACTCAATTTCACGCTGAAAAATATTTTTTTTCCCCCAGCTGTAATGTAAAACAGCAAAGGCTTCATATTTTCATACGGTTACGTACTTTGCTCTCTTGAGAGGCGCCGTGTTACTTAAATGGGAGCGTTCTGCCATGGAGAAACAAGCAAGCTCCCTTATACACATTGGTCTCACCTTTATGTTTCATCTTCTAAGTCATTTGAACTGATGCTATTTTATTTTAGAGGTGGAAAGATGCTGGTTAGAAAAAAAATGTGGCACAGGTATGAGATGTGGGAGCAAGAACATACCCTTATTTAATTACATGTCTGACGTTACCTTCTGATTTCTGTAGCTTATTGTGACTTCTGTGGTCCCGTTGTACAGGACACATCTTGGCACTCTTCATTCTCCAAAAATCCTCAATTCTTATGACAGCAAAGTGTATCTGCATCCCAATATATCCATCCGCAATCAAAAAGGGATGGATGAGTAAGTGCAGCCTGCAAGAGAAGCAACACGAGAGCAGGTCTGGGGGCAGATCACAGCCCAAAGTGGCTGTGTTGCCTTTCACCAAAGACATCCCTGTGATTCGTAGCTCCTTACGGAAGCAACTCACAGCAGCTTTTGGCTAACTCCTTAGGTAGGATCACCTGGACATCACGTGGGTAACCCTGCGTCAGGCTGCCAAAAGATGGAGAGATGGACAGCGAGTATTTCTGTTCAGCTACCACTACCCAAATGCAGGCAAAGCTTGCAAGGAAACCCGGATGGGCGACAGCAGGGTAGCGAAAGACTGTAACAGGATTTGGAGGCTTTGCAAAAGGTATTTAAGCAATTTGTTGAATAGCCCCAGAAATGCCTGGAAAGTGGCTCCTCCTTATGAACAAAAACATGAGCAGGAGCAGAGTGTTGCGGCGGTCTAGAGACCGCTGGCGAAACGTCCAGGTGAGGCTGGTGAGGCAAACTGATGAACTACAGATCTTGTTAACAAAGCTCAGAAAGCTTTCCGCGAAATAGGAAGGCCTGAACAAATTTTGGTCAGCGTGAAACCACCTACCCGCAGAAGATCTCCAGCAAGGACAGAAGGATTTCCAGCTGGAATTTTCCAGGGGGAGGTAAAAAAAAAAAATGGCTTTGGGCGCTTGGCAGATGGAATCAGACCTAAAAGACAGACGAAAGCTTGCTTTCCCAACAGGGCTGCATTAATTTCTGGTGATGTCTGGGGGACGTTCAGTGCATCAGCTGCAATATAGCACGTATATATATGTGATGTATATATATATACCCTCTCTGGAAAGGGCATAGCATGGCAGCCTCTGTGTTATTTCTCGGTTGTACCTAGGTGAAATTATGCTGTATAGGAATATCTTCTAGCAAGAACTCCCCAAGCCGTGAGTCCCGGAGGGTATAAGGTTGTCATTCTGGAATAAAACCCAAAGAACTCATAGCTCTGTTTAGGAGTCAGGTGGCTTTGCACACACACGCAAAATCCACACATGGGGAACCTCGGACACCTCCAGGATGCTCAGCTTCGTGGGGCTCCTCTTCTGGAAGGTGGAGTTCAGGTGTGCTGTCAGATGGTAAAATGGCTCTGTGGGCTGAGAGAGAAACAAAGGCTCTTTGTGATCAAGAGCTGAAAAAGAGATTTTCGTCTCTGCTTCCCTTTTGGCCAGCTTCAAATCCCTGTTGTGCTGGCGGCAGATAAGAGTTTTGGCATTTGGGATGGCAGACTCACGAGGACAACGGGCATTAAGGATTGACAGGAGTGCAGAGCCACACAAAAGGGGGCAGTTCGCAGAGAATAATTGCCATGAGATACCAAAGAAATCTCTGCTACGCTCCATTTTCAGCTGCCCTCTGCAGACCAAGTGATCTTCAGCTGCAGAAATCCTCTATGTCTTTGATATATGCCCTCTTTATTGGGCTATTCTGTGTAAGCATATAGCTTCATCCCCCGCTTGGATATCTTTTATTTCAGTGCCCAAATCGATTTTAGGAGACTTGCCCGCAAATACCTTGCCTGACCCAAAATACTGTTTGCTTTGTTGAAAACCCTAAGGCAATAACAACAACGATCAGCTTTAAATTAAGCAAGAATTATATGGAATACAGCATTTTGTTCCCCTCTGGAATCAAGGGACTAAAATGGCTGCTAAAAACTGGAACCAGTAGCGCACGCACAAGGCTGCATCTTACTGCAGAGTCCTCTTCTCAGAGTTCCTCCAGTGTCCTGTCTGCTGTCACGTTCTATGTGACGACGGCTGTATATATTCACAAAGAAATTAACATTAGACAGGAAGGTAAAAAACTTTTTACAAGCCAAATGTCCTTTCTATAACCGTGGTTGGTCACTGTCTGATGTTTCACAGTAGATACGTCCTTCCTAAGCCCGTTAGTGATCTCCGTGACGAACACATCAGCATGGCGAGCTTCATCCAAATTTGGACTCTGAAAAGAAAAATATTCCCCGTATAGATAGATGATCACAGAGATTCTTCCTCTTGGTCACTGGCAGTTAGTAAAGCCCTCCCAACTTTGTCCAATTCATTTTTTCCAGCGTGCAAGTCCTCGGGCTTCTACAGAGCATCCCAGCTAGGATCTTGACAACACTTTGTAGGATGGCATTGCTATTGATCTTGTTTCTGCCAAGATTTTCTTCCCTCATAACCTCTGAACATCGTAGTTGGTTTCTCCGAGGCACATCTCCACTTGGAAGCTTGTGTGCAGACTCTTCTCTTCCCTCATTTCCTGCTATCAGAGCCAGCAGAATTTGCAGCAAAACTTCCCGTTCTTCTCTTTCAGAGGGATGACTCATTTGCAGATAATTTGGGACTCCTAATGAATGGGTGTCTGCTCCGTGCCAGCCTTGTAAGCTCGCTGTGCAGCCAAAAAAAGAACGAGAGGATCTTCTGAAAGGCGATTCATCCAGCCTCAGCATGGACGTTGGAAGGTGCTTCCTTCCACGGGTTACCGAGGGAGATGGTGAGGACTCATCCCTCACTTTCAACAGCTGAAGTGCTGCTGTGCACATCCCGGTCCCCTTGCTGGGGAAGGTCACCGGAGCAGCAGCTAGGCAGAAAGGTCTGTGCAGTTCTCTTGGTGTTATTACAGCTCCAGCTGTAATTCCGACCTTTTACAGAAATAGATGTCATAATCACACACCCATTTGACGTACCAAAACATAAAACATTTTGGTCCTAAATCCAGATTTTGAGGAACTCCACCAGTAGTCGTCTTTAACTCCAATCCTTTTCCATTAAGCACGGTTTCTTGCCATCTCTCCGCAAAGTAGCTCCTTTCAATTTTTGCATTCATCTTCACTTTCTTAACCTCTCATTGAGGGAATGGCAAGCAGCTCTCCCAGGGTACTGCTATCAAGAGGATGGATGCTGTCTTGGTTTTACTTCATGCCCATCGTCGTATCTCTTGGCCTGATGTGCACGAACAGATAGGTTTAGCAAACTGCTTCTTTTGGGCTGACTCCCCTGATTATGAATTAGAGGCATTGCTTTTGAAGACTGCTGTAAAACATTTGCTGGAGAACTTGAAATACGCGGCTCTGCACGAGGCAAATCGTCTCTGCTTCATTTTAGTGACAAACATCACAATTCACCTGTTGCTTTTGCGAGCTAAAGGGCAAGAAGACGCCCAAACTGCACTTACTCATCATTATTACGGCTTCTCATTAGCAATATCCAGGAGGGAACATCTGCCTTTGTGCAGGAAAAGGGGGTCTTTAGGTCCAATTACTACAAATAATGAGCCACATATGAGAAACGTGGCTTTTACCGCAGGATTTACAGGAGTACAATTGAAATGTAGTCAGAAAAGCAAATATATATATATGTATAGATATATATTTATCTATACTATGTATATGTATAGATATATATTTATCTATCTATACATACATAAAGGTATATATATTGGAGGTAACAGAGCATCAAGAGGACAAAAAGGAAGGGAGAGGGGTGCCCTTCTTTGGAAATAAGCTTTTTTATGAAGAAATGGAAGTGAGCAACATTCCCTTAAAAAACTGATTTGAATGTGCATCACTTAGGAGATGGAATCTCGGGGGATAGCTGCTGCTTCTCTGCTTACTCTGAGATAGAGAAGTTTGAAGGGCCAGTTATTAGGTGGTGGGTTTTCTTTTTGTGGTTAAACTGGAGCTGGAAAGGGTGAGCGTATCTCGGTGGTGATCTCTTTTAGCTCATATTAAGCTTTCACACCTTCCTAGCTCCAGCGATTATCGGAGGTTCTCAGCCTCAAAGAAACTGTGAGTCTCTCCGTGTTCCTGCCCGTGTCTTGCCACTGTTTGCTGGAGCTCTCTCTTCACGAACATGCTGCCGGCAACTCGATTTAGGGAGGCATTTTGTCCTCTCCTCTGCTCCACGGTGCTTTCCCTGCCTTAAACTAATTTTAAACAAAAGCACAGTTCTTTGAAACAGAGGAAGATGAATCTGCAGCTCTCGTCTCCTGGCTACTCGCTTGGGCTGGAAGGAGCAGAAGGCTGTCACGGCCGCGGCGATTTGTTGGGATCCGGGGAGCCCAGCGCTGCTCCATCCGCGGCCGCTGCCAGCTGGGGTGGGTCTCCAGGTAGCTCCGGTCCTGGCTCAGCAGCTTTGCTTTAATGACCCGTTAATGAGCTATAAGAAAACAGAGATCACCAGGCAGGAGGAAGGGGGAAACAACTGGGTGTTCCAATTCAGGATTGATGGGAAGGTGGTGTGGTGTTGTATGGCAACTGGGTACTTCCAGAGCCAGCTGAACTGGCAACAGCAAGAGAAAAATGGCAATATTTAATAAAGAAAATAAGAAAATACTCTATTACAGATAGAATACAACAGTGCAGTAGAAAAAAGGACAGGGAACTGGCTCAAGATCACAGCGGAGGAGATATTTAGAAAAAAAGCTGTCAGGCTAGGGTTTGTTATGATTTTTTTGTTCCTTCCTTTAAGCCCTAGCTTTAGGGGGAGCAGGCACGCTGGAAATCGCCGTCCCCACATTCAGCCTGAAACCCACGATGCGTTGTTTCAGTACACGATCTCACTTGGGTTTTGCAAGGTGACGTGGGGAGTCCCTTCCTGTCAGGAAGGAAATCTCTTCTGATTTTTCTTTTTCTCCTTCCGAGCTGGAATAAAAGGTCAGTAACAAACTTTTCTTTGGCGAGAGTTGAACTACATTTTTTTTCAAGCTTGCTCCATGACCCGCCTGGAGGCCTGCTCCTTGCCCTGAGGGAGTTCGAAGCAAAAATGTTCCCCTTTTTCACAGCGACATCTTCTTAACGTGCCTTTTATTTTTTCCTCCCTTCAGGGCCTAACCTTCCCAAGGCTCAGGTGAAAACAGCATCCCTCGGCTTGGCAGGAAAAGCGAGGTCACCGCTGCTGCCCGTCTCGGTGCCCACGGCCCCGGAGGTCTCGGAGGAGGGCCACAAGCAGACGGAAGACTCCTCTAACGTAAGAACCGCCTCTGACAGCCAGGCTCATCACAAAGCTCATCGTCGTCAAGCCATATTCTCTAATCCCCTATCGGCACGTTAATTTTTCGATAACGGCCTGTGCCGCCTCACCTCGGGCAGCAGGCTGCAGCTGAGAGCTATGAGGAAAGCCATAAAAAGTTCTGGCAAGCCAGTAAAACTTTTCCGGGGACTTTTAATGGACTTGGGAGCGTGTGATAAAGGGGAGAAGCGAGGGCTTAAATTCCCTGCTAATAGCAGCCACGGGACAACTCACACGGCCTCTCCTGAGCTGCTGGAGATAGCGGGAGAGGAGAGGGAGGGGGGCGAGAGCCGCGATAAGGGAAAGAAATAATTTTGGCAGGAAAAATGAGGATATAGCCCTGCCTGATAAAGGTGAGAAAAATAACCCCGAAGAAGCAGGTAAGTGAAACTGAAAAGATGGGGAAATTAGAATAATCTTTTCACTCCTATTAGGGCTCTCTGAGAGAAAGGTCTCGCGTGATCCAGGAGAAGAAACAGTGCAAAAGAAAAGGAATAAGGGGAAAAAAAAGCAGTATTCTAAATCCATGTTGTATATCACCTCTTTTCATCTACTCACGCCGCAGAATTTCTGGCTAGGCACCACGGCAGTGATCTGTGCGACCTCTTGATTTTACATTTTCAACCTGGCCAAAGGAAAAGGCAGGATTTGCATCGGGTGTGCGTACGGAGGGATTTGGCCTGCTGAATATGGGACACCAGCGTTTGGTTCCCGTCCGTCATTATCAGCCACATAAAAATATAACCTTAGTCTCCTGCTGGAGTGGGAGGAGAAGGACGGGGCCCTCCTTGGTGAGCGGCTCACCTCTTCACCCCAGAGAGGCTTTGCTGCAAGCTGCAGCCCACCCTTGGCCACTCCGGGTCCCTGAGGACATCCCTGTCCCTGCCACATCCCAGGCTTTGGGTGGGGGGCTTCGTTTTCTGTCCCCTCCCGCTTACTTGCGTGTGCTTGTTCACCTGCAGGTGTACGAACAGGACGATCTGAGCGAACAGATGGCCAGTTTGGAGGGGCTAATGAAGCAGCTCAACGCTATCACAGGCTCGGCCTTCTAGGAGCTGGTGACGGATGGGTAACGATCCAGGAGCACTGCAGCATACCAGGATTTCACACGCACCACCCGCCCACATGACCCCATAAAGTCGTCTCGTTCCCGGTAGCACTCCTTCAGCTCAAGGAAGGTTCCTGCAAAGTCCTTGGAGGAAAGATAAAAAGAAGAAGAAGAGAAAAAAAAAATAATAATAAAGGATAGTAATGGAAATGTTACAGAACTGTAGATGTGGCATCTTGAAGTGATGAAAGCGTGGCGAGACGAACGACGCCATCACCGCAGAGTCGCAGCTGATGCCGCTGGATCGCTCGTTTTGATCTCCTAGTCTTCGTAGAGCTCAAGTTGTCCTGACTAACTCATGTTTTACTCCGTAGAGGTCTGTAGCTTTTCGTATAGCTCTAGTCTTACCTCACGCAAGTCTGGTTGGAAGCGTAGACCATGCCATTAAGCAGACAGCGTCGCAGGTCACTCTTTTGTTTTCCTACGTAATTACTGACTACAGAAACACCCGTAGCAAATCACCACGCCACCACGCCAAAATGTTGGAGCTTTTCCCAACAGCACAAACGAGAAGACAAAATGCTCATTTATTTTGTCGCTGCGGCCCCTCATCTCGCAGCGGGTTGCTGTAAAAATTCAGCCATTTTAGCAAGCCTTTGGAAATCGACCGAGGAATTAGGAAGGTTTCTCCAAAACCGCCTTTCCTGGTTGAGATGGGCTCCAGGAGAAAAAGCAAGCGAGGAGCGGTGAGCAGCAGGACACGGGGAAGTCTTCGGTGGTCCCCTCTCCCTTTGGCCCCGGTGCTTTGGCTGTTTATTGACATCGGGCTGAATTGAGTAAATTTTGTGTGCACACATGTTATTGCTAAATTTTCAGCTGCATTCAGAGCTAATCCCTGTTTATGCAGCTGAATCACCAAAAGGGAACTGATTTGCATATTTATCAGTTAGGAGGCTGCAAAACCCAATATGAGAGTTTCAGATGAATTATTCCATTCAGCTCTGCCTTTGATTTCAAGCTTGAGTGGGTCATAATTTTAAAAGAGCATGGAAAGGATAGGATCTTTACAACCTAATAGCTCCTTTTATTAGGTGGGTAATTAAATGTGAATCTCCGAATAAAATATTTTGAGTAAAATGGCACTGCAACAGAAGTAATAATTCAGATTATTTTCTACGGCCCCGCTGCTGTAAAGGAAAATCAGATGTCAAGGAGGAATTCGAATGCTTCATTAGGAACTCCAGTGTGTTTGTGAAAACACTCCTT
The DNA here is from genome assembly GCA_011074415.1 of Stictonetta naevosa. Lineage (NCBI taxonomy): Eukaryota > Metazoa > Chordata > Aves > Anseriformes > Anatidae > Stictonetta > Stictonetta naevosa. Next base: position 1,428,637 of record CM021729.1, on the reverse strand, counting down.
AAAAAATGCCTTTTTATTCAATTTGCTAAGATTTTAATGAAATATTTCTGGAGAGTAAGGAAATCCCATTTGTAGGGGCAGCTGAGCTTTCCAGCTCCGAGATTTGTTGCCAAAAGACTCTAGTGAAAATAACCTGCACAAATCTTCCGTGCTGAAAACCCAGCTCAGCTGTTAGGACCTCCGAAATCACTACCTCCGTCTTTCCTCAAAGAGGGCTTCATGCAGCTTTTGAGTAGCTCCCCTTTGGTATTTGCAGAGATTGACGTTGTTTGAAGAGGGAACGTACGGCCGGATCTGACTCTCACCGAGCCTTTAGAAAATACCTGTTACCCTGCGTTTGCAGCGGGCTATCTGGGAGCAGAAACAGTACCCAGGGCTTGAATCATGGAACAATGAATCCAGAAGTTTGGTGTCTGATAATCCAGAACTGCCTGACGAGCCACCATCGGGTTTGGTTTGGTTGGGACACAACTGTTGTGGTGCCCAGGCGCTCTCTCTGAACTCTTTGGTATTGATCATGCTTTCCATTTAGTTCAGGCATCAGCAGCAACGCCCCTCAAAGTCTGCAGGTTCGAAGCATATCTATTTCCAGACTTGGCCCGTTTAAGTCAATAAGCTCCACGCCAAAAGGGGTCTTCGTGTGCGCCATCCCTGGGAAGGGACCACTTGATTAGCTCAGCCCGAGCAAGGCCCAACAACTCCCCTCCCCCCTTTTTTAATAAATGAGCAAGAAATTTCAAATTAAGTTCAGCATATCTCAGCAAATCTAAATTATCCCATATAAGATCATCAGCTTTCTGAAACCGCGTGTTTTCCTTCTCCCAAATCCCAGAAGGCTGGGCACAGCCGGCTGCCTTCCTTCTGTTCCTTTGGCCTTTTTTAGCAGAGCCCTTGACCTCCCCTGGGCTACATGACCCTAAAGGTGGGTGTCGTCGTCCCAAGGAGCCTTAGAGATGGTCCCAACCATCTTTTGAGGTTGATTTTTAGGATAATTTTAAGAGGATTCCTAAGGGCTGAAAAGCTGATTAGCAAACAGCTCGTCCTGTGCGTGAACTACGTTACTTGCAAACCCCAAACGAGTGTTTTAGCACAAAACTCTTCCGTTATATTTTGCTGATGCTCTATTTGCAGTGAGCTCGGCTTTGGATTTCGACACATTCCTCAGCTGTCAGAATCCTTACAGCCCGTGACTGTCTCAGCCGTGGCCACTCCCGGAGCAATGCAGTGAGAAATCTGGCAAGGCATGACAGGCTCGTGAAGCTCAACGGGAGCAGGGGAGCTAATCAGTGCAATGGGGCTGCCGTGAACAGGTGAAAAACAAATGAGATAGCAGGCAAAAAGACAATTTTATTTTATTTTTTGTCCTCCTAGACCTAAAACTTGGAGCAACATCAATGGCTCAAAAGGCTCAGGGCCCCCCAGCTCAGTGTATTTGTCCGCCAACTGCTTCTGGTTGAGAAGTTTCAGTCCCTTTGTGCAGCTGTTTAGTTTTTGGAAGGGGAAGGCTGATGTTCTTGCATGTCACCTTGGTTACATGACGATTTGGGGCTGGCCATCGGGTGTCCCTTCTCAGGGACCAAGCACACAGCTTGGGCTTTACCCCAGGGGCATTTAGAAGAGCTTTTGGCCAGACGTTTTTGACAAGGACCATCATATCCCCAGTACTGCTCTGGCTGTTTGTGCACCCTCATGTCCGGGAACTGGGGATTCCCAACTGAGCTGCAGGCAGAAATTGGAGAAGCACAGAAACAGTCACGTAGGTCAGAGCAGGATTACCCGCTCCGAGGTTTCCTTACGGGTTTGCCAATATTTCAAAGGCTGTTCCTTGCAATTTTCACAGGAGCATCTTTTCACTAAGCTTTTTAAAAACGGCTTAGGTAGGACTGCTGCATCTCCGGCCCGATTCCCTCAGCATTTTTAAGGACTAAACGATTCCTTAAAACCTTTCTCTGGAGCTGCCGGGCATGTTTGCAGTGCATGTTCACAAGCTCTGACAAATTCTGCCAAAACACACAACGCAAGCCAGGAAACACCAGGCAAAATGATGGCAGTGATGTTAGAGTTGTTAGAGACTTGTTCCCATGGGGAAGGAAGGGGGTGTGCGTACAGCAGTGTCCTCACGGAGTCCTTCCAGCCCATGGGAAGTGTTGGGAATTTTCATCTGCAGCCAGAACTGAAAGTTTAACTCCTGCTGTCACTCTCCAAGAGCCCAAGTCTGAGTCCTGCAGATGCATCAGATCATGTGTGGCCGCTTGTGAAAGCTGCCTGAACAGGCAGCAGCACCCTTGGTACAAAAAGTGCAGATGTTGGCAGGGTCGAAGCCAGCAGCATCACCCAGTTGTGCATTAAATCCAGAAATAGGGGTAGGGAAGGAAAGTGCTCTGCAGAAGGTGGCTGAGCTGCAACCCCTCAATCTCATTCCTGAAACGGATACCTTGGAAACTGGAGGAACCAAGCTTTTTTATTTTTTTTTCTTATTTTTAATCAGTTAAAGCCACTTCATTGGTGATCAGCGATCGCTTTTCCCGTCAGCTTCGTTTCCCCCATTAGCTACTAAGTGTCCTGGTGTCGAACTGGATTCCCGGAGGTTCCACGACCTTTTTCTTTTTTTTTTTTTAAACTCAGCAAAAAGCATCGAACGCATCCTCATCCTGATCTTTGTTGGCTGGAGAACACAACATGGCCCACACGTCACGAGGTGGCACAAGCCCACAGGCTTTGCCGTATGCTGTACACGTATTGGGAAGTGCGAGGAAGCAACGCCGGTAGAAGGAACAATGCTGTTTTTATTATTGTAAAATAGACCTGGCAATTCCTACATTTGCGAGTTGCCACCACGTTTGGGACGGGGCGGTTGGGGGGGGGGGGGTGGACCTTTTTATAAGTAATATTTAATTTATTATTTCGGGTGTTTTCTTTGGGATAATTTATGGGACGAGGGATACCTGGCTGGAAAACCTAAAGCAGGCTGTTAAAGCTGCAGTGTGCCCACGGCCCCGGGCTCTGGCACCGCGTCGCCCACCCCGAGCGGGAGCCATCGGGAGGGTCGGGGATCGTGACCGTGGCTGTCGTGCACAAACGAACTCCTAAGTTAATTAGCTGGGAAGCACCGGCCCCAGCCTGCTAATTAAAGGCTCTGACACTGGTGAAAGCAGTGCCGACTCGCCGTTTAAAGGGCTTTGCAAGGTAATTCAAAAATTCTTAGCAAACTAGTGATTTGTTTCTCTGATAGAAATGGGTAATACTACAGCTTTAACTAGCCTTAGTTTAAAAAAGAAAAAAAAAAAATCTTGTTGTTACAAAAGGCCTAAAGATGGCATTTTGAGCCTATAAACAGTTTCTTTAAATTGTCAGACTCTAGCATTGTTAACCAAATTAGAATAGTGACTGCAATATTTAAGTGTAAATCTTGTTCTATGAGGAAGGGAACTTGCTTACAGTTTAAAAAAAAAGACTGTTTCTACACACAATCTTGTATACTACTACATGAAGAAAAGGGGTTTTGTAATGCACTGTAGAACAGTCTCATAATTCATTTTTTATAGAAATGTTATTCCAATGGTGCATTTTTTTGTTTAATAAATAAAGTTTTGATACAATTTCCCTCTCTTGGTCTGGTACACTGCATAGCAAGCACCGGGCATCAGTGCCCACACCGCAGGGCAGTGCCACAGCCCCCTGCCTCTGCTGGCTCCATCCCCACCTCCTTGCTGCCTCCTGAGCCACGTGCAAATGCAGTTTGCAAGTTGGGGGCAATTTAAAGTGAACATTTGGGTACGTTCTGGATGCCGCAGGGGTTGTGTCAGTGTGGGGAAGACACCGCCAGAGAGGAAGGCTTCTTGCATAGAAAGACATGGTACCACCATGCAAAAGGCTGTGCAGGTAGGCACTCTCACTCTTAGGAACTGGCCCCATACTGGCTAGACAAAAAGCCTTCTGGCCTTGGCTTTTTAATGTCGCCAGCATGCAGAGTGCTAAAGCAGCTGCAGTGGCTGCTCCGCAGAGCCGGGTGGGATGCCCTGCGCTTTCCATGTCCCCGAGCTGCCTGTGATGGGCTTCCAAGACGCCCTTCCAGCTATTTCATTTCACAAGCTACTTTCCATCCGTAACGAGCAGCTGGGATTTGGATTTGTTTCTGCACTCCCCACCGCCCATCGCACCCAGTTCCTGCTGCTGTTCCTCAGCTGGTTGCTCCGTACCAGATGTGCCAGCACCAGCTTTCCCCCAGCTCAGAGCCCAGCGATTACCAAGTCTGCGTGCCCTGCCCCTCACAGGCATCGTGGCTTAGTATTAATGTGCAGGGCAGAACCAGCCTTTAAAGCTATCCAAAATGCTGCTAGGTGATAGCAGAAGGGACATGAACAACCTCAGAACACATCATTGTTGAGATCTGAGTGCTCAACCAGTGGATTTCCACAGCTATCCCTGCTCTGCTTCAAATCCCTTGTGGCCCTGACAAAGATTTCAGCCAGCATCTGGGCATTCGATGGCATTTAGAAACCTCCCAGCCTGGGCAGCAAGAGGCAGGGAGAGCTTCTTGAAAGCATTTTGGTCTGGGTTTTACTGATGTGTCTGTCATTAGAGGGGTTCCTACAGACAAGTTATAGTTTTATTATGTAAGGTTTGCTGTCAGAGCTGCAAATTAATTCACTTCCTGAGCAAGAAGTTAAATCTAGGAGGAAAGCCACCACAGCAAACAGGCTTTTGTGTGTCAGGGGCATCTGTCTGCTACACCTGCTGCTGCCAGCACAACGAGTCCCACGGAATGGAAACTGGAAATGAGAAATTGGGCTTTTGTAAGGCAATTTGGAACGGCCCCAGCCAGAAGAGGCACCGACCCAAAATGCTTTCCTGAGGCTGCGCCGCGAGCAGGCCTCAGTGAGGCCTAGCTGGGAAAGGACACTTTTATATACCTTGTGCCTACAGCCCTCACTCGGGCACTAATAGGTGGCTTCTCCTTTGATCAGGGGAAGCAGGGACAAGTCCCTGTTCTGAGGAAACTTGTTGCTTTGCCCTGAACCCGATGTCCACCACTCGCTGTAGGCCCTGCGTGCATCAGGAGCACTGCTTGTGTTCATGGCAAACTCCCTGGTGCACCCGTATTTCTTCCTTCACACAAAGCTGTTCTTTCTCGTCTAATTTGCAGAATTAATGATAAAGTGATATTTTGTGTGTGAGTGTCATCATTCTCAACTTTCAGGGCTGCATAACTAAACGTGACACCGGGAAAGAAATTTCTTCTGCTGCTCTTTGCACTTTCAAGGTCTTGTCCAAAGAAAACAGCACATTTTATGGGGACACGGATTTTAAGTTTATTTCTAAAATTTAATACTACTTTATGAACATTGAAGTCCTTTTTATGCTCTTGGCACAAGCATTTTTAATATGAAACTACATTTTTTTTCTAAATTGTAAGCGGTGGCAGGTAACAAATCAACGAGTGGAGAGATTTTTGTGTCTGAAGACTAGGACATACAGAGAAATAAGAAATTATCCCATTTTATTATTATAAAATGAATTTAGCTAGCAGTGTTACTCCTGCTTTTGAAGCAGGTCAAAACGTGACAGTCTTGTACAATTGCAAAGGAAGGAGCAAGAGGCGGGTGGGTCTGATCCAGGCACATTGGCCGAATTGAAAGCAAAGAAAACTGTTCAAAGGCCCCAGATGTAAAGTCTGGGGACTTTTCTCCTTCAGGCACTTCCTAAATGTTCAGTTCTGCTCTGTAGAAAGGGAAAATGCCCTTCAAATACCTCACTAAGGAGCCAAAGTTGAACCCTCAGTGGGCCGTGCCTCCTCCTCCCAGGCAAGCAGGAACCCGGCTCCTGGGGTTCCCACTTGCTGCACCCTGAGGTGAGCAAGGTGGGTCCTTGTCCCACGTGAGGATCCACTATGAAAATCTGAGGGATTATTTTTGTGCTGGAGTCCTTGAAAAACTCTATTTGGGGTTGTCAGTGGGGATTAATGGGAGACCTTTATAGTATACCACGTTTAAGCACAGAGAAATACAGCTGTAGGGTAAACCAACACGTGATGAATTGCGTGCATTGAGGCTTAAGTTTGAATTTTAAAATAGTGGCATTCTAATAAATTTATCATGGTTCAGTATTTTATTGGTCAGGTGGGAATATTTTGCTTCATGCACAAAAAGATGTCAACCCCTCTTGGGGCCAATAAATTACATCTATTTGAGCTTTTCATTTAACTAAATAATGTTAGCAGGGGGAATATAAATCAGCGGCAGGTTTAGAAGAAAGTGTTGTTAAACGTTTCACTTTAAGTCAAACTGACTGCCGTATCAATGGTGGTTTTGGCCTGAAAACCATTGTCTTTAGTGTTTATCAGGATTAATTTCCACATGGGGTGTGTGCTGCGGGGCCGTGTGGTCTTACCTGGGGCAGGCAGAGCCTCCTGGCCATGCCAGGCTCCTTTCTGCTGAAGCCCTCCCTGAGCCACAGCTCAGTTTACAAAGCCCATCATAAAAGCAGTCCTTTATTTTCCTTTTGAACACCAGAAACTGTTGATTTGAGGACATCCCAGTATTTCACTGAAACATAATGCATTTTATGGAATATGGTCAGGAAATTATCACAATGTTTTATTTCAGTCTTGCTTCAATGTAGCGAAGTATTTGCCTGGGCTATAAATATTTTGACTTTTTTTTTCATGTATCCTGCTTTAAAGCTACATATGTTCCAGCTGATATTATAATGCAAAAGCCCAGGCATAAAACTCAGAAGAAAATGTTCTGACTTTACTGAAACATAATGCGAGTAAATCAAATACCTTCACAATATTTCCTTTTAGAGAAAGCTATGAATTTTTCATTTTTCGCCCCAGCTTGGGAAGAAACCAGGTTTTTGGCTCCATTGTGGAATTGCAATGCAGCCTGCCAGCAGCCTTAAATCAATGTGCTCTGCTCTGCCTGCCTGCGCTGCTGCCCCAGGCGGACGCTCCCTATTTAGCAACCGAGCTGAAAAAAACAAACAGCCCCCGTTTTGTTGGGTTTTACTGCTTCACCTACCAGCCGTGCTGATGCCTGGGCTTCGTCCTGAGCTGACCAGCCGTCCCTCGGGATGAAGATGATGGACGGGGCTCAGCGGTGCTCTCCTGCTGCAGCTGTGGGTGGCAGGTCCCTCGGCATCCAGCTTGGGCCTCCAGTGTGCCCCCAGTAGCCCAGGCAAACGGCTGGAGGTGATACGGGACCCCAGTATCCCCCACCCACACCTGCTGGGACAGAGTGATCAAAACTATCTATGATTTCTTCATAGTCCTGGGGGGGAATCTATATATCCTATTCAGCTAGCTGTGAAAGGTAAGAAAAGCCAAAAAATGACTTAGGACTTGACCTTGCTTTTCCTCTCAGGTCCTCCATTTCTTTTTTTATATTTTTCCTTTTTTCCCACCATTTTCTATAAATGTGGAGCACACAAGCAAACCCCAGCTCCTGGACCTGTGTGCCAAAGCAAGGCCCCGTGTGTTTGCCTGCGTGAGGAAGGCTGCTGCCCCACTGCTTTCCTGCCTTACAGGACTTCGTTAGTGCTGAAAAACCCGGGAACAAGGCAACGGAGACGTCATTAAGCACTGCAGGAAGAAACCACGGCCTGACTTCAAAAATCACGGCACTGTGGGGAGGACCTGAGGGACCCCCCCAGGCCAACCCGCCCACAGTGCAGCAGCTCAGAGCCAGTGTGGGGGGCTCAGCCCTCCCCAGGTGGCACTAAGCTCCCCCACCTCACCCCAGCTTCTTCCAGCCTCTGAACACACTCACGGTGGAGAATTTTCCCCCGGTGAACCCAAATCTCGCTTGTGGTCCCTGTGTTGTTCACGCTGGCTAAGCGATGGCCCAACGCATCCGCAGAGCAGCTGCAGGAGGCTTTTATCTCCCTAAAACACAAGGTGTTCTCCTACACAGAGGCTAGTCTTACAAGATATCTGGGGGGGGGAATGTGTACCCGAAAGGACTACATTTCCATGCCCTTTAATTCAAAACCAAGTCTGTCGTGGTGCAGCACAACAAAACAAAAGAGCCCCTGCACCTTCATTTGTTTTCCTTGCAGGTCATTTTTCAAACAAGAGGCCTAGAAAATGGTGAAGCCATCATCTGCTTCTCCCAATGCTCCGCTCCTGAATAGTTTAAAATATTTCAACGCCAGCCACATCAGCAACCAGCAGCACAGCAGGGATCAACCACCCTGGTGCCCTGCAGCACCACCGAGGGATGCTTGAGGTGCTCCATCTTCGTCCACGGGCTGACTCTGGTTTTATGGAGAGCCCTTCTCCTGACGGGTGCTGGAGGGAGGCTTTTTGTTCCTCTCCTTTCGAAGCCTCACTGCTGAGCCTGGGAATGAAGCTGCCACTGATTTGTGTGGCACCGGCGTGCCAAAAGCGATTGCTGCTTCGTAAGATAGATGGTGCTGGGGGTGATCACTGGTCAAGGACAGAGGGCTGAGGTTCGCCCCATCAGACATCCCTCAGCAGAGGCAAGGTCTCGAGTAGGGCTGTGCATTATGGTAATGACCGAAATCCTATTAGCAGATATATTTGTGGAGGTGAGGGGGTAATAAAAGGAATGCAAACCAGCTGCAGAACTGCTTCAGATTGATATTAGGTTGGAATTAACGAAAAATAATAAGCAATTTGAAAGAGCCGGGCTGTTATTTATTGCCCCTGCAAAGTTAAGCCAGGTAATGTCATCGCACTTATCTTAATGCCGCAATAGAGAACATTTTTATGTTTGAAAAATCAGGAAATAAATATTCAAATGCTGAAATCAAGTAATTTGTGAAATGGCCTTAAAAGAGGCATCATCCACACTCCGACTGCAAGCAGCACCACTCAGACTTGGCAGGGGGCTCCTCGTGAGGGAGGGATGCGAAGAGCTGAGCGAAACATGAGAAAAAGACTAATTTAATGGATTAAAATAATCAGAACAGCAGCAGAGGCCTTTATCCTTTTTGACTGTCAGAGATGCTTTCTGTGTGGAGATGGCTGGAGCCCCCATCCCAAAGAGCCCCACAAACTGTGATTCCAGTTAAAAAACTTGTTTTAACCACAGGATTTCATGCAAAATGCATAAATGCTTCTCAGATTGGCAAGCAGACTTTCTGCCCGCTGGCTTTGAATCCTGCTCTCTGACATCCTGAGTGAGTGATTTCACCCCCGAGTTTGTTTGTAGCGTCTGAAAAATAAAGCGTGAGCCCTGCTCTGTTTTTCAGAGAAAGGCTGCCCTCAGGAAACGGCATGGAAGAGCTGGAATTGTTTTCCAGCTTCAACAAATAACGTGTCTGAGCTCCCGAAACAGCTGCATTAAAATTTCCCTAACCTTGGCGATGCCCATTAACCACGTCCTCCTTTTGCAGAGTGGATTTTTGTGGAGGTTGCTGTGGTGAATCATGCTAGATTTTGTCCTTACCCCAAATACCAGATCAGCCAGGCAAGCCCCGTTCTCAGCATCATATTAAACACTTGGTTTGTGTTGCTCTCTGCTTTTGACCAGGAAGACCTTCCCGACAGAACCGCTTCTTGCTGAGAAATATGGATTCATCGATAATCAAAATAAAGAAGAGGTAGGCACGTAAAATTCAGTATCACCGAATTGTTATGACAAAGCACTACCCAGCCTCCCCGCACCCTGTGCCAGACAGGAATATTCTGGTAGGCGAGGAGGAGCAGGGAGGTCCGGGAGATCTTTTGGGGACAGCCTAACCACGTCCGTGCCCAGAGGTCGGAGCCTCCCAGTGCTGCTTGGACGGCTCATAGGGACAAAAATGGGGCCAGGGATGGGGAGAGGGTGCAAGGGTGAGACCGAGGTGGGCACTCCGGGCACTCACACGAGGCACTGGAGCCCAGGGAATCAACAGCTTTCAGGATCGGGGCGCGAGACCATCTCCAAAATTAGTGCCTTTGATCAGTGTTTGTAAACACTGTTAACTTTCCGGCTCACCAAGTTTCATTAAAAAAGAAAGCCTGAGTAAGTGGAAACAGCTTTCTATAGCCACTAATGAAATTGGATGAAGATAATAGGGTCTTGCCTGAATCATTACACTTTTCCTCTGTAATTTTTTTTCCCCACAATTTCATTATTCAAAACTCTGCATATTTGCCGTATTCATTAAAAAAGAGGGCAAGAGACAAAACCTTAGCACCGAAGAGAAAAAAAGATAAAGCTTGTCATGGAGAGAGTTATTTTTGCATTGTAAGAACTGTTTTTCTTTGTTCTTGGGAGTCTTGAGATACAGTTGGAAAAATGGATTTACTGGGGCTGGAAACAACTCTGTCTTATCTCTCACCATCCAAAGCACCAGTGAAACCCACGGTGATGTGAGACTGCCCCAAACAGCCACCTGGCAATGCCGACAGCCTGCTGCGGATCCAGAAACACTAATTAAAAAGGTATTTCTGTGTATTCCACTGAAAGGTTGATGGAATCATTTATTTGATTTACATACAAGAAAATAAAGGATTTAAACACTACTCCTAGGGCCGTTGTCCCCTCTCCTGTCAGCTGTCCCCATTTTCCTCAGATATTAAACAGTTTTTCAATCAGACAAATATTAATATAGTTTTGATTAAATTCCCTTCTTCCAATTTAAGATGTTTCATTCAATTGAATTAAATTAAAAAGTTATATATATATATATTTTTTTAAAAGCTTAATTCAATTAATTACAACTATTGAAAACTTTCTAAAAGCGGGGGAAAAAAAAACGTTAGTTCTTAAATCCTGGGTTAATATTCAGCATAAGCACAAAAAAGGCTGCCCAAATGGAGGTGTACAACCGGGATATGCTGGGAGGCGGCAGAAGCATGACTAGATCCTTGCTTGGAGGCTAGAGCCTTGAAATTTTAGCAAACTGAGGACTGTGGAGGCAGTGATATCTTTTAAATCTATTGTATTTATATTGATAAATATAGTATGAACGTGGATTTGGCAGGGCAGCCCTCACCAAGAGGAGATGGTGGTGCTTGTCTCTGTGCACAGTGCCCAGAGCTTGGCCACCAAAACTGCTCTCACTTCCACCTAAAGGTGGAAGAGGCTGAAAAACACCAGCCAAAACAGTGACCAGGGGCTGGAATCGATGGCATTTTGTTTGGGATTTGTGTCTGTCCATCCCAGACAGCCAGACTAATGCTGCCCAGCTGAACCCCTTCTGTAGGCCAGGACCAGGTGGAAGCTGGGTTCAATTTTAAGCTTTTATGCCCAATGTCATGGGGAAGAGCTCAGGGGGAGCTAAATGAATGTGTTCCTAATTAGAGGGAACAGAATGACTCCCTGAAGACGGACTGGCTCCTTTCAGTCCAGTGAGATGGGGCCTGCGGCCTGCTCGGGCACCCAGTTTTGTGGTCAGGGGCATTGGGGCACTGCTGGGCCCAACTTTGTGCGCTCCTGTAGCCACGGGGGCAATGCTGAGGATGTGTAGTGACCCGTCAGTACCTGCTGGGCACTAAATAGCTCCCGAAGAGGGGGGGGTGGAGGTACGACTGTGCTCAAACAGCCCTCGTGCTCCTTGCCTGGCAATATGGGGTCAAACACTGCTTTCCAGTGCATGCACACCCAAACCGTCAGACATGCCACTGCTTTAAAATTAAACTAATGAGTTAGCAATGGTTCTGATATACATGAAAGCATGCCACTTGTCACCTGGTATTTTCAGTTTCCTGTCAGTCAGCCTTCTCCAGTAAAGATTTAACCCTGGGTTCCTCTTGGAATTGTTTCCTCCAGTTTTCTTGTGTTTCTTCCTGCTGTACCTCTTGAATTTCGGCAGGGCTAGAAAGTAGCTGTACGTTTCACAACCAATCTGAGAGAAGAAGGAGATGAAAAACGCCTGAGTAACATGTGCTTTTATTCCAGAGCTCTTAAATACCGTGTAGAGAGCAAGAATATTTTAGGATCTTGTTCTACTGTATTGTTTTGGGGGCTTGCTCTAGCCATTCCTGTTGCTTTTTTATTATTATTATAATTAATTCCGGTATCTGAGAGTGCAAGTTATCACACCTCATAGGTCACAGAGGCTCTGCGTGCATGGGAGGGAGAGGGGCTTTTTGAAACCACAGTGAACTTTTTATTATCAATAACTAGAGTTATTGGTTTTTTGTTCAAAATTGGCTGTAGTAGTTGCAGCACATTAATGTCCGGCTAAAGGAATGCATAATGCAAGCATAAATCTTGTAAAATATTTATAGCATACATGTCTCAACATGTCCTGTATTTATAGGCAAGCCATTTAAATGAATATCTGATAAGGAAAAAGACTATTAAGTTGAGAAAATCCTTCCCTTCCCAGCAGGGCTACAACGAGTATTTGAACAGCTAAATGAATAAATCTGCTTGGCACTAATATATCAATGCTGCATGTTCTATAAACTTTCCATGCAGAAGAATATAAACATCTGACAAAGAAATAATCCTATTGCAGAAGAAAATTGACTGCAACTCAGAGCCATATGGATAACAGGTCTTTGCAGTATTATCTGCTGGGTCTTTGATTCCCTGTCTTTAACTTTTTTCTTTCTTTCTTTTTTTCCTCCAACCTCAGGGAATCTTTTCCAAAGACATCTCCATTTAAAGTAAAGTAGCCAGAAAATCTTTCACAGTTCTAGAAAGGGCTCTCTAGCCAAGGAGGGATTTGACGCAGAGTTAAGGGCTGACGGGATTATTTTATACATGTACTTTGACTTTCTATATTGCACTGATCAGTGACTTATGCAGTGGTTCATGCATCACTTTTATTACCTGGATGGGGCTGCTGATGCGTTTTGAAGTAGCGAGACTAAATGCCTGCAAAGGGATGGATGTGTGCTTCTTGCCTCCCTCCGGGAGAGCAGCCAGGTCTGGATTTCAGCACAAACCTTGGCCAGGGGCTGGTTTGGGTACAGCCTCAGCGCTTCAATGCAAAAACCAGCACGGTTATGCCTTTGCATCAAATGCAGGCATCCGCAGCTAGCCCAAATTTTCCAGGAACGTGTTTTGGACTAATCTACTCAGTTTTAGTTACAAGAGTAGGATGAGACTGTGCATGGTCTTTTGGGTTTTCATTTCATAACTTGCAGCAGGTCTCAGGTGTGACGAAACGTTTAACACTTTCATAAGCCCTGTGAAACAATGCCTTGTCTTCAGGCGAAACCTGATGGTTTCCCCTGCTAAACAAGCAGACAGCCCCTCTCTGTGCCAGGGTGCTAATGCATGAGTCAGAGCAGGCCGAGAAAATTAGAAAACTCACAATACTGTTAAATAAACCTGGGATTTGCAAAGGCACCTGAGTGTAGTAACTAAATCTTAGAGGATTTAAGCAAACTCATTCTTTTCTGAGAAGCTGAGTGGAAAATAATGCCAAATGTATGCTCAGAAACTTCCCTATTAATAAAAACCCTCTGTTTCGGTGATAACGCCAGCAGCCTCCCAGCACGGCACAGAGCATTTGTTCCCTGACCAGAAGAGCTGCGGTCAGGCAAAACAGAAATAATTACTGAAATGCAGAATGAGCCGGCCTCTGTGCATCGGGGCATGCCCAAGTAAAATTCATACCTACCAAACAGCCTGGGATGGCAGCCTCACCGGGCCTTTGTCACCTGCATTTGGCTATTTTATTTATTTATTTATTGGTGCCACCAAACCAGGGACTGGGGACACCTCACACTCTCTGTCTTCATTCTCTGGTTTCGCCTAAATCCCTTGTAACTCTGTAATGCAAAACACATCACTGCTGCTGTAAGCTTTTCCATCGGGATTTGTTTCTCTTCTTACCACCTCTCTCTTCCGTCTTTCTGTGCAATGAGAGTTTGGTCTGGCCTGCCAAGGCCACTAAACAAGGCACAAGAGACCCCAAAGCTGCTGCAAGTTCACAGGGCTTGGGGTGGCCGATGAGCTCCATTCAGAGGCGAGGGTGCCAGAAGAATCCGCTCCACAAACATTTTCTATTTTTGCTGGTATTTCTCTTCCTCTTTTATACATTCATTAGCCTTGGTTGGTATGCAGGGAAGCAGCGCAGGACTTCAACAAGAACAGTAACAAGCACTCCAGCTTCTTTCAGGAAACTTTTTTTATTTCCCATCAGTAGTGCCATCCAAGAGACTATCAAACAAGATCTTTATTTTTTCTTCCCTTAGTAAAACCCCTCACTGCTTAAAGCCAGAAATAATAAAGGAAATTGTTAATATGGATGCCTTTGTTCACTCTTTGTTTTCAAATGCTGTAACAGGTTTTCTTCCTTTTCTGGCTCTTTCATAACAGCCTTGAAAGATGTACGGTAGCAACTATTTGCCAGAGGCCAAGGCAGGCCTAAACTTGTCTTCTACCCCCAAGCCATGCTCCATGCCTCATGCTGTAGGATCCCAGCCATAGTTTTGAGCCTAGCTTTGCCATGCGAAGGAAAACAGACTAACATTACTCCAAAGACTCCAGCACCTGCAGGTGTGTGAACTGAGTCCCTCATTTCTTTTGGTATTTCGGGAGTGCCTCGGATACGAAACAGATGGCTTCCCAGGCCGTATTAGCATTTTATTGAGACGAAAGCATTTATTTCCTCTTTTTAGCCTGGTGAGAACTGTATTCATTTTGATCCAAACCCAAAATATTTTTTCCACACTTTCGGTGCCTGAACTGAAAACCAAAAGAAACAAAGCAAAACAAAAGCAAAGCAGTGATCAGCTGTTGGCTCTGCTTCTGGGATCACATGTCTCTCAGCCCAAGCTGCAAAGCTATAACTGAGTCCTCGGTGGTCTTCTTTCTTTTATTTCACTGACAATCTCCCTTCTCTCATCTGTGGCTCTGGCAGTAGCTCTTACAGTTGCTCCCATCACCTCTCTTATCCTGTACCAACTTCTTCAAACATAATTTGTTCTTCTGGCTTCGTATATTTGCAGGCATGGGGCAGGCATGTGGTTTGGGTTACTGAGAGCACAACAACCCACTTCTCCATCCATTTCCTTGCCAGGGCTTTCCCCAGAGATGCTGGTGTGCCGAATGCGCTGTGCCCAGCCACAGGTGTGTCCTTGTGCTGCTGATAGCTGCCAAGGCAGGCAGGCTTGCTGAGGAATGAGAATGAAGCAAACTGTCTGGCGCTGCACAGGGAGCATCACCACAGCCATCTGTGAGCTTCCACTGAGAGCACAAGCACCTTCAAAAGAAACCACTAAGGAATTGGCAAAAGTATTGCATTTCAGAGCAGTGAAGTGTCAAAAAAAAAAAAAAAAAAAAAAAAAAAGAAAAGGGTTTGGAGGGGGAACTTCTTCTGCATGTAAATAGAGAAATAGTAGACAAACTTTTTTTCCTCTAGAGCACCTTAACATCTGACGCTACATTCATTGCACATGTTCCAGATTTCAGGTCCTCAGCCTGTGGCCATTCCCCATGGTCCATGTAAAACCAGGTTTGCATGCCCTTCTGTCCATTTAAGAGGTGTCTCCCCCACTTTCCCATCCCACATCCCACAACGACATCCCTGCTCTGGCAGAGTCTCCCTGTGCATTGCCCATCTTCTCCAAGGGCATGCAGCACAGAGGTGATTTGACTGCAGCTTTTGAAGCTCATTCAATAGAAAAAACAGCCAAATATGTTTGCTGGCAGTGAGAGACTTTGGAATTGCCCCTGGCCAGGGGCACCCGATTGCTCTTTGGAAGTGGAGGGGCTGAACATGGCAGAAAGCTGCGTGAGGTCTGGGCAGGAGCTGGCTGCAGCTTGTTGCCAAGGTCTTCCACGAGGTCCACAACCGAAATAACTCTCATAAATGTGCTTTAAATTTTAATGACCAGTTCTGTGCTCCTAACAACAAATCATCATTTCAAAATGTTCCTTAAAATTAGGAACCGCATACTTGATTTCACTGTGGACGATAAGTGCATGGTGAAAAAAGCCCACACTCATAGCTTGACACGCCAAAAATCATGACCTGGGTGCAGGTGCTTTGTAGAAGCAAAGAAAGAAGAAACTTTAGGCAAAAAGGACCGTGTGAGAACTCCACAATCAGACAGCAATTTTTAATTTTTAAGGGAGCTAAGCACCTTGCCTGAGACTGAAATCTGCTCAATTCCCACTCCAGGCAGCTGATGGCTGAAGTACACACTTCAATGAGGAAATCAAGTTGATCAAAACCAGACGTTCCTGTTTCAAGTCTTGGACCAAATGTCTTGATCCTTCTTCTGCTGTTAGGATTGGCTTTCCCATTAACTTTGATTAGGAAAGACTGTGGTTCAAAATTCTTTATGAATGTTTTCCAAAGGTAAATGAGGAGCGGCAGTAATTGTGGAAATGGGCACACAGAGTAAGACAAGGTAAATGTAGGCCTTGATCCAGCAAACAGCCTGTTGATGTGTTTAACTTTGAAGTGAACGGGTTTCTCCAGCATGCAAAATTAAATATATGTATAAGTCACATCCTAGGATGAAAGCCGAGGTGAGAGACAACCCGGCCCTCAAGCAGCAGAAAAGGAATTTTTAAAATGAGCCAAGAGAAAGAGGCTGAGACAGCCAGGGGAGGAGCGTGACCGACATCGTCAATGCTTCCTTGGCTCCGTTTGAGCTCAAAGATACACAGCGTCCATAGAAAGTTCAGCTTTTGTGAAGGTCAAAGTTGCTCATGCTCTGATTTAGAGAGGGAAAAAAAGCCTGAAAGTATCATGAGGATGAAAGATGAAGCTGGTTTGATGTGGGAACAAAGGTCCAGCCACATAAACACCTGACGGAAGGGAAGGGCCAGAAAGGCCTCTGTAAGTTGCAAAAAAAAAAGCTTTTCCAAGCCCCAAACCTCTGACCTGCCTCACATATGTGCATTTGGATGCTCCATATGAAACCCTGCTCATGTGATGGATGAAGAAATGACATGCAGGAATCCCTCGGCCTTTTAAAAGTAGACTTATGCTAACGCTAACAAAGAAAGTACTGGGCGCACACAGTGCTCCGTTTCTCACAAGTCACCACAAAAAAATAAAAATAACCCCTCTGAAACATACAAAAACGAACAATCTTGTCATGGCTGTAGGAAAAGAGGAAGTCTTGCCTTCAGATGTGCCCCTGAATACCTGCTGGGTGCCTGCACAGGGCCCTGCAGGCCCAGCTGCGCCAGGAGCTCAGCTTTGAGGTGCTCAGGTGATAAAGACCATCCAGATAAAGATAATATATGCTAATTTGTATTTCCAGGAGGCACGTAAATGATAGTTTGGTGTAAGTCACTCCAGTAAATGCTTCAGGTACATTTCCAGAATTCACCTTTCAGGCCTTTGCCAGAAATGTAGATGTCAGTACCCATTACTGCCAGATAGACAACAGCCAGGTATTCACCTTCCCTCCTCTCACGAGCGGTGCTGCACACATCCTGGGAATGTAAAGGGCATTTCAAGTTGAAGTAAATTATAGTGCAAAGACACTACATTTTTTATTGGCTAATTGAAGTGATCTAAGAACCCTTGTTTTATTCATTTAAAGCTTTTTTTTTTTTCCCCTTACCTCATCTTAAGAAGAGATTGTTTGTTTTCCTTAGACTATCATTTATTTTTTACCGTGATAGGACTTTAAGTGGTTTCCCTACAGAGACTGCTTAGCAGAAACAGATCTACCTCCATATTTGATGATTCATTTAATTTAATGTTTGCATTAAGGAGAAAAAGTAGAGTGGAGTATTATCCCAGTTCAGCATTTATTTAAACATTTGTGTTAATGTCTTGCATCTATTCCACTGAAATACACAAAGCAGCACAAAACGCTGGGCCCCCAGAACTCAGTCAAATCTCCCATTTGGTGGTGATTTATGATGACCTTAATTCCCTAACAGCTAATACTGAAAGAAGGAAAGATGGACCGATGGAAGGAAGGGAGGACAAACACAAAACTCTACAGAAGCAGAGTGAAAAATGGTTATGGCAAGTGGCAGATGTGACTTTCAGCAAGTCTTTGGGAAGGAAAAGCAAGAGATGTTAAATACCACAGTATTACCATAGTAATCTGTATTGTATATATTATTATTTATCATTTATAATGCAATTTATGCAGTTGCATGGTACTTGTCACTAGTATTTGAGCATGTGGCAAATTAATGTACTTCTGCTCTAAATGCAAATGCACCTAAGCTGGGTGATAACACTACAGCTAACGTTACACACAGTTTTTAAGCTTTTCTTTCTTTCTTTACCCAGACTTACATAAAACAATTCCAAGAGTTAAACTCAAGACTGACCAGTGAGTAGAAACTGATTATTGGGTCAGTTACTGAAAGCTCTTAAATGCTCCTAGAGAACTTCAGATCCTGACATGAGGCAGGTTTCCGTGTTTTTAGGGGTGTCTTTTGAAAATAAGTGCTGTGCTGTGCTTACTCCAAAGCTGAGGGGAGCTCCTGAAGGCTACAAAGCTTTTTTTCAAATTAATATTAATACATAACACTATTCATAAATAATACTAATAATTTCACAACACCCATTTTACCAAGGACAAAAATGCAATTATACTTTTGAAACAAACAGTCGCCAGGGTATTCCTGGCACACACACATAACCTGAATTCAGCACTCTGACAGGTATGAAGTTCAAGTGAATTCAGCTCACGTGAGTTTTGGGATAAAACACAAGGATTTAAACCTCATGGCAAAATATGTAGGTGCCTAACAGCCATTAAAATTGGTTATTCGTACCAAAGGCGAGGTAACTCATGTTGGTAAGGATTCAAAAATCATTGCTACCAAATGGTTTTTCAGTAATGAGTATAAAATTAGTCTAAGGAACTGTGAAAGCCAGCGGAGTGGTTTATAATCTTATGCCATTTTTTAATTTTTTTGTTGGTGTTCCAAGAGGAAAAATAAAAATAAAAATAATAAAAAAAATAAAATAAATAAATAAAATAAAATAATAACTATTATTATTATTATTAAAAAAAAAAAAAAACGGAAAAAAACAAAGGTAAGGAAAAAAGGGGGTGTGTTTCCACTCATACAAAATGCTTCTTGTTCTATAAATTAATTGTGCATTTTTTCCCTGTGGAATATATTTTTTGCTTGTTTCCTTGGATGGGAAGACAGGGTGGGACTGCAGGCCTCTGAAGGAACTTAGATTTAAATTTGCTCCAAGCCCAAATAAATGATTAAGACAAGTTGTTGGCAAGTCTTCTGGACAATTTTATCAACATAAATAAACGGATTTTGAAAACATTGCAAGAATCATCCATCATGATTAATCTCTGGCATCGTATTTGGTAGACATTAACATGGAAGAGATAATACCTTGAAACTGAAAATATCAACTAAATCAGTGACTCACAGCAGTTTTGCATCCTTCTTTCGTGAAGTTACTATACATTGTGGATGAAGAAATGAAGGGAAAAAATGATAATAATAATTAAAAAAAAAAAAAAATCAGACATTTTTGTTTCTGGCCCTGTTTATCAAACACCAGTGGAAAAATTCCTTTAGTATACTGATGGCATTAGCTTTCAGCTTTTTAGCCGACTGTGCATTATCTTTCATGAAAGAAAAATATGCTCGGGTATTACTGCATATTTGTCCGAGTGTACATTCTCCTAAGCCTGTTGGGAGTAAAATTCTTTTGTAAGTCTTGATGTCACAGGCACTGAAGTCACCATGTCTCTCTTGAATGACTTGAGAGCTTTCAGAGCACACTGTCAAATCTCTACCATCATGCCTGCAATTGCCTCATTTTTCTTTTTCTCCCATTTACATTTGATTTTCTGTATTTTCTTTATTCGTTCACTGGTAGATTGTTAGCAATGTTCTCGGGCTGGGGTTTGGAACCAGATGAAGGTCACTTATGGAGTGTAACAACCCATTTCTCTGCCTCTTTTCTCTGTTTATTTTCCATAAACGATTCAACACTTGCAGCAGGAGATCATTACCAGCTACAATATTCATTTCCGATGACATTAGTACTTTGTTATTTCTTTTTCATAAAAAAGTTAGCTATTTTTTTGTTGCTTCCTAGAAACGAGCCAGTCAATTAACTGGTAGGAGGACCTGCCATCCCTAGAGGACCGTATTCTGCCTCTGCTGCATCCAAACACGCCTTGCAAACGCCTGCAAGTTTGCAAGTTTTGCACCACTCCACGAGATCAACTTGGAAGTGGAGTTTGTAAACTGTAAGGTATTGCTGGTCCTGCCTTCAGCAGGGAGGCAGGGCTGCAGGGCAGCAGAGGGAAGCCAAATCCCAGCCTTTTCTCACTCCCGCTGAGTTACCGAGCTCCGTGCGGAGGAATGGGCCAGGCAGGTTTATTAAGGACTGAACTGGGAGCGAGCAGCGAGTGAGAGGCCGCGGGAAGGGAAGGAAACAGGGCCCGGAGGAGCAGAACCACAGGACCACAGCCTGATGTGAGAAAGCAGCAGGTGATGGCTCAGCGGAAAGTGATAGAGCATTTTGCCTTAAGTTATAGGAACTTGCTTCTTCGAGAAACAAGCCCGGGAAAATAAAACAAGTCCAGGAAAACAAAACGAAACAGAAAATGTGAAGCAAGTTATTTTTTCCACCCTCCCCAAGCCAGGAATGAATTTTATTGTAATTTAACTAAGGTTGTTGTTATAATAATGCCATTTTTCTGAATAAACTTTATATTTTCATAGTGAAAGCATGAATCCAAAAAAGAAATTGTATACAAAAGCATACAAACATGCTGGTTACACCAAACCTAGATGCTGTCAATGCAGCACTGCCAATACCTTTGCAGCTACTCCAAATTTATATATAGTGTTGAAAAGCTAAGTTCATTCTGTCACCAAAGTATATGGAAGAAAAGTAATGCTTTTTTGATTTTTTGATTTATTGGGGATCTCTTTTAAAGGGCTGGGAGGGCTCAAACCCCTGCTGAAACCCTGCTGCAGCAAATGAAGATGTCAAGCCTCTCCTCCCCATCCAAGTCCTTCCCATTCCCAGACAGACTCTTCCTGATACTATAGATCTTCTTCTTTTCATCTTCTTTCCCTTTTCCTTTCCTCTCTCTCTTTCATCTTGAAATACCAATTCAGACTTAGGAAACCAAGGCAGCCTGCAGCCAATGTTGCTAATATAAACCAACCTGTGAAGAAATAGAGGTTTTGGTTATATATGGGGAGTAGTAAATAAGGGACTATAAAACAGGACAAAATCCATGGAAGCTATGATTTCTTTTAGCGTCTTCCATTTTCCATCGCTCGTGAAAGTAACTTGAACACAGCCCGATTTCCAGGGCTGAAACACGGAGGGAAAGTCAATCGGGGAAGCAGATAAAGACGTAACCATTAATATTAACAGCCCAGAACCATTAGCTTTCACTGCCTCAGAACAGCAGCAGTCCCCAGTGCACAGGCTGGCCTGCCTCCTGCCAAATTTAGCTGGAGATTTATCCTTCGGTGTCCTTTGTGCGTTTTGCATTTTGATTGCAATACGGCTAGCGGGCAGTGTTTGACCTGGGCAACGAGGCAAAGGGAGAGAAGGCAAAGGTTCCCACATCAGAGAGGCATTTAAAGCATCCCGTAAGTATCCTAGCGGGATCCTGCAGAGCTTTGGAAGTCAGCAAGGGGCACCACAAACCATCAGCCAAGGAATCACCTGCACTAGGAGAAAAGGGAGAGGCACCTGCACGGTCCTGCACCTTCCAGCCCCTTCTGCCCACCCTCCGGGAGCTCAGCTCTGCCAGCGCTGAAATTCAAGCACCCAAATTCATAGCAGCTTGCTCTGCTGGGCTCGTCCCTTCCCTTTTAAATCAATACATCAGTACATACAGGTAGCAAAAACTGCCTTGTAACTCCCACCCCGATATCAGATGTTTTAGCGGTGATATTAGTAACACACATTATTAACAATGAAGTCTTTATTGTGCTTTTTTTTTTAACAAGTGGAAACGACAAGTACAGCTGCTGTATGAAAATGAATAAATCCGCTCTATATTTATACACTACTCCAGCTAAACTGTTAAACTATCAAGTCAGGCAATTAGCTGAGAACAGAGAAATGCGAAATTATAAAAGTAATCTCATTGCCCGGCTACCTCTTATTTTAGGCAGCTGAACAAGGTTGTCTCTGCCATGTTATTAGAGCTTCATTTTAAAAGCAGCTGAGCATTTTCCCTCCCATTAATTTTATGGGAAGGCTGTTTGCTTTTTTCATAGCTTGCAAAAGAAAGAAATAAGGGTTTAATTCCAGTCTGTAGTCATTCAAGGCCAATTGGCTTTTTAGAGGGGACGTGAACTCAGGACAAACCTCTGGGTAGGACAGATACTCCTGTTACGTGGGTTATCCTCCAGCCTTCCTCTTTCCACTTGTTCCTCTTATATTGATCTCAGAGGAAAGCAAAGACCAAGCTGTCTGACTCCTCATCTGAGTCAATAAGAGTGAATAAGAGGCGGGATGGATGCGCCTTTGCCATCCACAACCTGGGTTTAGAAGGGTAGAATCAAAACTTTGTGCTTGGAAAGACTCAGAAGAATGGTGTTAGTTATAGCTGTGTTTGTTTAATAAACTAAATTAAAACTTAAAAAATACCTATTCAAATTTTCCTCTGAGCTTGCTTGGAGAAGATAGTGTACACGATCAGGTAATTACAACGCTGAGCATGAGAAATTATATAAATTAGGAAAAGACATGTGAGGTGCCTAGAACAAAGGGCTCAGAGTACAACAGGCTCCTGAAACCCAGAGGGAAGAAAATAAATCCCAGGAAAATGAGCTCAATGAATGAATTATAATTGACAAAGAAAGCCCTAGAGAAGGGTACAAGAAAGAAATTGAACAGAGGGGTGTCTGGTGCCAGTCCTGCGGTTTGGTGCGTGCAGCTGAATTGTTCTGCCCCACAGGATCCTCAAGGTGATTACAATAAAGGAAAAAAGGCAGGATCATGCCCCTGCTATTACACAGAAAGCCCTCCTCTAACACGGCACAAGTGGCCCAGGGTCCACCTCAGGTCAATGACTGACCAGGTTTCATAGGCAAGATGCTGGATGTAAGCTTGACATCTTTGGGCTCAACTTTGTTTGGGAAAAAAATCACTGACATTCATAGCAACTTATTTGATTGCTGTAGCTAGTAGAAGACAGAGCCCCTTCTTGGGTCTGCGCTCTATTTAAAGCCTGAAAAAAATACAGTGCTTTAATATTTTACTTCTCTGCCTCCCTAACACAGAACTGCATTTTCTAACTATGCCCAGATGGCCACTGTAAAGGACACGGGTTCATTCACCAGCTATCAAATCCAGGGTATGACTTTATGGGCCTCCCAGACATCGCAGGCTAACTCTGATTCCCCTCTGCCAGCTTCCAGCTGATGCTATTCTTAAATAAAATTAAAAGCTGCAATCTGGAAGTGAGGCACCACACATTTGTCAGCTGTTATCATTGTGTTTAGCGTGTAAACATGGGGCCCAAACTGTTGTACAACATTATTTATAAATGGAACGGAAAATTAAGCATTTGATACTTCAAATGCTTAATATACATTCATCTCTAAGTTACAACAGGCAGAAGGTTTACCTAAATGTAAATCAGAATTTAAAATATATATATATATATCATGGAGTCACTCACTGAGGTTGGCTGTGGTCTCTATACGTTAAGTGCTGTGGGCTCTGTCTAAACTATGGGTTATAAATAACAATAATCAATGTTTCAGTGCATCGCTGCTGCCATGTATGCAGCCCCTAAACCTTTCCAAACCAGCATGGAGAGGTTTTGTGCCACACGAGGAAATAATCTGGTCCAGTAGAGGAACGGTTTTAAGGCTGGAATTACATCGACTTTGCTTAAGCCCAGAATTAATTTCATCTTTATGTTACTGTAGCACGACACACCTAGTTTCTGGAGGTTTTGTATGCTGAGTATTTTTGATCCACACGTAAGATCCGTCGGGTAGGAAACAACCCTTAGAAAATCCAGATATCTACGTAACAAAAGGAAGATCGCTGTTTACCCAAATATGCCCAGCTGAGGAATTAAACTTTACTGACAACTGCTTGAGAAAGGCAACACTTTTCACAGCGTTATCCACGGAATTAATTTTATTTGCAGCATTAGCCTTATTTCTTCATTGAAAAGATTTCCACATGACTTGCAGTGATTTCTCATTTGTCTCTGTGTCTTGTCAGTATCAGCCTTAATTACCTTCCCTTTCAATGCTTTAAAAACCAACCTGCCCTCCAGTCTTGCATGAAAGTTGTGTTGGCATGGTTACCCAACCCATTTCTTCACGAGTATTGATTGTATTACTCGGACGGCTCAAAAGCCATAAATTCACTAATACTATCAGTTAAATCGAGAGTTGGAATTGTAGCATAAGGAACAGCTTCTGACTCTAAAAACCGTGTCCAAAAATGAGTGGGAATCGGCTAATATAATTTTTATAACGACTTTTGCAAGCTCTCTGTGCAATGAAGGAAGGGAGGCAGTGCTGGCACACGGACCTCACACTGAAATGCAGAGCAATGTGCAGAGGAAATCACTTGAGTGTATTTAGGAAAATGAGAGGAAAGGAGCGGTCGTGCAGAACCGGGGGAGAGCTGAAGGTGATGCCGCAACTTCACAGTGGTGTTTGTTTCAGAGGGGGTCTCACTGCGATGGAAGGACTGGCCCTTGAGGCCTTCTGCTAAAAATATGATCAAATTAGGGTCTTCCAGAACTAGGACTGTACTAAAGGATGAAGCTAGGAAAGACCCCACGCAGCCCTCCCAGGCTGCTGTGCTCACCTCAAGCTCGTTCCTCCTGAGGTGCCAGATAGAGCCCCTGGCTCCTTCTCCTCTGCCTCTTGCTGTGGTTTATCAGGCAGAGCCTCCCCACACAGCATCTGAAGGGTGAAAGGCTAATGTTCTCCCTGCACCACCACGCGTCAGCTCACAGCAAGGTGCTAGGGCGGAATTAACCCTCTGGTAAGAACAGCTCCCCTGCGCAGGAGCCTTTGCTGCATAATCATTCCTGATTGCTATTTAGTGGTTGGAACAGCGAGCTGGTAATTAGGGCTCCTGGGGCCTATTTTCAGCTCTGTCAGTCACTCCATCTGTGACCTTGGGCAAGCCACGTATGCTGACTCTCTCTGTCTAGGCCTCATCTTACCTACCTGGAAGATGGCAATGGCACTTACAAAAAGTTGGCAGGGAAGCTGTGAGATGGATCATAAAGGGCTCCAAGACCCTTATGTCTAAGAATCTGCCACCCACAACCGTCCCCCATTTCCTCCTTCCCCACACTGCTCACTCCATGTCCCCTTGTGAAGTAAATATATCGTATTTTTACATATTTTTATATAAAGGTTTAAGCCTTTGAGATGCTGTATTTTGTGGTGTTTTCTCTGTGATTGTTTTGAATATTTATCCCTTTGGCAAGATGAAAATGTTGATGGATAAATCAACGTGCCAGAGCTCTTATCCCATATCAGAAGCAGCCAGAGCACCTGATTCACCGAAATGTTTTGATAAGGACAGAGCTATTGCAGTGAAATTATAATGATTTAAACAAACAAACAAAAAAAAATCCAGTATATCGTAGTGACTAAGCTGCAGCAATTTATTACATTGACAAATATTTTATTTTTCTTCAAAAATGTGGAAGGCCTATTTTACAACATACTGCCCTTTCTTTGTAGATCACCCTCGACGTGCACTTTTTAAGGGAGGGTTGTTGAGCAAGAATCCCTTAGAGTCTAGCAACACAGCAATCACCTTGTCTCCTCTGGGCTTCATCGAAGCCCATTTGTGGAAATAAGCAGTAAAAAGTTTCACGAGCAATTCCTCGGCCTAACATTTGGTCTCACCATCTGCTGCAATGCCTGACCTCTGGGAGACGAGCTGATGGCTTTGCAAAGAGGCCGTGCGGTGAGGTAGCAGCCACTTGCAGTCAAAAGCTGAGGTAAATTTTAATATATTTTAGATGAATTTTCTTTCAAGAAGTAGTGATTGCATGCCTTCCTCCTCACGGGAGTACCTCAGTATGTCCTGCTGATGGCATTGCCTATGTCATTGCCATCTTCTCAAGAGGGAATAAAGGGTAAGACACTTTATTTAATGGAATATTCAGTGTTGGTGAGACTTGGTTTTGAACTGTAGACACCGGCTGGTGTTGGCATCATGGCAGGCAGGTCAAAGGAGTGGACTTTATGCATGAAAAGAAAGTCATGCTGATCTGAGAAGTTAGCTGATCATTGTCAGTCCTCACCCAGGAATGTCAGCAGATCCTTTAGCATCTTGGACCCAGACCATTATGGAAGCTGAAGATAAAGACTGAGGTCTTGCCCTTGACTCAGTAGGCTTCAGGGAAGTATTGAAGTACCCAGGGGAGGGCGGGCTGATATATTTTGATTATCGATGTCTTGCATCAAAGCATGTCCTTATTAATCAGTTTATGAATGACTGATAGCTTGAATAATGCATTGCTGAAGTTCAGAAAAGAGGTGAGAGGGGTATGTACAAGGTAAGGTGGCATTTCTTGGCAAGCAGAGAGGACAGAAATTGTTTCAGATTTTTAGCTGACACCTTGTGATCAGACAGAAAGGACAAGTCTTGGGCTGCACTGGCCAAGTGCCAGCTTGTACGCTCACCTAAGCTACACAGTGTCATGGCCTCATATTTATGAAGTGTTTGCTTCTTTAATGAGGTTCACTTTTAATCAGCCTTTTTGATCAAGCTGCCTTTCTACAGACTGATGTTGAACAGGACTGGGGAGAAAGTGACCTTCATGGGCTGCAGGGATGAGAGGCATAATGCTGGAGATATATTTTCCTAGCCCTGTCCTTTGTGGGTGTCCCTCGTGGAGGAACAACGGCTATTCCTAAAGCTTCGCTGGCACTCTTTCAAGTGGGAGGCAATATCTCACAGCTGACAACGTGAAGGGCTGCAGGGAGGTCTAAAATAATGAAAATGTTTACTAACAAGAGGAAACCATCCATCATCGCCGCTAGAGCTGTTCAAGTCTTAACTCCAGCCGGAACCCGGAGTGTGCCAAGTCCTAGATGTTAGGTTCAGGGAGATGAATTTGTGTTTGATCTTTGGACAGAATCTCCATGGACCTTGCACAGAAATGGCAGGTGTGACTCTGCAGAAACTCTAGCAAAGAGCTGATGGACCAAGGTTAATTCCTTCAGCAGTGGCCGTGCAGGAAAAGGAAATAAAAGGTTATTTTCCTAAATGAGCCACTACTTTTTTTTTTTTTTTTTTTTTTTGGTCAAGAATAGCAGCAGCTGCTTGTGACTCTCTGCATCAGCTGGGAAAAACAGGGTATTAATCACACGTGTTGGGTCAGGAATCCTCTGAGATGGCCAGGGCTTTCTGATGCTTTCTGACCTCAAAACCTGGCTGTTTTGTAAGGTGCTGTGGGCACAGTCGGGGCTACAGCATTTTGCTAAACACTTAGGAGAGAAACAAGGAGACACCTATCACGTTTTTCGTAGGAACAAATCTAATTTCCTTCCCTGACAGGGTCACCACCTTGGAGGTAAGGAAGAAGCAGAAGATGCCTACAAAAGCACTTAGAAAGGCTTTTAGCACCGTCTCACCTGCTGTTCTTAGGAGAAAGGAAAGCAGGAGAGCCTTGCCTGGGCTCTGCCGCATCTCTGCTCCAGAAGTGGTCCAGGCTCTCCCATGTCATGATAGCGGAGATAAAACCTCTTCTAGTGTGCTCTTGAGGCAGTGTAATAGCAGGCAGAGCACTTCTGTCCTCAGTCGTACTCTCCCGTGTAGTTAACACTTTGGTAAAATACTCCTTACGTGCCTGGAAATGACCTTAATTTTTCTGGGGCTATAAAGTTTGTTTTATTTCTCGGGTTAGTGCCAAGCACAGTTCATAGGGTTTGATGTATCCTTCTGTAAAGTGTTTTGTGCTCTGAACCAGCTAATGCATTTATTTTTTTTCTCCCTCTTTCAGGGACAAAAAGTTAACAGTTTGGAAAGATTCACGTTAGGATGATCTTCCTGTTTTTGTTTTTTTTTTTTGCTACCAAAATTTCAAATAATTCACAGAAATGCTTGCTAACAGACCCAAGGCCCTCAGCAAGGTGTCTTTTCCTCAGATATACAAATTAATGCATCTTTAATGGACATAAACAATTACCCTCCTTGAAAACGAAGTGCGTACTGCATACAAAGCCGTTCTTTCATGATGAAACTGTTGTCAGCTAGCCTCACAAACCCTTAGAACAGTGAGCCTTCCTAGGTTTCAATACTGATAACGTTCAAAGCTCCAGCTAGGTAAACACAATCAGCTCGTTAACCTGATAAAAACGACACAAATAACCATGAGTGCACTTCCAAGGGACTCTGACTCAAAAACGAGTGCTCAGAGATGATTATTTCCCACTTGGTTTAATAAACAAGCCAGAAAAAAAGCTTTTTGATATTTCCAAATGTGATTTTAATAGAAAAAATACACTTTCATTTGTTTAACCAGGACATCCCAAGAGCAGCACACAAATTGTTTTATTTATGCTCTTGTCCCTGAAAAAATCATCTTATTCTGAATAACAGGAGAGATACGGGTTCATGTTAAACCCATAGGTGAGATAGCCAACAAGGAGCAAAAATAATTCTTCAACTATCTATCACAGTTGACCCTAGCTCTGAATTTATTTCCTCTAGATAGGTAAATAGGCATTTACTGGAGTTAGAAGCTTATTTGCTCTATATTACCTGTGTAGTTAAAAGAGATAAAGAGAGATTTTTCTTCCCGGCCATGAGTTAGAGATAGCAGTGACTGAAGTTACCGCATGAAGGTCTCGTCGTTGACAGAAATGGATTGGGATGGGTCAGACCCAGGCTTCAGTTCCACTGGCATTGACAATATTGACTGTGAATCATCTGTATTGGTTGGAAACCGTCTTATTTATGTATATTTCTCTACATTTCTTCTGCACGTGTCAGTCTTGACCCAGTCAAGTACTTGCTTGATGCGTGATCCCCCCAAGAAGGGGCTGCCTTCTGAGAAAACAGTCTTTATTTTATTTTATTTTATTTTATTTTATTTTATTTTATTTTATATTTTTATTTGTAGGCTTTCTAAAGGATCATTTTAAGAGAGAAAAAGAAAATTCAAGCTGATATTCTCAGGCAAACACATTTATCTCATATCCTGCACTAGAGAAAATGTTCAAGAGCAACTCGTGTTTCTTTCTAGATTGCCTTTGGGAATAACACACCCCCAAGAGAAAACCGCCTGCGGGCAAGCTTAAATGAACTCCTGATTTTTAACTTTTTTATTATTTTTTAAAATTTATTTTTCTATTTAATCATTCTGTAGGCTAATTTGAGGCCATTCTCCTCCTTTCCCAAACTCTCCACTCCTCTTAAAAACCTGGGCACGTCGTCATTATGGCAGGGGCTTATATTTCAATGCTCGATCCAAAAAAATACCTGGAGGTGATTTGAGTTTGCAACAAGCTCACGGAACTGTTTTCTATCAGTCACCCATTCAAACAAAATGAAAACTAAATGTGCACGGGAATTAGGCATCAACTCCCTCAAACTGCCATTTTATGACCGTATACTTTAATTGGACATCGCAGATAAATCCTTTTAAAAAGCTGAAAAACCACGTTTTCAGCAGCCTAGAGCAGCTCGTATTTTGTTCCAAGGAGCTGAACAAAATGGGAAGTGTTGGGGTGTCTGCTGCTGCTCCCGAACCTCTCTTCAGAGCCTCCCCGCTCTCATGTGCTTCTCCAGGCATTAACAGAAGGACTTTCCCTCCAGATCTTTTTTTTTTTTAAAACTGATAGATGAAACCCCTGGGGGAATTTTTTAAAAGGGATGGTGTCTGACTTGCTGTCAGGAAAGCAGCAGACAGAAGGGGCCGTGTCTAAAGGGGTGAGCGGGCAGAAAGATCCCTCTGGAGCGGCACGGTAAATCACAAGTCGGGTTGTTTCCTGTCAGGGGAAACAAGAAAACACAAGAAAAGCAAGTGAAGCGTGGGTTCCCTCAGTGCTGGGACAAGGATTGTGAACCATGTTGGGGGATAATACTCAGTTTTGGACGAGAGACTAATTGGACAAGGCAATCCAGCCTGCAAGGTGCATCCCCCCACTGCGCTGCCCTAACCATGCTCTTCATTCACTCCACAGAGTGAAATGCCAGGTAGCCTACAGCACGCTGACACTATTTGGATTTATTTTCCTTCCTTTCCTATCCCTATTTACTATTTATCCAATGATAATACAAAATTGAGGGTATATTTGTGTATTTTTTCCCCTGTGCTTTCCAATCAAAGAGCAGGAGACTTAATGAGTTTTGTTCATATTTAGCCCTCTTGATTTTTAATCAGCCACAGCATCTGTATCTGCATTGGTTCTAGGTGTTCTGCAAGGGCAAGAAAATCCCTGTGCTAGAAATGCCTGTTTTTTTCTTGAAATAAGAGGTACTCAGGCTTACTATATGAATTACATCAGCACAGGAGCTATAGGAACCAGCAAAATGAACAGAAAATCTCATCGGTTAGTCAGTAGGAAATGTCTGTAGCTACTTACACACATGAGCTTCTTCTTCAAAATGTTCTTACAGTTAAAAATGTAGTCCTCCCCATTGGAAAAAGTCTTTAAAAAGAGATTAGACAAAGTGTTTTTAAGTGGACCTGACTAGAAAATAATGATTCTGTTTTCACAGAAATGTGCTGTATTTCTACACTTTTTTTTTCAAAGGTGAAATAAGATTGTCATAATGCAAATTGCAAACCACCCGAATTCGGAGTACTGCAACGACAGAATGAAAATTAGATTTTTCTGTGAAATCAACATACTCATTTTTACAAGGTCGGTGTAGTAATGAAACAAAAGTCAGAATGAAAAACAGAATAAGAAAGTCAAATATAACCCATGCCTTTCAGTTTTGCCTATTTATTTATTTTATTTCTCCAGATATACGTATTCACATGGAGCATTTCAACTTCACAAACAACATTTTTTATCCTTTTTCTGAACCAGCCGTATTTACAAGGAATATTGGCAGGCAGATTAAATGACCCAGGAAGGTGTTTTTTTTTTTTTTTTTGATAACTGACTGATAACCCACGAGTGATGGCTACGTGAATTCGGCAGGCAGAGCGTTACCCTTCCATGATGTCAGTCTCTTCAACCCCTCGCTTTCCATCAAATGATCAATAACTCATTAGCTGGCACCTATTTAACTCCAGAGCAGCAAGGAATGGATGTCACCCATAAGGAAGCACGTAAGCACATTCAGTAATGGTTGCAGACCTTCAAACAAACAAACAAACAAAGGTAAAGACATTGAATTTTAATTTTATGTAAAAATTTGGGCTGTTTTGCTGCTGTACCACCCCCCTAACAAGGATCAGAATTTTCTTCAGTGCACTGAATGCTTAAAACACCTATTTTTGACACCTGAAAGTCTCAAAAACTGATGCTAAGATGTCTTCTTACTGGTGACACTTACTTGTTTATTCCATCCAAATCTTTTTATCACCTTTTTACACATTTTGGGGGGGCATTTCTCACTGAAGCACTTAGATTTCTCTTTTTGTAACTGCAGCAGTGGATTTGAATTACTTAGAGGACCAAGTCTGCATTTTTTTTTTCTCTTTTTTCTTTTTCTTTTTTCTTTTTTCTTTTTTCTATTTCTTTTTGTTTTTGAGGGTAACTCATGGTACTCCATCTGCAATAAGTCACATTTGCAGGCTACAGATTTACTGTAGTTCCTCAGGATATTGAGCACCACCACCACTGCCTTCAGAGAAATCTCTCTGTTTAACAACTTCTGTGCTGCTGCACAGATTTACTCTTTAGCCCCAATGCCACAAGATGCCTGTTGCTTGTTTCTGAAGAGCTGAGCACACAAGCAGACCTAGTTTCTGAAAAGCGGAGCCAGCAATTCCCCAGGCACCCTCATGCACTGCTCTAGATGGTACGGGATATTTGAGAATTAAATGGACCATTTCAGAATGCCTCCCAGAAGATTTGCTCACATTTCTGATGGCAGTCGCAGCAAACCATCCCCATTCCAGAAGATATCTTAACAATTCAGCTTTGATGCACAGTAGCACCTTCGGTTCAAAGGATTTGCAGGTTGTTTTACAGGAAAGTGGTTAATGAATCTCACCATGGCCATGCAGTGCTGGTATATCCACCTCAGGTACAGCCAGGAGATGTTAGCTCTCTGAACGTGTATCATTTCCAACTGGAAATAAAATCTAAAAAATAAAAAATAATTTAAAAAAAAAAAATATAAGGGGGCAAACCAACTTTTTCATTCAAGAGCATTCAGGAAGCAAAAGTCTGCCTTGATTGCTTTGATCAAAGTCACGATAATTACGTACTTGTCATCAGAATTGGAAACTTCCTCTTTGGAGGCTTTCTGCAAGCTCATCCTTTTTAACCCTATGTGTTTCCTGAGCAAAACACCAGCCAAAGCCCTCTTCCCGGGGAGAGACACTTGGCACAGAGCTGTTTTTTTTTTGCCAGAAGTGCTCCTCCTGACACTCAGCAGCAGTAGTGCCCTTGAATCATCTTGAAGCTGCCTGAGTGCTTGAGAGACGAGGTTTGCAGCTAATTAGATTTTGCTGCCTAAACTGTGAACTTTTTCATCACTTTCCCCTACCAGCTTGGCAAAATTTGCAAAGATCCTCATTTCCTTCTCCTTCGGGAGGTGGCAATGCGGAGAGTGCCTTGCTCAGCATTATTCTCTGACAGCTTTTCTTCCAACCAAGGATGCAGCCCGTGTTGTGCTACTGAAACTGTACACTGTTGTAAAAACCCCAGATTAAAGCCTCAATGATCAATTTAATTCCTCTTGTAGCTGGCTATGTTTGGAAGTTGCAATTTTACTGCTCTGAAAGTATTTCATTTCACTGGAAGAAGCGCTACCGCTAACACATTTGAAAGTTGCACCACCGATTTGTGCACTTGGGTGGAAAAATAAATAGTAAGTGGGCGAGCCGGAGCTCAGTCAGGGAAGATGAAGTGCTAACTTTTCTTCGCTCCTCCTGCCTTCGCCTCTTTTCCACTACTTCTCTGCAGATGTGGAAAACCCGCAGAAGCACACTTAGGATGAAAAATATGAATATAATTCTCTGCAAAAAACACTGATGATGTTTTCAAAACCAAATGTTGCATTAAATGGAGAAGAAAATATGCATGGCTGGTAAAATACACGAAGCTTTTAGAAAGGTGAATATAATAGTGCCATATTGTTTGACATTGGTTTTGGAGAGAAACCATCCCCATATCTTTCCTGCCCATCAGCTGACCTATCTGATTGTGACAAGCATTCTTTTTTTTTTTTTTTTTTCCCATTAATCAACAGAACAGCTTGCTTAATAATTTCCTGTCTCTCGGTACTGTAATTTAGGTCATTTAAGGTGTTTTTTTTTTCTCTATCCTAAGCCTAGTGGGCACATTCAGGATCATGATGAAGAGCAGAGCTCCTGACGAATGGCAGCTCTCTTGTGAACTTTAAAAAGTGAGTTTGCAACAGTGATGAACAACGAGGTGCAGCTCTATTTAAATCAAATGGAGGCAGACAGTTTCCAAAAGAAACTGAGCTTCCAGCAAGTGCTGGAAAATTTGCCAAGGACCGAACACCAAGTATAATGGTAAGACAGTGATAACTACTTCAAAATCACACAGTATGTGTCAAAATGCATTTTTTGAGGCTTGTCTTTTGACTTTTACTACATTCCTACCCACTTGTTTCTTCTGTGAAGCTCATAACCCAGAACTTCCAGCACACAGCCTGCTGAAAAGGAGCATCCCCGGGTGAAAGGTGTTAGTACAGGTGCAGGTGATGCCAGCTAAACTGCAGAAACAGAGAAATGCAGAAGAAAGACTAAATTTTCCACCTCTCGAGGCTTTGGGAGACTACAATCCTTAAACACAACATGCGTCCCAACAAAGCCAGCTGGCTATCATGAAAACGTGCTTGCATTTGAGTGCCAACAGACACAAGTTTTCCACAACACATTCCCTCGGCTGGCTGGGAGGAAGCTGCCTCTACTTCTTCCTTCCTCTTTTGTTTGTGGGTTTTCTATTAAAAAAAAGAAAATGACATTCAGGTTTTTCTTTATGATCAAATGAATAAGAACATTCCATTGAAGTCGCACTTAATAATCTCCTAATTCAAGCTCTAAGTGAATTTTACCATAAATCTCACTGGAGCCCCTTCTTACAATGTTTTCCATCCCAAGAACCTAGATGATTGATAACAGCAATCAGTATCGGTACCATTGTTATTCCAGTTTTCACATGAAAAAAAAAAAAAAAATGAGGGTCAGAGAGGTGAAATTACTTAGCCAATAGCACTTGGCAAACCTGGGATAGGAGCAGAAATCAAACCCGGATCTCCTGAGAGCAGTGCTTCATCTGGGAAGGCAGCCAACCCCTTACCCACTGAGCACAGGAGCCCAGAAGAGTCTATATTTCGATTACAAGGGCACTAAGGAAAAGTCATCTCTTCGCACTTTCCCAGTCAGCGCTTGCAGGAGTTAACCTTGAATTTTGTGTGCTAAACTCATAATTTCATGTCTTTAACAGTGTGGTTATCTGATTAATGGGTAATTCAATGTGAATGCCTTAAATTATTGACACAGTTATAACAATAATCTGGTAATTATACTGTATAAGTCCTAGTTAGTTTAGTAAATTGGTAAATTTTTAGTAGAAAAAGATACCTCTGCATAAGAACCGCATTCACTGGGCTATAATTCAAAGCTTAATGACTTGCCCTTGCATTTATCTGGCTTTGGATCAAGTGGTACAGATGCAAAAAAAAGACCTTGCATCCTTGCATTTCCTCCTGGGTTAAGGCAGATCCTACTTCTACCGCTGTCCCAGGACTACCTGGAATTATGTATGAGTTTAGTCTCGGTTCTAGGATTTATCCTTTGCATCATTTTTTTTTTTTTTATGATTGAAATTGAGTAATCTGTTTAAATAATATTAAAGCTTCTCTGCTAGATCTTTTAGACTTAAACTAGGCATAACAGTCAAGAATAATAATTGGAGGAATATAAGGGAATGGACAAAAGCCCTTAATATCTTCTGCTGCAAAATACGATGGAGAACTGAGGGTTTTCTTACAATATTAAATGCCCTGAAAGAACAGCATCCCTTGGTAACCCTCCTTGCTGTCCTGGTTGTTTACTGTGCGTGTGTGCAGTGAGACACGAAAGGAAGCCAGAGCTTTACTGCAGAGAACAGTTTGTTCACCTATTATCTCCCTGGATTTTCAGCTGCAAAACCGTCAGGGCCAGGAACGATCAAAATCTTTTTAATAACTTTGAAAGGCTTGGGCCCCCTGAGTGGAAACCAAATCCTGCAGCAGGCAGCCGAGCTGCTGCACAACGTGTGTGGAAAGCCAGGAGCCCCCGAGCACAGATGTAAAGCAGCTCTAGCCTGCTCCTGGGGGGCATCCCCTGCATCTCATCGCTAAAGCCAGCCCCTTAGACGGGGAAAAAATTAAACTCCGGAGCCTGCCAGAAAGCATGAAGTAAAATACGCCTGGTTAGCAGCCCTGTTTTGGCTGAGGTGAGTCCACACCGTTCTCCAGGGACTGCCCTCCAGCAAACATAAACATGAAGGAAGAGGCCAGAAGCCAGGGTTGCTCTTTTGTGGTGTTTTAACCATGAGGCAACGAGTTATAATCCCTTCGTTACCTCATGCTAGAGCGGGCACCTGCTCTGTGGCGTGCTTCAGTGCAAGAGCAGGGCCTTGAGGCCTACTCCCACCCCCATGGGAACACGATGCTCTGAATTCTTCCTATCTCTGCAGCTATCTATAAAAAAAATAAAAAAAAAACAAAAAAAAAAGTCTAATTGGGATCTGAATGTCTTTCTTCCCCATCTCCCGTGATGGTTTTTGAAGTCTCTATAAAGTGCTTTTACATGAGGGTCACAACTGTGCATAATGCGAGGACGCTAACGTGCTGCAGGCCTCTGGTTACTCTGGATGAAGCCCATTTCGTTTTCATTGCACCAGATTTAGCCTGTTTTTCATTTTGTGCAGAGAGATTCACCATTAGGCCATCCTTTCACCTGAGGTGCTGCCAGAGCCCAGCACAACGGAGAAGCTTTGTTCTACACCATTGCTCCTAAGGCAGCAGCAGGTAAGCCTCAACCAGCTGGGTTTCTATTTACAAAGCCAAAGTTAGTTTGTCCTAAGCTGGTTTCAAATCAGATCAATCGCAGGCGAATCAAAATTTAATTTTAAACAGAAAATGCATCCAGGATGGAAATAGAATATCAGTCTCTAAACCTCCATAGTATGTCAATAATCCATCTGTTTGTTAAGTTTGTGTCGGTTGTAAGAAATGTGATATTTAGCCCACCATTTTTTATTACTTCCTTCCCAGTTCACCTCTTGCAATAACTTTTTTTTTCCCATATAAATCATCTCTAATTTAAGCCTAAAAAGAGGTCGGTTCTACCAAGCTGAGATTTAAAAGGACACATTCTGCTGTTAGCCTGCCAAAATTAGGTGCCATTCCCTTGTAGGAACCTCACAGGTAACTCAGTTGTTGCCATCAAGCACAAACCGAGGCGACAATTTCCTTCTAAGCACTCTCATTCAGCAGTTATAACTTTCCAAAAATCATCCTTTAGGCCAAAATTCTTCATGTCTCGAAACCCTCGTGCAGTAATTTAGAATATTTGAGCAGGACAGCAGTTACACTCACCAGCATCTTCCTGGTGCCATTTTGTGATTATGCTGGTAATGCCCCGGCAAAAATCCCAGTCAGGCACACTATTTCACATATTTATTTATTTATTTATTTATTTATTTTCTTTATTTCTAAGGGCTGTGCAGTATAACCACATGCCCGAACCTGAGCAGACACTGCAGTCTGTTGACAGTGGGGCTGCATTACAGTGTAGAGTGCACGAGGCTGTGTGTAAGATATTCACCTCGTGGCAGCGTTGTGTCACTCAGTACGCTTTCTGCGAGAGTGCCTGGAGTGAGGGGAGGGGAAAAATTTTTTTTTAAAAAAAGGAAAAGACAAGAAATCTGTAGCACTCAACTCTGTGAAAATGTGAATAAAGGCTGACTTCATGACTCTTCATGGCCAATGTTTGTGCCAGCACCATTTTCCAAAGCTGCTGCTGAATTAGATTCCTTGTGGTGATAAACACGTTCCTCTCATTTTGTTCCAAGTTTTTGTTTTTGTTTTTAGCAGACAGAAATGAGAATAAATAAAATGAACATTTTAGGGTATGTCGTAGCAGAAGCTGATGTCCTGTAAAAGCTAGACTAAAACCTTCTAAGCCAGACTAAAGCCTTCTAATATACCCAGATATCCTCTAGCAGGATCAGGTCCATCATCAGCTCCAACACTGCATGGGAAGAGAAGTTTCTAGAGAGAAGAAAAGCAGGCTAGGAAGGGGGAAAGGAGAAAATAAACATTTAGTTAGGAGGCAAGGGCAGACAATGGATATAAAGCAGAAGGAATTGTCTTGTCACCCCCTACAGACAGAGCATTTAGAGACATTCGGGGACCTTCAGAGACCTCCTGGAGTTCACTGTATACAGCACTTTTTTTTTTTATTTTTTTTTTACTTTTTTTTTTTTTCAATCTGCCCATACATTAATGTCACTCCTCTCTGAACTGCGTCCTTTTTCTTTTCTCCTCTCCTTGTAATGGCCATCCTTCATCCTCTTCATCATTTTAATTTCTTTAACTCTACGAGGTCGTAAGATATTGACCTTTTGAGGTTTTATATTCCAGGAAAATGACACTGACCTGTTATTCAAAGTATTTATTTTATATAGTGCAAACCACAGTCCTTTGGTTAATCCACGTTTCAGTATTTTGAATGACAACTTATCCATGACTTGACTATCCATGACTTAGCCTTTTAAATTAGTTGACTTCACATCAACCACCGTAATCCCTGTAAAGTGACAGAGCCCCAAACATCTCCCATTTGCTCTACCACGGGGAAGGGGACATAACCATTTTGTGCTAGTTCATCCCTTCCTGGATCATAAAGGACACAGTGCCACTCACAAAGCAACTACTTCACACTACTTATTTTCACTTCCTCGTCATACAGAGCCCAGCACCATATCCATTTATTGTCCCTATAAACACTATGCCGAAGACAATATCACCTCTTCATTTTCATGCAGCCCCTCCTTCCAGAAATACATCATCCTCCACTTACACTGCTTAGACACCATTTAATCAAGCTACCACGTGGATATTTATCTTCTGGTGCACTTGACTCATAAATAACCATCTCATCCATTCATCATTTTTGTTGCCGTCCTATGGATTTGCTATAATGGATTTGCCCAAGAAGCGCAGCCTTACAATTGCACGCATCAGTCAAGCACCCAGCTGCATTTTTAGGTGTCCACGGCTCTGGAAGGTAAGGAGCTACTGCAGGTCGCATTTGGAAGGAAAACATGTCATTTCTATCGACATGCTTCAGTGAAGAATTTCTTCTACATCATAAATTCAGAAGTCAGAAGATGCAATCATCAGATCATTCATCGCCCCTATTAACTCCGCTCCCGGCGATGGGGTGTTATTGCTCTTAAATGCCTCTTATTGAGCAGTAACGAAGGGCACAAATGAAAAATTGCTTTAGAGTACAATGCATGCTTAGATTATCCAAACTATAAATTCCTCATGACAGCACCATCTTTTCCCCGTGTACTCAACGTGATGGAGAATTAATCCATGATTCAGTCAAGCTCCTAGACTCTACCAGCATATAAATTGTTAATAACAATAAGCAAATAATTAATTTCCTAAGTGATGGTACAGTTACTCTAACTTTTTGGTAGGCACTGAAAATATTAATAAGTGAAGGTGATGGGCAAGGCAAAGAATTTTCAGTGATGCAGGAGATCAGAACTTTGTCAAATAACCATCCCCATGATAATGCACACGTGGGCACCCAGGGCTCTGTGGTTTACCAACAGGATCGGCACCTGTGCAGTGCCCCTGTTATGAAAAATAATGGTGTTTTCGTAGTACACACAGCACACAAAAGCAGGAAAATCATGCACGTCTTCTGCCTCTGGATGATAAGCACTCCCGCACAAAAAGCAGATCAGTCTTTGCTCAACTCAGGTAGAAATTGTAGTTTATTCTGGTGTTTTCTAAATCCTACCACCTTCCTACTCTCGGGAGAAGCCGTTCTTTTTCTTGTAACCTTCATGTGCTTCCTCCAACGTGGAACCTTTTCTTTCCTGTACCGTGGTGCCCATGCTCTCTCAATTGCTCATAGAGAAGTAACTCGGAAATGAATCCATCCTTTGGCCACTCGTGCTGGTAAGAGGTCACTGAGATCATATCAGAAAAAAAAAAAATAATGTTTTCAGTTTGGAAATAAATACCTTTTTGACTTTGGGAATGGAGGAGTTTGTTCCTCATATTCTTTCATTCTCCTTACGTTCTCCCCCCACCACAAGTCCTCATTGCATATTCTTTATTTTCTTTTTACCAGTTTTCTTTTGGTTTATTTCAGCCCGAAGAGGAATTCAGAGAAAGCAAGGCAAACCTTGGTCAGCAAAAAATGTTGATTCGAACAATTCCCACCAGTAGCCTCAGGGTTGCTATCCGTGTCTCAAAAATTTCCTCGAGGTTTCCAGCCTTGGGACACCAATGGGACCATTCCTGTTACCTAAAAGGAGAGGAATTCTCACAATTTCAAGGGGAGATTCTCGCTAAGCGTCAGATATTACAGCACTTTGTTTCCTATTCTGAACGTCCTTGTATCCCCTCCTTTATTTTTTTAAATGATTTTTGATTCAGAAATGAATCACAGAGGTGGTAGATCACTTTCTGGGGAAAGACGAGAAGGTGATGAAGTTACATGGTGAATAATAGTAGACACATAACCCAAGTAGACACAGAAGTCATTTTTTTTTCCCATTTCGACACTGTGTGGCATCGTTTTTCTTCAGAGCCTTTAGCATTTTCAGACGAGAAAGGAACACTAAAAGAAACCTCTCACATTAAAATCCAATCCCCAGGCACATTCTTTGGCAAAAAGCAAACCTGACACCAGCACCTCCCAGCAAAGCAAGACCTTGAGCATCACAGGACACGGGGGACACCGGCCAGAAAAACTCAATCCACTCTCGCTAAATGTTGCTGGGATCCTCCTAAAGGAGGGTTTCAGACTGCTGTCAGAGGGAAAAAAAAAAAAAAAAAAAAGAAAAAAAAAAGACATTTTGCTTTCTGAGTTTATCCCACTTCCAGAAGCAGGCTGAAAGGCAGGGCTGAGGATGCTGATTGCATTAGGGATTCCAGACGGTGCCGACGGGTCTCTCTGGGTAAACCTCTTAAAAGAATGAGCCAGGTTCTTCACACATTGTTCCTCCTCATCCATATGCCGACAAGCAAGCTGTGAAGTATTGCTGTTAAGTTTTCGGCTGATTTTGTATTTTCGCATTTTTTACCTCCCTTTGTATATGATCGCTTCCAAAGATGCCTTTCCTAAGACAAAAATAAGTTTTAAAGTAAAGATGATCATACCTTAAAAGTGGCGTGCTTTTGCCCGATACATTTTGATGTCGAAATAACCACCTGGTTTGATATTCTTGCTCCAAATGAATTTTCAGGAACCTGAAATCACGCAAAATTGGGGAAAAAAGAAAAGCACAGCAAGTGTGATCAGATGAAGACGTGGCCAATATTACGGTGACGTACTGCCAGCCCGGACCCTAGGAAACAATTCACAGAGGTTTGACAATAAGTCAGATATTTCTCCATCCCATTTCACGAGCACCACACACACTCACGGAGCCGTAACACCATCCCAAGAGGCTCAGCCTCTAGAACTTTGTAGCAGCATTGGCAATGGGAACAAACTAAAGACCCCAGCTGGCATTTGGATGCTACTTCTCCTTTGCCTCTGCCAGGGAGAGGAAGAGCAGCCCCTTTATTTATTTATTTTGATAGGCAGCATTTTCCCGTAATCAAGGCTTACATTTGAAGCGGCCGGCTTTCTGAAGCATGAAATGGGTACATAAATACAATTCCATGACCTGTAACATCCAATTTCAGCATCTTTCATCGCGCAGCGGCTATCTAGCAGGAAACTAAAGGTTCTCATTTCTTGGGAAGTTAAACGTAAATATTCAAAAGTATTTAATCATGCAAAGTGAATTCCGGAGCCTTACATTTATTTCTGATGTTTCGGTTTATTTGAATAAATCCCGAATGCGATGTGTTGTGGTTTTTTTTCAAAGCCTGGGCATGTGTAGCAAATTGCTTTTTCACCCCCTTTCTCCTGCGCAGACGTAACAGACCAAAGACACCGCTCATCCCCCGGATGGGGATGGGGATGCCAGAGGAAGGGTTACCCAGCATCACAGTTCCCAAATCCCTCAGCTCATTCCTTTCTTCCTTTCTCAAATCTTGCGAAATAAATCTTTGTGTTAAAAAAGGATTTGAAGGAATATTGCCACTGGGGTTCTCTGCAGGAGGTACCGGGGGAAGAGGAACTTAAAGTGTTGTTGTTTGAGGAAGGAAGGGATGGATCCGGGCTCAATTAAACGTGATGCACCAGAGCAATACCATATCACACGGAGAGCTTTCTCCGCAGATCTCATCTCTTGATCTTGCAGAAAAAACTCAAGCAAGGGGCTGGCATCGGTTCATTTTCTTTATTTTTATTTTTATTTTTTGGAGTCAGGAGGATATCAGGTTTTTTGTTTGTTTGGGGTTTTGACCGGCGTTACATTCTCTAAGTGACAGAAACAACATCTTTGGTAATTCGAACTTGACGAATGATGAACTGAGCCTCAGGACTCCGAACAGCATACGAGGGACTTCAGAAGTGCTCGTTCCTCAATCAGCTCCACTCACATGGACTTGATGGCAAACAAAAAATCCTCTGAAGATCCTA
Source organism: Stictonetta naevosa (assembly GCA_011074415.1). Taxonomy (NCBI): domain Eukaryota; kingdom Metazoa; phylum Chordata; class Aves; order Anseriformes; family Anatidae; genus Stictonetta; species Stictonetta naevosa. The sequence continues at coordinate 1,386,903 of CM021729.1, read as the reverse complement.
CCCCTCATCCTGCAGCGCTAATAAAACCACCTCAGCAAAGCAAACAGCACAGTCACCGGGCTCTTTGAAATTCAAGTCACAGCCTAGTCAAAAAGATGTTGATGGAGAAAAATGTTAGTGAGGGCTAACAGGCTACGAGGAGCCACTCCAGCCCTCAATATTATCCACACGCCGTCTGATAAAAGCTTCCACCTCAAGAAGGTGGAAGACGGGGTAGCCTGGGGCGGACATTTTGTGATCCCAGCAGCTTGTGGAAAAAAAGCCAGACAGCTTTTATTTCAACAGAGGTTTTTGAAAAAGCTGAAATATAGTAAGGAAGGATAAAACACCACCTGTCAGCACCTAGAGAGAGGAGGCGATTCAGATTTCTCTTTCAGATTTGAGCTGAATTCCCTCCGTAATGTTCCAGCGCCGCGGTTCCTTCGGTGACAGCCTGTGAAAGCCAACGCTCTCCCGCAACGGCTCTGACCTTTACGGCGCTCGCCGATTTGATTAGGTGACCAGTCAAGTCCTGCTCTTTGCCAACCTTGATGGCCTCTTCGAGAGAGAAACGGGGAGAGGCAGGAAGGCACAGCATCAGCGGCAGCTTATAAAAGGCACACAGGAAAGTCACCTCCCCGGATTTGGGATGCCAGCCTGCAAGACACGTGCACGATGGGCTCTGTGCACCCTGTGCACCCCTCGAGAGCATGGTGCAGCTGGGGGGGACGTGGTGGTAGCAGTCCCTAGTCCGTTCTGCAAGGCCTGCATCCAGGCAGGACGCAGATTTATCATTTCCTCCCCATTTTCAGTAGCAAAGTGTCAGGAGCAAGCCCAAGATGAGAAGTATCGTGCAAATAACCATAATGCTTAAATTCGCATTGTTATCATTTAAACGGGGTTGATTTCAGACTCAGCTCTTGGCAACTAATTCACAGCTGGTCTATTCTGCTCTAAACCTGCTCTTAGAGCCAAGACTCTTTCCCCTCTCCAAGGAGTGGCATGCCCAGTAATTGCTGGTTTATTGCATTTTAATCAGTGCAGGGTTCATCTTCCCTGAATGTATCCAAACGCCTTTAAGATTTCCCATATATTACATGTGTACGTGGGCATAATTTGGGTCCAGTCTTGCCATTTACTTGGACTGAAAGCACTCTGCACTAAATTCAGCAGACAGCCTGATATGCTAAATCTCTCCCTGCCTATAAAATATCATTAATACAGTCACCGGTGATATATTGGTATGAAAGGTCACACGAGTTACAAGTCATTTAAGAATTCGGGGTGAGGCTCTACAGAGAAAGTGTTAAAATAATTGTGCAGTGGCCACACCGAGAAAGCTGTTAGCAAAATTAAAGAGTTATCTCAAGGGGCAGTTCCCACTGAAGTTTGTTTGCTCAGGAAGGATCTACCTGCAAGGTGTGGGTAGGGATGTCCTGGAGGGAGGGAGAGCAGAGCTGCTCTAAAAGCAGCCAGTTCCCCCAGGCTCCTGCCTGGGAATCAGGGAAATTTCCATCGAAACTTCTCTATTTTCTGCAAAATGTTTCAATTTCAATGAATCAGCGTTTGCTGATGAAATCGGGTCAAGGAAGTCGAGTTCATATTCTGTCTTCACAATCCTGTTTAAGAGGATTATTTTCAAAGGTCAGATCCACCTCCTTCATAGGTCTTCTAGATTAGAGAATAATTGAGAGTTGGACCAACATCCACCCTGAGCTGAGCTAAAAGCTGACAGCTGAGCATGTCTTAGCTCTTGAATCTCAGTTCATGGATGGATTGCCTGAAGAGATCAGATGGAAAAAAAAAATCCCTGCAATATGATGTGATGTGGCACCTAATGCTTACCTGCTATATGCCCATCAAACATTAAATTCATCTGCAAAAACTTGGTCAATACCAGGAAGAATTTTACCCCTGGGTGTGCAAGGAGTACAGACCTTGGGCTAGTCATGCCCGCTGGTCAGGAGCATAACGGGGCTTAGGCTCCTGAATTTAGCATGTCACCAGCAGCCAAGTTCCTATATACAGAAGAATCTGAAGCTGTGGCTTTTATCAGGTGGACTTAGACTCTAATCGGATGGATAAAAGCTTTTCACAAGACCTATTCTTTCAGCAAACCTTCAGCATTTGTTATCCAATGAGCTCGTGTCCTGCCTCTCTCCTCCTCAGTGCAAGCAGATTCCAGTCTAAAGAAGATTTCCAGCTAAAGATATTTTCTTTCTGTAGGTAGCTAATTGACTGTGAACGCTAATTCAGTATAAAAAAGTTGGTGACATTTTTTAAAGGAATGACATTTTTTTAAATTATTAAGAATACTCACCCGTTGTTTTTTTCTTAGAATCGAGTGAAGTGGTAAATTTCCTGACAAAAGTAATCGCGTTGTCATAATAAAAAGTCAGAATGGGCACTCCATAGCTCTCTGGAGGAGTTTGTGTGTTAGCTCTTCCCCTTTACTTTGAGGTGAAACACAAATTCCGTGGATTTCCTCTTCCCCCAAGGTAAGCAGATTGTGTCCTGCCAATCCCGGCTGGGTGATGGGCTGCTGAGGAAGCGATCTGGTTGCTTCATCCCTTTCCTCCAAATTTTCAGAGGTCTGCAAAAGAGATAGAGCATGAGATGATGTGTAAGCAACTGTTAAGGACTTCAAGAGACGGCCTAGGAAAATGGTAGATTATCCAGCATTAGAAGCTCTAAGATCAGAACTAAACCACTACATGTTAGATGGGGGACAACACCTGATGGTGACAAACGAGGAGAACATCGTAACGTGAGTTAGTTATAATAACTGTGATGTGATCATTTTGCTGGCCGAATGTGGAAAATCAGCGTTCAGCCATCATTTACGTTGCTGTCACAAAGCATTACGGTGTGCACGTGGCACTGAGACCTGCCCTTGCTCGGGGAATTCAGATCCAGCAGCCCAGTTTTCCCACTAGTCCTCATTCTTCACATTTCAATTTAATATAGATGCCCACCAAAAATAAAATCATGAATCACTGAAGTTTTTGCCAAGTTTCCCTTCTATTTCAGTGTTGTTGAAGGAAGACACCAAATTTCTTATACTGCTTCCCCTCTTCTCCTGCTTTCTTAAACCTGTCTTTATGTGGTGCTGTGCCAAACACTTCAATGAATTAAATATACAATAATTAATAAAAATCATTAACACATTAATAAAAATAAATAACTCAGGTTTTACTGACAGCAAATCTGCTATTTCTTTTCCAGATTGTCTGTCCTGGAAAAGCTACATTGCATTTTTCAAAGCCCTCTTTTCCATTTGTCTTCCTATGTTCATTTATTCTCTCCTCCAATAGTTGCTCAGCAGCATCGCCTGCCATTAAGGTTTAATGGACCTGTCCCCATAATAATGGTCCACATCATTTTTTGTCCTTTCCCTAAATGCAGATATCCCGTTTGATACTCCTTGCTCACACAGTCCTCCTCTTGCTTTGATTAAATACATTCAGCGTTCCTTCTCCCCAGCTTCTCACTTCACTTTCTAGGGGGAATTCTCTCATCCCTCCAATTATAATTTTGCACTCAATGTCCAGGGAGAAGTTTTTGGAGATAATATCTCCGTTCTTCCTCATTTCTCACATCTATGGGCATTTAGAAGTCCAAGTATGGAGGCACCAGACCCACTTGACAAGGCTGATCATAAGAAAATTCTTAGAAATAAGAATATTACATAAGAAAACATAAGGACAATAAGAAAATGTTCTAGGCAGTGACTAATAAAAGCCTGGCCATGTCAGATGCCATCTCCCACCTTCTCATCATACATTAAGGACTGCCAAATATTAGGTTGAACAAAATCTGCTACAGTTATCCTCCTGATACACCTTTCTACCACATCATCCCCAAGGGATTTGGGCATGTTTGTCCTCAAAAAGTCCCTCTCTTTTCCACTGGACATGCATTTGTAACATTTATTTATTTATTTATTTTGGTCCCATTTAGCTTCCAAATCTTGTATTTGAGCAGAAAGCAAAATGAAAGCATCATGAATTTTATGTCCTCTTGCCTAAGCTGCACAAAACTTGAGCTGGTTTGGTTCAGTAAATTCATTTTAGTGCATTTAGATACTCATCAGGTTATGCTCTTTTTATCTCCTCATCGAACTGGACGGATTTTTTTTTTCTTAGTTCAGCGGATTTGGAGCGTGGTTAGATCAGCAAAGTAATCGCAAACCTTTGTCACTTTCTACAACTCATTTATCACCATCAAAACAAATGAATATTCCAGTCGTCCTGAACTGACACGTATTAGAGATAATGCCCTTCATAAAATGAGGCATGTAACTAAAGCATTATCACTGAGTGTACAAGAAGTTTGTTTTTCTTCCCAAGACAAACAAGGGCTGCTCCTCGAGGGGTTTGCTAATAAGATTCTGTGGCAGAAGGAGTTGGTGAGGCACAGAGAGGGAGCTCGGCTCTCAGTTCCTCTCTGTGTTGCTAAAGGGACTTTCAAATGAAATATTCACTTGAGTAGCAACCACACCAAAATGTTTGAGATTAATATTTAGGGACGGAAGGGTTGGTTAGGATAAAATAATACCAATAAAAGTTAATCATCTCTGAACCTCTTTGTGAACCAGAAGTTTCAGGTGACATTTCTTCGTATGAAATTCCGAGAGAGAGTGGAAAAGCTTTTAGATCTGGGTGTGTACAAAATTCAGTTCGGTGTAAATCAATTCCATTTTTTTTACATTTACCCGTCACTGCATGTATATCCCATGAAAATTTCATGGGCAGACTTTTCCCTCTTGAAATCTGTGATAAATTCTTTTCGGTGCCATGTTCCTTACTGCCACTGATGGGTTCCTCCTGCAATAAACCTGCCGTTGGAAAGCTGCTTCAGAGGGGGAAATGGTGAAAAACTTTCTAATTAAAAAGAAGCTGAATTAATCCATTAACAAGCCGAATTACGCCTGTATCACCCATTTGGCTCAAATAACCATCTTCATCTGGTGCTTTTGGTGTTCACATGTAAATGAAATGATGAGGAGGATTATTTCAGTCTAATTTTTCATTTCCAAATGTCCACGTAAAAAAGACACCTGCCCATTGGTAACTGGTGCTTTATGCACTTATAAATGCAATTATTGGTAATTAGTACTGTATGTACTTAGGTACCGACAGCTTTATGTGCTACAAAATGACTGAAAATCAGGTCATTTACCCGGGTAAAAAACAAAATAGGTGACTAATTCTAGGTATTCAAAGAGCTGCAGTCTGTTTTAGTTTCTTTCTCTTCTAAATAAAACTTCTCTAACTGTCATGGCCCACCAGGGAAAGCCTTAAATATCCTTGTGGATGCTTATTAGTTTTTAATATGTCACCTAGGCATAGAAGAAAGGGATTTCAAAATCTGCACAGCAAAATGCAGATGAAAATTAAAGAAAAAACATGATGACTTACAGGGTCTTTTATAGGTGAAAAAAAATGAGAACAAACCCAAAAGCATCTCTCTTGGCTAACATTTATATTTAAATTAGTGTAAAGCTAGAACGAGTCCTCCTGATTACTCTGAAATCATGACATAATACAGAATCTGGCCCAGGTAAAAAACAAACAAGAAAACAAACTCACAAGAAAATAGAAATAAAGAATTTTCACTCTTAATATCAACTTAAGAACTGAAGCCGGTACAAGAAAAGGCTGGGGGGGGGGGGGGGGGGGGAAGATAAATATTGAAAAGACTTTAAACAAGGCAATTTTTTTACTTGTTGAAAGTCAGATGTGTGATTTGGTTCCCTTCCAGTAGTGATATTTTAAAAAAAAATTGTTCTGCATCCAGCTATGGTCCCCCGACCACCAAGGTACCAAGCTCCTGCAAGTGCACCACCGAATCTTTATTCAGGATGTAGAAAAGCCTGTGTAATCTCCAGGTGTTTGTCTGTGATCCCAGCCTCCTTTTGAATATATACACTATGTCCTCTGCCAATACAAACTGTGACCTTCTGGGGTGGTACACGGAGGAGGATTGAACGAATTTAGGTCAAGAAACCGGCGGTAGCCTTGCATTGGGGAATTCTTTTAGCAGGCACCATTGGGGATGGGAAGCAGAGGTTGCTTGGCATGCCAGTCAGGCCTGGAGACACTGAATTGGCTTGGACAAGGTAAGAATGAAATATGGATCACTGCTCACTTGCTGATGCAAAAGCAGGACTGAGACAGAAGCAGAATAGTTTGTTTGGTTGAGTTGAAAAACCAGGCTTCCTCTCAGCACCCAGAATTTGCATCTTGGCCCGGTCTGATGACAGCTACTATTTGCTGATATAAATGAAGGTAGTAAGGTACATGGAAACACAAGGTAAAGCTAAGACAAACCAACCAAGGACTGATTACTTAATGCAGTTAATCCACCGTCCATAAATGAAGATGCTTTTATGCAAGAACCAAACGTCATTACTCAGTGAATTTAATTTTCCTTTAACCGGCTTTAAATTATGTCATAGGATTAATGGGATCTGATCATTCAGAAGCATAGGCTCCTAAATGTAATTTGTTAGACTAAAAACCATTGTCAGAATACCGTCAGCATTTCCCTTGTTCCAGGTGGTCCAGGTCCTGTCACTTTATCCCTGTTTGCCTCCAAGAAGAGCTTTTTGGGTGGTCCTGTGTTGAGTTGGGCTCGAGGATCCTTGTGGTTCCCTTCCAACTCGGGATATTCTGTGATTGTGGGGTACAACGAGTAACCAGCCCCCAGATGTATTTTGTGCCATGGCTCATGTACCTTGGAGCCCACCCTCCAGTGAATTTCCACTTACCTAGGGACTCCTACGTATGCAAGTTAAGTGGTCCCTCACTCCATCTTCCCTTCTTTTCCTACACCCTCTCTGTCCAAGGGAGCTGAGGCTTGAGAGCAGAGCTTGCCAATAAAGCCTGAGGCTTACACATGTAATATTTAGACATAACACATCATGTAGCATCTGCGCAGAGTGTAGATGTGTGTATGGTTTGTGTGTGTTCGAATAGTACACCACATTAGCTGGTTTAATGAAAAGCATCTCCTTCCCCTACATACCCACAATTTATGTGCAGAGATTTCCCCAAGTTTAGCTGATTTGCTTCAGTTTATAGCGCAAAATCTTCCCGTGGTCCAGCTGTCCTCACAACGCAGTTCTTAAATATTGATGGTTTACAGGCAATTAGCTGTGTATGAAAAAAGAAAAAGAATCTGTTGAGCTTGAAACTGCCTTCTCATTTGAACAGAATCCCTGGCTTTCAGTTTGCATCCACACATGTTGGTTTTTTTCCTAAGATACAAAAAAAAGATAAAATGTAAATGATAAAAGGTAAATAATGATGGATAAATAATGATAGATAAATCATAAATCAACCAATTCGGGTCCACAACAAATTCCGTCCCTACAAGATTTCCAGAAATGGTGATTTGGCTGGGAATACTTGCTGAACTGAGACACAAGATGCTCTACCTCCCCATGCATATCCCAGGCATAATCAAGACAAGTTTCTGATGGCTATTTATTACTGATGTCCATTAGCTGATTACAAAAGCCTAGCGTGGCATCTGTGGTTTTTCTCTGCTGTTGCTGAGCACAAACACAATAGGAAATGTATGCCTGGAACCCCGACAGGCTATTTTTGTTTCATCTTGCAGCCTTCATTCAGTGACAGATAATAGCTGGTTCATCTGCCTACAGCTATTTGCTAAATGAGGATGTTGAAAATGTTTCAACAACGTTCCCATACAGGTCTGGATATACATTAGGGAAAAAAAGTCATTGCAGACAGGAGCTTGTCACCTTACATACTGATGTTTGAGGTTGTTCCATGTTGCTGTGTCATGCAAGATCAGGGAATTATTTAGGTTGGAAAAGACCCATAAGATCATCAAGTGCAACCATCAGTGGATTGATGGATTTGGTGTTCTACTGCCATGTGACAAAATGGCATGGACACGATATCCATACTTTCTGCAAGAACATATTTTCACTTAATATCCTCAGGTGCACCTGAACTTCTCTAATTTGGCACAAATAGGACAACCAAAGCGAAGAACCACAAAAAAGTCAGTGAATCAGCAAGAATCAGGTGTCACCATCAAGAAGTCTCAGTATTATTTATGATGTCCTTGGATTACTGACCTTGTCCATATTTATGGCTGTGGACAGCAAGGAAATAATTTTCATACAAATAGCTGTGAGTGAACGGTTCAGGATTTCCAAGCTGGCTGGAGGAAGCCTTTCCAATTTAATAGGTATTTATTCATCACACTCATATAAACATAGACCTATGTCTGACTTTGGTGAGCAAAGGAATAGAAAAAATGTCATTTTTTTCCACCAAAACTTCTGGAGCCACCCTTTAGAGATCCCAGTGGCAAACAGCAGGTTCTTGTTGGTATCTGCCATTCGGGAATGATGGGGAGAAGCTCACAGCAATTTTCTCTTTCCCTGAATTCTTCCCTAAGGTTATCTTTTCAAGGGGCCGTGATTATTCCAGTGAAGACCTAAGAAAAGAAGAGGAGAGAGCTCTTTAATTGATATCCAAGGTGACCTTTGGGCAACTTGGCTGAGAAAATTCCACAGTAAGAAGATTCTTTTTCTGCTGAATCGGTTGAAAATGTGAGCGCTGCCCCAGAATTAAAGTCTGGGACGGTAAAGCAGAAAGCATGCATCATTAAGAAGCACAATATTCCCAGAAATGACATGTGCTAAAGGCAATCAGAGCCAGAAAGTTGAACGAGCCATTTCACCAAGTTCTCCCTTTTATAAATCCAAATTGGAAACCGTGGTTCTGAAAAAATGAAATTTTAGCTTTTAATTATTTATTAAAGGAACCGTGTAGGGCAGTTTTTTTTTTTTTTTTTAAAAAAAAAAAAAAAAAAAAAAACACAATGTTTTAACCTGAGGTTTTCAAAATAATCCAGATATAAATTCTGATGGAATTCTGCATATTTTTGGATCCTAACTTTTAGATTTCTTTGAAAATCTTTGTCTACAAATGTTATAGCTGGAATGAAGTTAAAATCAAACGTATGTTATTTTGCCCGTAGCAGAAAAGTCGGAAATCCTAATGATGTCAGCCTTGTTCAGCTATAAGGATGTACCTTAATTCCCACATTTCAGTGAGAGCAACCAAGGAATGAATCCAGGAGCCTTGGGGAAAATCTGGATTTGAATAACACACTTTCACCCCTGCAAAATAAATAAATAAATAAATAAATATACATATTTATATATAGTTTTGAGCACAAAAAACACTTTTCATCATGTAGAAATCCACTGACAAGCTCGAGTGCCTGGTCACGACCTACCAAGTATTATCAGTTAAGAACTAAAATTGATCAGAATTTTTAAAAAATGTGCCCTGGAGCATTACGGTTTAAATCTGATGCCCAAATATTTTATCAAACAGAAGTATGGCACTCCTGCTCTTTGATGTATAGCATAACCTGATTTGCTATTCATGAAATTTTTTCTTCTTGTTGAGAATCTTAAGTTAAATTATACAATATTATATAATATTTTATATAATATTTTATGTTGGAAGGACCTCTGAAGATCACCTAGTGTCAGACCACACACTCCAAACAGGGGCAATTTTAAAGTTAAATGGGGTTGCTTAGGGAAAACTGTTTTGAGTACGTCCAAGGATGGAGATTGAAAAAAAAAAAAAGAGGAAAAAAAACAGGAATAAAGGAAGAAAGGACAATGGAAATAATTGGTAAATCCTCAAGTACTAGGATATTTATGAAATAAAACACTCAGAATGAATCTTGGGCATGGGCCATGTTCAGTGCTTCAGCAGATTGTGCTGAAGCTGCTCCTTCCTGCCCCCAGACCAAGGAATTGGTTGCACCTGCAGCAAAGAGATAAATCAGCCCAGTCGTACCAGAGACGCTGATAGCACCAGGAGCTGTGTTGCATCCTGACTTACCTGCTGGCTCTGGGCATGACCGCTCTCCACTACATCCCAGGAAAACTCCTTTTCCTCCTCCTCCCTCCTCGTTTTCCCCATTTCACAGGTCAAGGAAGGAAAAATACCAAGACCTTTGACACAGTTCACGTGATGGAGAGGGAAAATATTCTTCGTAAGGGGCCTGAATAAAGGCAGGGTGCTTCAGTAATCAAGATATGGGATGAAGATGGCTCGAACGAGGATCTGGGACGTGTTCTGCAGAAATGAGTGGCAGGATTTGGACACATCCTGGATGTGAGGAGCTGCAGGTCACAAAGAAGATGCTGGGTTCCTGGCCTGAGCGACGAGCAATACCGGGCTGCAAACAAGACTGAAAAAGGATAATGGTATTAATAATGTGAATAGTAATGGCCCCAGCTTTGGGATTTAGTTATATTTATTACCTTATATTTATCACCTTTCCTTCCCCTTTGTTTTTGCATGCATATACTGGTCAGTTGAAGGTCCGAATAGGTGGCTTCTTTTTATTTTGGAGCAGTTGAACAACCCAGAATGGTTTCAGCAGTTGTTATATCTTCATTAATTAATTCTGCGAATAATATTTCCATAAAGTTTCAGATAATAGAGCATTTGTGGGGTTTTTTCTCTGCACCATTTATCTTCATTTATAGGTATCTGACAGGTCAAGCAGTTTTCAGTTGGTTTTAAATGACTTTTAATACATGACTAAAGATGGCAAATGATTTTTATTAGGATGTGAGCCCGTGTAAGGGGAAAAAATAAAATGGTAGCCTTATAAAACACAATTAATCCACTTTGAATATCCTGGATATATTTATTTTTGACACGTAACGTGGGGTATGTACACTGCCAGAGGAGGCACTCTCTGCTTTATTTGCTTTCTAACGTGATGCATTTCCTGTTCTTAGATATAAGAACATATGCAAATTGACATATAGAGCTAGTTTAATTAAAAGAAATTTTAAATGAAATGACAAAACTCCTGATCATACACAAAAAGAAAATACATTGCTAGCTGAGGGAAGAAAGCCTGGTTATTACAGAAGTGAACTACATGCTTTTATAATTAAAACAGTCCCACAAAGGACTGAAAAGGGTTAATTACATAAATCTGACCCAAATGAGAACACCTGCATTTATAAGGTAGGAAATAACTTTCAGATCAGCTGAAGACTAGAAGCTCCAAAGCCCTTTGCTTTACTTGCAACACAAGAAGATATCCAGCATTTGTCTAAGATCCCATTTTCTCCTCTTTTACCTTCATTTCTTTTCTCCTGACATTTTGAAAACTTTCTTTTTACTCCCCAAATATTCGACTGCTCGGATACTAAATTAAATGTAGTTTATTGCCCTCAATGCTTAGGTTACCGTATATATGATGTATATTACACAGATACAGTATTTGTAGGGGGTTATATGAACTCAAATAACAAAAGCAGCTGTGATTTGTGGAAGACTTTATCTATATACAAATCCCAGTAAAATTCCAGACGCAGGGGCTTGGGTGCATTTTATCTGAACTAAATTTCTTTACCCATCTCCAAACCACACTCTTAGCATTGAAAAAAAAATTTACAACGTATTTATTCTGTTTACTTTCTAACCCATCATTTATACTGATTTCAGGGTTTTCCTGGGCTTGGACGAGGGAGATATGTTACCTCTTCCCTTATCATTAGCTTCCAGGCAGCGGTAGTGTGTCTGCAAAGTTTTCAGCACTCTATCTACTTAGAGAAAATTCGTCGGTGAAGTTTTCTGGCCTGTGTTTTCTAAACAGGTAGGCTAGGAACTGATGTGGTTCTTGCAGGCCTTCAGGTCTGTAAATAAGGTGTTGAATAGAAGATATTTATTTAGGAGAATCTCACAGACACGCATGCACTCCAGGATACAGATAGATCCACTTCCACTGCAATTAAAATATGCACAGAGACACCTTTCTAGTGATCTTAGAAGAAAGGCGTGTATTGTCTGAATATCGAGCTAGGAACAAAATTAACCTGACATTTGTATTTGACAAGTGAGTTAATGCTGTGCTAATCCCCTTTGGGACGCCACAATTTTCACCTGTCAGAGATGTTTTAGTCCAAAGGGAGTAGCAGTCCCATCCCTTTCTGTTCCACTTGAGCTGGAGAAGAGAAAAAGAAAAAAAGAAAAAAGGACAAAAGAAAAAAAAAATGAAAGAAAAAAAGGAAAAAATGAAAAAAGAAGAAAAAAATTGAAAAAAAAAAGAAAAGAAAAAGAAGTCACATGTTGTAACATGTCTGTCATTATGTTCTTATCATTCCATGTTTAGGATACCCATTTTTGGGGAAAAGGGGCTGTGGAAGGCTTTGCACGTCCCTGTGGATACCTTGAGAGGAGAAATATCTGCCTGTTGAGAAGGTAAAAATCTGCAGCAGCTGCATCCTGCCAAACAGCAGGCTGAGAAGTTTCCCTCTCCAAAACTAAGCAGGTGGGGGGCTGGGGTATTTTATTTTTTTTTTAAACACAGATATAAATAAGTTTCACTTGAGACTTAATTGTTAATTAGTCCACTTTAAAACCAGATATGTTAAATTCATTACGGCGCTAACCCAGTTCGAGATGCATTAGTATTCATCTTCCCTGCTTAATCACTCCAGTATTCATTTAAAATTCTCTCAGTAATCTAGTCTGCAAATTTTCGAGTTGATGGAAATGTCAAAAGCAAAAGGGAGAAATGTCTAATTAGCTGAGTACCTTGCTTGTTGCGATTTCTTGGCAAATAATAAGAGGACTTATGTAATGCTTGCTGCAAGAGGGTGCGGTGTTTCATAGAGTCTTTGAATGAAACAAAGAATAGCTCGTGATGACTGGTTGTCTGGGCAATGGTGAGTGCGTTTTTTCTGTCTGTGGTATAGAACCATAAAATCTGAGTGGTTCTAAGATTCAAAAAAGGGGAAAAAATGAAAAAAAAAGAAAAAAAAATATAGTTTTCCTATTTCAGATTGCTAAAAATAAATAAATAAAGCTTGAATTGACTAAAGTGAAATGGATTTTAGTTTTTTTTTAATGAAAGAGGTTTTTTTGTTTATATTAGGCCCCAAGGATTGTATGCAAATTGGCTGTGGCAATACCTAGGTGAGGCTGTGTAACTGTTATTTTCGCATCTTGTCACCGGATTCCTTCACTGTGGCTAGCTTTAAATGAACGTGTAAATTAAATCCGTCTTTGAGTGCCGAAGATCTTCAGGCAGGAAACGCTGGATTTGTTTGGGGAGGCACAAATTATTTATAAGTACTAATCAGCGCTAGCCACTAATGAATTCTGCTTTTTTTTTTTCTCTCTCTCGTTGCCAGATGTTAGTCAAAGTCTAAAGTTCCTTTATTTTCCTTTAATGAAATTACTAAGCAAACATTCTGGAGAAAGAAAATTCACAACCTCATTAAACAGGAGCCACGGCCCTTTGCCATTTCCATTTCTGTTCTGCCTGGAATTCGGATGCCTGCCGTTAAAATGCCAAAATTCATCACAAATTAAACCACCAAAGAATGCAAGATGCTACAGTTATTTTCTTCTCTTCATCAGAGAAGTGTTGAGATGTTTTAGACACCAATGTAAAGGATTTTTAATAGTGATACTGTGCATCAGGGTAACTGTATCTACTAGAAGTGACATAACGCAAGCAAAGGTAGGAAAAAATGTGTTAATTCACATCCCGACAAGCACAAAGAAGTTTGAAGAGCTGATTTCCCATTGCAATCAGCTGGGTTCCTGTCCTAGGGAAAGGCTAAAGACTGACTAAGGATGTTGGAGTAGAAAAAGATGAATAGAAAGAAAGTAAAAAAAGAGAACGGATGAGAAAAGGGTGAAGGGTAATGAAAAGTGAAGCAGGAAATATGGATCAGCCACGAGATATTGGTGATTTTGGTTAGTGACCTTGACATAGCTCACCTGGGACCTGTTTTCAGAGACAGGAGGGAATCTCTTGACTTTCAGAGACACTCAGGAAAGCAGACTGCAACCCAGAATTACTAGGCACTTTTGCAAAGAGCTTCTTTGCTAGCCTGAAAGTGCATCTGTGGGTGGAAAATGTTCTTCCATGCCCCATTTCCATTTCATCTTGATGGATCCCTTGAGCTGCCTCCTGCTTTTACAGTCCTTTCATATCTCCTGGTTCTCCTTGTGTTATGATCTCAGTTTAGTACCTGAACTTGCGATGAAATCCATGAGGAAAGTTCCCTGATGGCTTGGTCGTCTCCTGCTGTAGTCTTAGGGTCTTTGAAACCTATTAAGGATCCTGTGTACACCAAAGATGCCACAGATATGTAATAAACTTATAGAGTGTGGTCCTCTCCTTTGCTAGGGAAAAGGGAAAATAAATAGATGAATAAAAGTCCTTCCAGATTTGTCTGAAAACTGAAAATAAATATAAAAGGGTAGAACCTTATTTGGTAGAAACCTAGCCCCGTGTGCTTCAGTAGAGTTTTACTGAATTAAGTCAAGGGAACAGCTTTGAGAGTTTAAATTACAAGAGATTTTTGAATGAGGACAAGTTTTGTTAATAGAAATCAAGGACTAGTGACTTAAAGTCTGAAAGCCTGCGACACATCTGACCAGATTAATCCCATTCTGCTGCACTTACATTGCAATTCTTTGTGTATGATGGATTTATTATATTGAATTAAAATTCCATGACAGCTTTTAATATCTACTACATTGATCTCTGCATCGAATAGCTCACTGTAAGACACATTTAAATAATACTTTTTTAATTAAAAAAAAAGGTGAAAAGGTTTTGTGTTGGAACAAAATTCCTTAGGAAATGTTCCATAAAAGCAAAAGAAGAACCAAGAAAGTGACGGCAACGTGCATGGTAACAGCTTACAGTAAGAGAGGAAAAAGTAAGTAGTCATTTTCTATTATAAGATATAGAATTTTCAATTAATTTCTTCTTTAGAGAAAGTTAAATAATTCATGATATTTAAATAAATGTGTCCAGTTTAGACTCTGAAAGACCATCTCTGATATCCCAAGTGTATTTATTCTTGTTTATTCCTACGGTAATAGCTTGACTGAAGATCTGCATCGCTGTTGTTGCTACTTACAGGAGGACTAAACCCAAGAAAAACAGGCTGTTGAGTCTGACCTGCTGATTAATGAGTGATAACAAAGCATTATTACAATCTGCGTGCATCTGAATGTCAGCTGGGAGGGAGAAAGGAAGAATCAGCTGGGAAAAATAATTAAGATGCAGTGAAGAGTACACACATCTTTTTAAAAATGAAATAAAATTGAAATTGAAAGCAGAATATGGCTAAAGCTAGAGGCCTAAAAAAGGGAACAATATGAGATGAAGCACAATATTTTTTAGGCTTTTTCTTAAAAGAACAGAAAATTGTGGTGTTAGCCCAGTGGTTTGCTTTTTACCTTATCTTTATATCCTTTTGGGCCCTGAAAGACTCTACTTCTCATACAAAAATGTAGGGCAGCTTGCCAGAAAGTTGGGTTCAATCTCTTTGGAGAAGTCTTCAGCCACAGCTCATGGGCTCCAGCCTCTCTTCTGCCTCGGCATTACGTGGGCGCAGTTACAGAAAAAGATTTAGGGCAGGAAAAATGTGAAATGCTTCCATTTTGAGACTGTATATGTTTTTCAGAACTGAAAAATACACAAAATAGTAGGAGATAATAGGACGGAATGCTTCGTAAATCCTTCAGGTCTATAGAAGAAAATCCCCACCTGCTGTCCCAAATCATTTCCATCAACTTCAGGGTGAATCCCTCAGTGTATGACCACAAAGAATCCAGCCCATAATGTTTAACCAACATGCTAAGGACCAGTTTTGCTGAGCAGACTTAAAAAATCTCACTGCAGGGGATGTCGTTTGTGTTACGCTACTTGATGGCACAGAAATCCTACAGAAAACGTTTGCCTGGTTTTGAGGGTGAAAATGATCATTTTACCCAGGTCTTTTCTACAAGGGAAAGAACAATGCACAAAAAATGTTATATAGCACAAAAACATATATATTTTTTTCCTTTCCAAAAGGAAAAAAAATGTGAATCTTATTCATTTCTTCCTGGTTTTTTATTCTTTCCTTTTTTTTCTTTCCAAAAAATGCTATATAGCACAAAATAGCACAAACTTCTGTTGCAAAAAGAGGCTCGTGTTTATTTCTGTGCATAAGGAGAGAGGGATGAAGGTGGAGAGAATTCACCACCATAAAACCCTAGAGATGGTGGTTTGGGTAAGTAAATTATGGCATTTGGCACAATGGGAAAATTAAGGGATTTAATGTCCAGCATGAAGTGAAATAGAGATTTCTCAGAAAGTCTGAAGAGGACATATAAATCCATTTAATACTGGAAAACAAGACAGCAAGAGAAATACTAACAACTTACTTAAATATTAAATGAATGAAACAACCCTTTGTAGCCACTTACATTCATGTTGTACACCAAAAAGTTGGGTGCTTGGAGTTCAAGAGGCGTTTGGACAATGCTCTCAGAGATACAGTTTGATTTTGGGGGGGTCCTGCGTGGAGCCAGGAGTTGGACCTGAAGGCAAGATGAGTTAGAAATGGGAGAACTTATTTAGGCAGCGGTCTCCTGGGTCTCCCATTCCCACCCAAGGACATGAGAGAAAGAGAGAAGGTGTGGCACATTTTTTTGTTGTTGTTGTTGTTTTTCAAACCACTAAGGTAAAATAATGGTGCTTAGGCTACTGGTGTGTTGAGATCATCAGTGTTTGTGTTGTCTCGTGCTTTTCTTGGGATTTCCTGGGTGCGTCTCTCCATCTGCTGGCTCCTATATTTAGGCTGCAAACATTTGTTTGGGTGTTCAGAGGGCTCGGACCTTTTGGTCCTGATCCATGACCAATGCTCTGAGATGCTGCTGCCACGCTAATTGTAGGTATGTTACAGAATATGGCAGCATAAACAAATTTAACAGAGCTGAACTATCGCTGGAGAATTAAAATAGCCATCTGTCGTAACAGCACAAAGCCAAAGTCTTTCCAAAACAGAAAAATAATGTGATTGTACTTGCATTTCACCAGTATTTTAACTGCTGCTAATATTAGTATAAGCTAATCAATGCTGAGCACATAACGTCTTAATATCCCTGTTATTTAGCAGAAAGGCTGTTCTCTTATTTAACAGCAGCGTGAGCTAACGACCAAATATTTCTGCAAGTCACTAAATGTTGCCCCCAGAATTACCCCTGTGACCCTCCCAAGCTCAGAATGGCCCTGCTTACAAAAAATGTTAGACTTCATTGATTCCACGACCTCGCAATTTGTTCCTTGTGTGCAGAACGGAGTTCCTGGGCGTTTATGTGAACCCGAAGAAATAGTTGCATTGTGGTTATAGTTTTTAACCGCGTGATTTTTAATTTTTTGAGTCTTGTTTTTCCAGTGTAGAAGGCACTTACTCCATTCTTTCCTTCACATGATGCATTGGATGCAGCGTGCTGAGAACAGAGACGTTTCAGAAGCCTGTCGGTGTAAAATCCACCTCCCTCGTGTTCCTGAGACAGACCCCAAATGGAGCAGGAACACCCATGGATACGGGTGTGCAGCCTGAAGGGAGGATCCTTTGACGTCTTCTGCTTCCATGTCTCCTAAAATGATCCAAAATAAATAAATTAGCACCAGCAAAGCTCTCTCCTCCTGCAGGAAAATGTGCTGGAGGAGGAACGGGAGAGGTCCAGAGTGGAAGCAGCAGCCCAAGCAGCCTGGGTTCATCCCCTAACTGAAGCCCCTATGCACAGGAGGAGCAGAGGCCGTTCGGTTCCTCCGAGCAGAAGGAGCTTGACCCTGACTGCCTGAAGCCCATCAGTGTTTCAAGCACTGAACGAGGGCCGGGCCATGTATGGGACACATTTTATCACACTCTCCCCCTTACTCCATGTTTCAGCTGCCTGTAATGTCCCCGTTGCCTTGCAGGGAGTTTCCAAACACTGTGCTGACAGCTTTCAGCGGGCGGCTTCAACAGATGGACAAATCTGCGAGCAAGACGATGCTCACATTTTTCAAAATTATAGCATAAAGCAGGGTAGGAAGAATAACTTGTCTTACACTTTCCCAAGGCTAGATCTTCCAAATGAATTAATTCCCTTTAGGTCGCCAAGCTCCAAGCACACTGGAAATCTGGTGAAGAAAACTCTGATCTACTTCCTCTTTTCAACTCTAAATAAATAAATAAAAAGAGGGACCAGTTAACAGAACAGTTGTTACAAACAGATGTTTTGAAATGTAGACAGTGATTTACATAAATTCATATTCAGATTCCTCGGCTTTTCTCTACCATAAACAAGAAAGTTTTTTGTCGAGTGCCCAGGGATAGCTTTGTTGTGCCGGGTGCTAAATAAACACAATTTGCTGTGCTGGTGGTTGTTTGTTCCCTTTCCACGGGCTGCTGGAGGCTGGTACGTGGAGCACTTTCCTTCGAAAATCATTTCGTCTGAAGGCTCTTTTTGAGCTAATTGTCCGCAGTCTCTGAGAGCTGGAAGAAATACAGTCAGGAGGAAAAGTTCCTAAACATGCATGCAGCCTGATTTTCCAGGAAGGAAAAGCATCCAGGATATGCATTTTTGGAGGCACCATTTGACTGCTGTATCACTATATATCCCATAAACCCATTGAACATGTTAATATCTAGTAAAGCTGTGAGTTTTGGTTTCTTCCAAAACCTGGAGCATGCATTTGTCCCTAGCAGTCTCTGCTAGGAATCAGACACCTGGATGTTTGCTATGATGAGAATACTGCACGTATATTTATGTTACTTTCACACTCACATGTAAGTCGTTAAACAGACGATGCTCCTTATGGTATTCATTAAATTTCCACCTTAGTATGCATAACCTCATCTCCCACCCGTTCTTCCCTATCCTGATGTTATCAGTGAGTTACAACGGGCCGTTAATATTCTGAAATGATTTGATGTAGAAACCAAATCCCACCCCAGAAAAAAATAATAAAGCCTTGTTTACTTATTACAGACACCATTCTTTCTGCTTAGACCCTCTTTTGCATTCCTGGAAGGACTGAGAAACGGAACACTAAACCACTCCAGAAAGAAAGGAGGCTGATGAGTTACAAGACTAGGGCAGGAATTTACAACCTCGTGAATCTTTTCTATACCAGAACTTTGGAAGAATTGGCCTTTTTGCTTCCGAAATCCCTGTGAGGATAAAACAAATGCAAACTGATGTATAGATTGGTTCTTATTTGGGCTGCTGTTGTCCTTAAATTCATTTTTCCAGATTCTGCTTCCTTTTTTTTTTTTTTTTCCTCCAGCAATCTGAGAACAATGGCATCATGAAACAGCCCGGTTCACAACAATGTATAAAAAGGCTCATTAAAATGCAGCCTCGTTAATTACTTTTGAAATTAAGTTATACTGGCTAACGCTACCTCGGCGCTTCAGATTCTTCAGGCATGCATAAAAGAAAAGTTATTATCTCACCTCCAGAAAGCATTTAAATAATAGTATCAGAGGGAGGCTGACACCAAACCCTATAAGAGATACAGGGGGAAGCAGAATCGGTACATACACTTCTTAAATAGGTACTACTTATTTAAATAGGTACTACTTATTTAAATAGGTACTACTTATTTGTCAGCCCGTGCTTTTATCCCATTTGCCATCCCTTTACCAGCTCACGAGGCAGCTCCCTGTGTGTATCTGTATAAAATGGATCATAATCATGACCTGGCTGGGGTCAGAAAGCCCTGAGCATCCTGGGCTGAGTCCAGCGTTGATCCTGCTTGGAGGAGGAGGTTGGATGGAGACCTCCTGAGGTCCTTTCCACCTGCTGGGCTCTGCAATTCAGGGCTTGCAGCTCTGCTGTGGAGCAGGACAGGAGCGGCTCAGGATGAGAAGCATCACTTGGATGTAGGAAGCATCACTTACTGTAGGAATTTTCCAAAATCAGATTGCTGAAGGAAGAGGAGTTCTCCTTTTTCTGTCTGTCAGGTCATTAGCTCTAAGCTCTTCTCATTATCTAGCTGGTTTTCCTACACAGTACACTCCTGTTGTGATTTGGCTCTTTTAGCTTTTAAATACTGGCAGATTAGGTCTCAGAAAGACTCCCCAAAAGTTTTTGTGCATCTGTAACATCGGGTACAAGTGAAAAATGTGGGATATTTGCCGTGCATCTTTGGTTTCCAGCTTCAATACAACAGATTCACAAAGATTCGTTGTTTCTGATGATTGGTGATCGACTCCGATAACTGCGGTGAAATACTCGTTAAATTGTTTTGTGTCAATTTTCAAAAGGATTTTGGAAAAATGCTTTTCAGTGTAAGTATTTAGCGTGGCATGCTTGTATAATTTAATGGTTATACAGACTAATCATATGACATAGTGGCAATCAATTTGTTCTAAAGGTTATACCTAGAACAATTACCAAAAATACAATTGGAAATTATCTGGAAATGCATTATCTGGAAATGTCTGGCCTCATGACACTGAGAGATGAGCATGCCCATTAAAAACAAGGTGCTTTGCCAGCTCCTTGACGTACCAAAACGGCTGCACGAGCATCCGCCAGGAGCGCCGCATGCCTACTGTGGATGTGGCAGATGCTGAGCTGTAACTAATGCTTCCACCTAGGATTTCATCGGGACACTTCACATAATATATACCCTCCATTTTCCAACCACATTCTTATACCCTCATGCTGAAATACATCGCTAGAGTGATGGTACTTGGAAATGCACATCGCTGGAGCGAGCCTTTTCTCTTCTATTTCGTGCCAAACACGGTGTCTTACATGTGCTCCACATTTGTCTGTGCCAAGGAAAATCATAACTAAATCGTAACTAAAAAAAAAAAAAAGAGGTTATTTAGAAACACCACATGGACTGAAGACATGCCTACGAGAGATAAAGGTGTTAGGAAGCCTCGCTGACCTTTTAAAAAAATATTAGATTTCTGTTTTTATTGGAAGAAGCTGCGCTGGCACAAGGACATAGGAATTCAGCCAAACCTTTTAAAATGTTATCAGCGTTAGGCTACTTCTGAGCAACGGCAGAGTAGCTTGCAGCCTTATCTCTGTCTCCCTCATGTAAATTTACATCGGTGCACAGGCCACGCTAATTATTTGTTTCTTCTTGGTAAGCCCCCAGCATATTTAGTATTTTGTCTGCTAAAACTTCTAAAAGGCACAGCTCCCAACCCGAATGTATGCTGGTGTTATGCTGCCGCTGCTCTACAGAGCTGGTGTTTCAGCTAAGAGTCTCAATAAGACAAAGGTTGAAATCCCAACTCAGCCTTTTGGCAGGGTTGTGGGTTGTTTCCACAAAACCCCCAATGTGTGAAATGAGACAGAAGTTCCCATTTTCTTCTGGGTTTTGTCAGTTTTGCTTACCAAGAATATTATCTGGGGACAGAAATCTTCATTGCACTGCATGGTGGGCTGTCAGCACCGCTACTTCTTGAACTCCTGGATCTAGGAAGAAACATTTTGCTTTTCAGAACCTGGAAGAGATTTCATTCTTTAATTTGCAACAAGTAGGGGAGCTGCCCAGAGTTAGAGCTCACCCAACATCCAGCCAGGGCAAGCTACAAGAAAAGAGGGAATCCCCCCGGTGAGAGTCTGCTTGGTCTTTTTGTAAAGCAGTTTTAATTATAATGAGCAACACCAGTGTTATTTCCTTAAATTATCTCAGAGAAATGTGGGACCCATTTTTTCTTATACGGGAAATTTACATTTTCTCAATTGGTGCAACTAAATGTGTTCAGGCATATCATAATACACTCCTTTAAAAAAATCTAAATGTGAAGTATTTTACTTTTATCAAACCATCAAATTCTCTTTTGAATTAACTACTCCAAAATTTCTGACTTTAAAGATGTATGAATCTAAGAACATTTCTGACTCACTGTCTTGAGACATACAAGTACATTTTCCTTTCTTACCTAACTTGTTCATTGACTTGCTCTATTGTAGGCTTTCAAAAATGATAGAAGAATGGTATGTAAATCAGAAAGGTTGTCATTTATGTGCAAATAGTTGAGGAAAAGGTGTAAATACATACACGTGGCACTGCTGCTGAATTTTACTGGATCAATAGAGCTATCATGTACTGCCAGAGGCTTCTTTCTAGCAGCTCCAGGCAGGTGGGACTGTTAAGGCATTGTCTGACACTGAAAGAAATTGATGTTTCCTCTGGCATTTCCCGAGCTTCTTATGAGAGGCGGTAGGAACCATGCTGCTACAGGTCTCGAAAGGTTTTGAAGGCAGGATGCTCTTGCACAACTGTGGACATGTCCTTAAGATGCTTAAACATTAGTGCTGAAAGAAATGGACATGGTAAACATGTTAATTCAGACACACTGGTTCATATTTTCTGTGATATTTCTCTTGGTTATTCTTTTATACACTTTTCTGTTCTTTTATTTGCCATTTGTGAGCCCGCATATTAATGAAACTTTGCACGGATCTTTGAGACTGCTGCTGCTGAGTGGAACACACGAGCACTAATTCCCATGCAAACCGAGGCATTCAAAGAATTTGTTATTATTCATCAATCACCATTCAGCATCTACCTTCTTGTTTGAAAATGTTTACCTTGTTCAGAGAGAAGGGAAAAAAAACAATGCAAAAGGTGATGCCTCGTAAAACAGAAACAATGAACGCATCTCCAAACCACCTCAGGCAGAAAATGGAGCTTTTGTAGATCCACAACGCATACACACGCAGCTGAAGATTGGTATGGTTTGTTCTTAAATGCTTTGCAGAGGGGTTAAATCCAGGAGCAGGTTTTACAGAAAACAAATTTTCCAGTCCCCCGTTAAACCTGGGCATCACAAAATGAAGGCTTCTCTATTATTCACAGCTTTCACTTAAAAATACTGAAATGTACAGTTAATACTGTTTCTAATAATCAACTAGCAAGAAACCAGGTTTCAAGCATCACTGAAAGAAATTCAGCACGAGAAGTATGATGAAATTTGGTAAAAATCACTGCTGATAAATAAGATGCTAGCTGGGCTTTTCACTATGAAGGTTTACTTCTGTGTTGGGTTTGTTTGGCTTTTTAAAAAATATATATATATGTATATATATTTTTTCATCAAATCTGAAATTTCAGCCAAGTACCATGTCAAGAATCAGGAACCTGATAAAAGAAACGTGGAACTACAAACATTTTTGAAAGCTTTTCCTTAATTCTCATGATAAGATTTAGTTGGTAGAAGTTTGTAGTGCAACATGACGTTAAAGCTCTATGAGAAACAAAATCCCAGAACAAAGCCAGAGATTGCCTAAGAGTCACTGTAAAATAGCAGTGGGGTGATGAAAATGTTTACTTTCCAATAGTTCAGCACAGCTTGTACCCAGGGAGTGCTTGTCACCTACAGAGATCTCATCTGCAGGAGGAATCACACAACCAGAGAAGGTAAAATCTTAAAAGGATGCCAGGTCACCTAATCTCCCACCTAAAATGAAATCATTTTCTTGAGGAGGAGTTGCTGATATTTCATCCTCTATACCTTTGCTAGGATTTTTTTAATCCTTTATATTAGGATTTTGACCATTTACTTTATGACTGTTTCCCAGACGCATCTTGCCATAAGCAATTTTCACTCAGTCTTGTGCCAATGCAGGAGCTGAAGACTGACAGACTGACTTCCCATGGGATGACAAGTCTAATAATCTTCATTTATGCCTTCATTTATCGCTTCTATAGCCATACATCTGTCTGTCCTGGATATCAAACATGACAGTGGTGCCACAGAGGGAAGGAGAAGGGAGTCCTATTGGCATGATGATGCAGGGAGGTAAGCTTCTCACTGTGCTGCTGGCATACGAAACACGTTAAGGGATATTCTGAAATACCCTGATAAAGAAAAATCATGCTGAAAAAAAAAAAAAGTCAGCAGGAAAAACCCTAAAGGAAAAGGAAAATCCTAAAAAGAAGCCTCCTGTGCTGGGGAATGTGATCCTGAGATCCTGGGTTATGGGCAGAGCCTGGACTGCTGCCACTTGATAGAGGAAAATGCCTCCTTGGTACCTGAGGAGAAATCTTCAGAACATGTTTACTCTCAACTAAAAACCTATGAGTCACCTTTGCAGGCAAGTCTGAGTGGATTGCCATTATTTACAAAGAAAATTACATGCAAATTTTCTGCAGACCAATTGCAATTGCATTACAGAAGCATTGGATGTAACTATTTACATCTAGCAGGAATATCCCTACCCATAAACTATTAGTTCTTAGGTACTGGCAACACTGTCAAGCCATCTTTAGGAATTTATATAATTATTGTCCAATTCATTAATAGAAAAGTAGCTTAAAAATCCAAAAGGAATTTGAAAACCTCATTGAAAGCATAAAATCAAAAAGCAAATATTTAATTCACGCTGAAAATATTTTTTCTTCCTTCTTACAGATCTGAATATTGTTCTTATGTCTCTGGAGAAAAAGGAATTAGACATCAGGCTAAAAGTCGGAACTAAGTGTAAGTTTTGCTTGTATTAAAATCAATGGAAAGAAATGTGTACTGCCAGAGGGCAAACCGAGTGGACATCTCTAGCTGCTTTATCCTCCTGGTGTGCCTGTTTCTTCAGACTGAGTGCAAAACAATGAGTGTGATGGGACAAAATTTAAACACCTAATATGCCCAAAGTCAGATTAAATGAGATCCATCTTAAACCTTAAAAAGTTATCCAGCATGTTATTTCAATATTCTGCAGTTCACGGGAGTCTCTTGCTTTTTTATTTCATTTTTCTGCAGTACACAGGATTTTCTTGCTTTTACAGTGCTGCTCTTGCCACTTGACAATACTACGATTTCTTAACAGCCAGTGTGCCGAGACTGCACAGAAAAGCCTATTTTTGATTCTGTCTCTCCCGCAAAACTGACTTGTTAATAGCAGGCAATGTACATTTTGGTAGGTTATGCTTGCAATACATTCTAGAGAGAAAAAAACAAACAAACAAACAAACAAAAACTTAGGACTGGTAAATCAGGATCATAAATACAAAGCTCTATCCCTTCACTGCTTACACCTTCCCCCCAGTTACCTGAAACTCAAAACGGTGTAAAAAAAAGAGTGAAGATAAAGAGAGTCATAGGCTGCTTGTAATTCTGTGGGCATTCCCCTGCAATTCAGTATAGAGAACAGCAGATGGACATAACAATTACAGAGGCTCACTACCATGTATAAATTCCTACTGAAAAAAAAAGGTTTAGCAATATTCTCCAAGCACTCCATGTCTAAATGTATACAATTCTCTTGCAAGAGACAGTTATGTCTAGTCCAAGGCAATACATGCACAAAACTGAAGTGTAGCACCTTCTGGTTACTTACAATAAGTACATTGTTTTCCTGTGTAAGGTAGGTAGATACATACCAAATTCAGTAGCTCTACTAAATTTCCATCTGCACATAGACATTTTTCTTTGCTTCCTTCCCCCATGGGAGACTCAGCAGTGACAAGCAATGAACACAGCCCCCGCTTTAAAATACCTTTCAATTCCCATCAAAGGAAAAACCAGAACCATCCTAATCTTTCTATGTGTTTGCCTAGACATCTATTACCTCACGTAGCTGCCCAGGCAAACTTTTCACGCTCTGTCTGAGCCTTCTGTATGAAGATGCAAGATTAAATACTACAGGTATTAATAAAAATAAAAATAAAAATAATAAAATACAACCCTTCCCTAGAAAGAACATTGCTTCTATTTCAGTAGACTAAAAGCATAGACATACTGCACTACCACCACCTTTACAAATAATTTGGTCAACTTGCTTCTCTTTTAGCTAGATTTGAACACCCTAATTGTAGCTCATCTCATAAACTGTCCAGGAAGGAAAAGACTGGTATTTTATTGGAAAGAGAACTAAGTAGAGAGGAAATGTGTGGTCTTCTAAGCACAACTAATTTCATCTTTCTTAGTAGGCTTTTATTTGTACATGTTTTATGTAACTATATAAATTTCATACACGTAAGTGTATATATATTTGGAGCATTGACCCACAAAAGTAGAAAATAACATTTTATTTCTATTATCAGCAGTGTCTCTGCAAAATGTGTAAACAAGCATCTGTACTTCTGGATAATTAGCAACATTTCCCAGACCTTTTTACTGCAGTGCATGCTAACAGAGGGTTACTGGGATCTGGAACTACTGAACTCACTGTGCCTGTGTCTATTCCAGGAAATTAAATGTCTCCAGGCACAGGAATTTAATTGCCCATATGGTTAACTCTTGGCATGGTCCCTGGCTCAGCTCTGCCAACTAGCCAACTAGCATTTTTTCCCCCAGATTTCCAGGCAGAGTCAGGCAGCTAGCACCAGCCAAGGACGCTTCCCAACATCCAGCTTGCATGAAGTCATCCTATTTTGGAGGCCAAAGTTTCACAGCATAGAAGTACGCTGTTCCACACCACTTGCCAAAGACCAGAGTGTTTTTGAGCACTCTTAGCTTCCTAGTGCATATGTAATGGGGAATTTGGGCAATTTAGCTTTATAATTGAGTTCTGTAGGTTGGGGCGAGACGTGGAGTCCTCCAGGCTTTCTTAGTTGTCTGAGGCAACTGAGGAGGTAGACCCCTGGAGAAGCAGCAGACTAAGTAAACAGTGGACACAGCCAAATCTCACTCAGGACTGCATAAAAAAAAATACTGAGACCTTCAGTACAGTCAATCTGGTCTGAAATTCATAATTAAGTCACAAATGTATAATCATTACTAGCATAACACATAGGCTAGCTGATGATTTACCTGCCTAGAACAACCTCTTGCCTATTTTTCCACAAAAACTTTTACAAGTCTTTGACCTCTCTTCAAAAAGTGAGCTCAAATACGCATTATTAATTTAAACTATGTTCCTCAATCTAAATGGCTATCTGGATTATAATGATAATGTTCCTCAGCTAATGGGAAGGAGGAATCCCTCTGAAAATAACATGGGTAATGTTTTGGAACAGACACTTTGAAAAAGTTATGATTGCAAATATGTTCTGCTGGGACTTCTATTGTCATTCTGTCCTCGTAAAAAGATATACCTAGAATCTCCAGTTTTAGTTTATTCCCTTCAATATCTCCAACAATAAATTTGTGTTTATTCTCAGATAAAACCTCAAGGCTCTTTAAATCACTTGAAATTATCTTTTCAAAACATGTTGAAAAATCTATTGACTGTACTCCTCTACTACAGACAGAGAAGCTGATGTGAATACAGTACCCAAATTTTCAAAAATGACATGTAATAAGAAGCTCTTCTATTTTTCTTTGTTTACTGTGGAAACCCCCAAACAGGAGAGAGAAATTCTATTTCACATTTTGGAAGAGGCAGTACAGGAAACATTCTTCAACTGAAACTGCCAAACCTAATTAGGGAGGTAGTCAAAACTAAACCACTCCTTAGCAGGGATTTGTGAAGATTTTGAGAAATCATCCATGTGAGGTTGATTGCATTTGTCCATATAAAAATGCCTAAAATATGTAACTGGTTTATTTTTCAAAGGTGAAAAAGAAGTGTAATCAGCAAATAGCCCTCAAAGAAAAAAAAGGAAGGCATGCTAATGGAAGGGCCTCCATTCCAAGAGGATTTATGCCTTGCTGTTTCATGTCTTGATTCTATACAGGGTAGATATAGCCTGAGGGATTCAAGCTTGAACTTACTGGCTCATGTGTTTGTTGATCAGGGCTTTTAATCTAGGGTATGTCTACACTGGTTTTAAGTTTAGATTCTGAGTCGCCTTGTGCTTTGAACTCAGTCGAACTGCTGGATCACAGCCTTGGTCATCTGATGTTTATTTTGGTCGCCTCCTTTCTCTCTCTGAATCTAGTTAAAACGTTAGAAGTGCAACAAAGCAGATGAATCATTACCACTCAAAATCGAATTCTTTCCAAATAATAAATACTGCTTAGGCATTATACAGTACATTTGAGAAAGTAAAATGCAATCAGGAGAGGGAGAATAATGTTCCTCTCTCATTTGTAGACAATATAATTCAAAGGATCAGAGCATTTAAATAACACACATTTGTTCTTTACATCTTCTGCCTGTCACAAAAGGTAAGTAAAACAGAAAATAAAGCATGACGTTAGCACAGATCTGCAAACGTGCTCATGGGACTTGGAACAAAATTCGGAACATTCCTTGGCACCCAGGTAGGATTCAGATCACAATAAATCATATTCTGCTTCCACCGCTGGTTAGCACAGAGATCAACAAGGGGGAAAGATGAATTTCCATTCGTAAGCCTTCTTCCAAATACTCCCTCTTGGGAGACACTGTAAGAGGAAAGGATCCTGGTTCTTTTTTGATATTATTCAAAGGCTGAAATTCAGTTTGGGTCCTAAAAGAAGATTAAACTGGGAGATGGGTAACTTGAGCATCAGCTCAGGAGAGGTATCTTCAAAAGATACCAGCCTTTTAAATAGCACCATCCTGATGAAAAATAGAAATTATAGATCTAAGTAATTATTTAGAAGCACTTTATCCCTTCTAACAAATGGAAAACTCTGCAGCTTTTGTTTCCACATCTAAATAATCTCAGAATTTGTGTCTGGACTTAAGCAATTAGGTTTCAGTGCACCTCCTCTACATCTGTGGGTTGTATTAAATACACTGGAAATGTTTTACCGAGTGTTTGTCATTCGTAGTTACTTTGAATATGCTGTTAATTACTGTCTTGCAATTCCCCTTGTTGTTATTCCCAGATAATCAAACCCTTATGTCTTTGTTCCACCCAGCTCATCTACCCCAAAGTTAGCAGGGATTACACGTCTGCAAAACAAATGTGGAAGAAGAGCCTGATACTTGCAGAAAGGCCTTTCAGTTGTTCCTTTCCTCTCAGCAGTGGGGAGGCTGAAAGTTAAAATAAACTCCTGACAGTGTATGAGTGTTTGTTTTAAAATTCAGCAGGTTTTGTTCTGCAAAGACCTCTGATGTAGCAGGTCAGGCCGAGCAGAGAAGTCCCAATTGCGGCCCTGCAAGGATGAGAGACTGATGTGTTTGTGGCCAGAACAAAAGCTCGGTTTTATGTCATTTTAGTTCACCTCTTCAAAATAAAACCTCCAGCACCCTACTCCCATCAACTCTACTGCTTGACTGCAGTGTTGCTGGAAGCAGTACTATGGTACTTCATTCCACTCAAGGTGTTTTCCTCTTCATCCAGGTCTTATTTCAGAGCTTTTGCTGTCTGTGTAATAGGACTAAAACCAATTACTCTCTGCTGGAAAGTCCATCGAGCTCTATGGATGAACAGTGCCAAAGGTAAATGATTATATATTGGATATATTCATACTTTGGTGATGTTACTGCCAGCACCCTATAAACTACGATTGTCTTCTTAAGACTATTATTTTTGTATGGTGACAGTCTTTGGGCCATGAATATCCCACATGTGCATCACAAAGACTCAGTGGGAGCGAGACATGCCATAAGGAAAGTATAATATACAAATTAAATAAAAAATAAATAAATAAAGACTTAATGCAGAGTCTGCATGAGCAAATAGCAGACTGTCTCCTCTGCATGAATATTGCCCCATTCACAGATGGTTAGAGGAAACCAGCTAAAGCTTATTACCTTCAACTAAATATGAATATAATCTCAAATCCTGCATTATAGCTCCAGCAGAACACACGTCCATTATGCCAGCAAATGGAGCTGCCTACCTATACAAATCAAGCCACATAAGGAGAAAAAGAAATTCAGTAGTAAGCCTGCTCTTATAAATTAGGGAGGGATGTCTAAAAACTCTCCAGCTCTGTGGCTGTAATTGATCATGATGCTCTACTGTTCATTTCCATCTGCCCCAAAACAAAGTGTTCGTTAGAAGGACACACATCTCATTTCCCAGATTACATTTCCCACTTAAAAAAGCCAATGCAGGTAATTGTAATAACTCCAGCTCTAATATAAAGATTTTCATCTGAGAATAACCGAGGCAAAGAGCAAGGCTCTTTGTATGGTCAGTTAGAAGGCAAGTGAATACCAAAACGCCCTCGCTACTTGAAACCTACATAAAAGTCATGATCAATACTAATAATTCTAGTGTCAAAGGGAGTTGAGGAAAACAGTAGCATTTTGTGCTGTGGAGCATAAGCAGCCTGCAAAATTCAGTTGGTTCTGCTTTCATTTAACTCATTAAACTAGCACCTTTATGTGCTCATGCTCTTTGAGAGCCTGGTATTTTAAAGAAACTCCAATAGCAGGCAAGAGCATGGCAACATTTTGCATTACACACAGATCAGTAACAGCAATCTTTTCTAATTTACCTGACTGGTCACCAGCAGATTCCTTTGGAAAATGCTCCTTTGGGTCTGTCGTGTGAGATGATGGAGTGCCATACCAATTCTTCCTGCCAGAGCCAGGACAGAGGAGGAAAGGACATCTTGGAGTTTTGGCCTCTCTGAAGTGCTGATTTAGTTCTAACTCAGATTTCAGCTTTTTTTTTTTTCTCCCTGGGTTATTTCAACGAAAACCCATTGACAGAGGGTTAATTTTTCAGTCACCTGTAAAGCAAAACAATAAATAAAAAAACATTAAAATAAAATAAAGCAAAGCAAAACAATACAAAACCAAAGAGCACGTGCTTTACAGGAACTTCTTGGAATAATAAAATCACGTAAGATGAGCAATGTATTCCTGTTTGTCGTGTAGCGACCGGGATACCCTTAACTCCAAAACCTCCAGTAAGAAAATAACACCATTAATACAAGATACAAAAAATAAACTTTTCAGTTAGAACAGTGGTTCCTGTGCAGTGAATAGCTGCTTAAATGCAAAGATTCAAGCCTACCTACAGCACTGATATTTAAGGGATTGTGCATTTTACTGGCAATTTGTTTCCCTGACAAGCTGGCATTTGTGATGTGTGCCTGGCTCCTGTGTATGCATCACAGCAAGATCTTCTAATGGCAACCATGGTGAGGAAGAGGTGTAAGAAAGAAGAGGCAAATCGAAGCGAAAAGGTTTGAGCTGGAAGCACTGCACTGAGGTCGTGGTACAGGCAGAGCTCCCCGGAGGGACCTCTAACTTAAATATGCTGATATATCAACATTACCGGTTTGGGAATAACAAACCAGCGTTCCTGCACCTCCCAGTGCTATTTACCTAACGAGTGCCATTAGGCTCAGCTGAAGGATTGCTCCCCGGTGAACACTAATTCCCATTCAAACATTGACATGAACCAAAGGACACTCATCATATAGGCAACACACCTCTTCGTGCCTACACGCCTGTGTTGTCAGGCTGAAACACATCCAGCTTGAAGTTTTCATCACACCAAAGATTGGTTTTGATTCTCTATCTCTGATTAAAAATATTTTTATATATATTTTTATATTTTTAAGAACTTTATCTTCAGTATCAAAAAGAAGGAAAATATCGACATGGCTTTGCACAATCCATACGTGCAGTACAAAAGTGTCAAAAGCCTTTTTTTCATTATAATGTGACAACACTAGGAGAGGATTAGCATAATTAGCAATGGTAGCTAATTATTTTCTTTATCAAAATAGCCATGTTTACTTGCCGCAGAATACGTAACAGCGGGCTGAAGCTGTGAAATTATCACTGGCAGAGAAGAATTTCTTTAGAGGAGTGTGCATTTGCAGCCAAAATGAAAGAATGCTCTCAGCGTGCTGCAGAGAAGTATTCTATAGCGAGCCACTTCACAAATGCACAGTCACTGCCACATAATGGAAACCAAGAGATTTTTCCACCCAGGGGAAGATTTTGATTGTTGTTTTTTTTTTTCCTTTGTCAGCACTGTAATCAGAATCCCCAGCGAGGACAAAGCTCGATGCAGACACCTGCAGGTCCACGGGCAGGAACTGAAGTGGGTCAGTTCTCACAAGGAGCCCAAGGGCTGCAGCCCTGCCCCTGGGAAATTCCCCTGCAGCATCCCAAGGGGGGACATGAACAGCACGGAAGGAGCAGGATTTGTCTAGGCAACTGGGATGCAGCAGCCAGCGAGGTTTGTTAAGAATAAAATTGTATTTTAGTGTCAGACAGTGCCTTTAACCCTACCTTGTAAAGGTGAAATCCTGAATGAAGCCACCTTAATGTGCAGCATCTGGGTAGGAAGCCAGGAGGAAGTCCTGCTGTCCAGGAGAGGCACTCCAGGAGTGACGGCCAAGGTGGCTTTGGTCAAGCTTGGTAGCCACTAAGACCTCTCCCCAAGGAGGAGCAGAGTCAGCATTTGGTGAATTCTGGGCTCTCCCATCCACAGCAAGCACTGGATGTATCCGCACCCGAATAAAGAAGCCTTCTTACTCAGGAATGGAAGATAGAAGATGAGCCTCAAGGCAACTGGTCGAACACCCTGGAAGGACTCCATTGGTCTTATTTTTAAATAATCTGAAAAAGATGCCAAAAAAATCCACCACCCAACAGTCAAACACATGCTGTTTAATTATTATTTAACATCATAAATAAATTCTATGCTCTTTTTCCATCAGTAAAGGCTTTTTTAAGGCTTTTTTTTTTTTTTAGGACTTCTAGGACAGCAGTAAACCATTGTGACTAGAGAGGTATTACCTACAAAGAACACTCCCGCAAGGTAAATTACTTTTCTAGATCTCAAGCAGAAGTTCAAGCTGGTACCTTATAAAGGAATTCCAGCAGGAGAACGCATTTGCCAGATGTGGCACTTATTTTCTAGTGATAGAAAGAAAAAAGACCTGAAAATTTAAATTATTATGTAATAAAGAATACCGAGGCATGAAAAATGAGGATTTTTTTCTCAATTAAAATATTAAGCAATGAAAATGGAAGTCCCTGATGTACTTTTACCGAAACCCATTTTTTCACTCAAAACCACTTACACAGAAAACTTCTTATTAGAGGCATATGAAAATAAGAGAATATCCTTTTACAGGAAAAAAAAAATGAAGAAAAGCAATGAAAAAAGCAATGTTTGTCAACTGAATGCTGCTAGCTAGCAAATACTCCAGTCAAAGGCTCTCGAGCTGAAAGAAATTCAGCACTTCACACCATGAAGTGGGACCATGATCTTAATTTATGCAGCCCAAAAGATCAAGTGCGCCCATTATACTACACTGCTGTGGGTAGTACTTTACCTTTGGTCATTCCTTTGGTATTTTTGCTGTACCGATGCCCCCCAAATGTCTTTCTGCTTAAGTTTTCTTCCCTGTATGCGGTTTCCTGAGTGCTGCTTTGGTTTGCCATTACAAATTATAACAGTACGACCCTTTTCTCGTCGAACTCCAGTCCCTGTTGTATGAACCTGCAGAGCGACAGCTAAATGCCTTCTGCTAGTTTTCCGCTATTGAATGATTAACAGACAAAATTAAGGGCAAATTATCTTATTACAATGACTTGAGTATACCGAGGAAGGCAATGAAGTCAGGAATCCAGTAAAGCTTATCAGGAGAAGCTTTATCACCCCCCAACTCCAGTCCCTAGGACACATGAAAACAAAATTCAGGAAATGCAAAGCGAATCACAAGATGCTAAGAAAAATAATATGGGGTTGGTATCAATGTTCTTAGTATCAGATGCCATTTAACCATCAACAGCAACAATATGAATGTAATCAGATATTTTAGTTTTAAGGAATTTAAGGCTCAAATTTGAACTCTTTACTATATACACAAATCGGTAGCGCTTACTGAAAATGTATCAGTAGCCTCTGCAAATGTGTTCAGTTTTTGCCAAGACTTCACATGCTGCAAAGAAAATATCTACTAATTCTGAGCTCGATTTAATAAAAATCCAAACTTCTGGCCACCGAGAGCATGCGTGTTGGCTGCCATTACAAAAGTATGCAGGTCTTGAGGAGCAAATCTATGTGTTTGCTACACAAAGATATATGATATGTGTTTCAGAGATATCTCAACATATTTTACGCTTAATGTTGCAAAATGGATTCAGGTATTTTTAGCATTGCATTGCTGACTTTCCTTCCGGGGGAGGGATAATACCCAAGATTTAACAGCCAATATGCAGGAGACCAAGGGAAAGCAGTAATTCTTGGGGTTCGGCTGACATTTGTGAACCTCATGAGCTCTCCTCCTCTCATGGTTTATGATATGTGCAGAACCACTTGAGGGAACTAATAACCCGCTACCTGTCTGGAATGAGAAATCTCCTTTCTTGCATCTGAATATACCATCTGCCCATCTCTCCTTTCGACCTCTTCCAGCCCTTTTCCTTCAGTATGACTGAGGGGGGAGAGGAGAGTTTGGGTTGGATTTTTTTTTTCAGTTTTAATCAGGAGAAGAGAAATCATGGGGCACTTGAAAATTAATCCTAATAATTTAATTATGGCCTCTTGAGTTCTTTTTTAGAACGAAATTCCAAATCCCAAATTATTCACTGACGTAAGATAGATACAAAATGCTTGACTTCGTGTGGAGGCCTAGTCGGCCTGCCCACAGAAAGAACGTCTCGTAAAAAGGGATGCTGAATCTGACCAACTCGGCTTTGTTAGAGCAGTAATTAACCCCTGCAGCTTTGTCTGAAGTCTCACACAGTGGCAGACCTGCATGTGGGGTGACTGAGAAGCCACCTAGGAAGGTGGCTCCTGGTCCTATGCCCATGAGGTGCCCGTGACACCAACCCCGGGGCCTTGAGGCCTGTTTTTCTGAGGAGCTCAAGCAGCTGGCTTAGCATCATCTCTAACAATTATTTACTGTTGAAATCCTCCAGCATCACTGAACAGACCTAAGTTATCTTCGATCTGACCAGACACAGATGATTAAGTAGCAAGAAATCGCAAGCAACCATCTCAGAGCAATATGATTGTCAGCGCAATACAAAAGTCTTCGTTAGGGCTATGACAGGACTAATGGCATTTTGACAAACCCCAGTTCAGGAAAAAGAAAATGGCTTGGAGTAATCTTAAAAAAACTGTATCTGAACATGCTTTTGATGAGATGTTCTGGATTTATTTCTTCCATAGGAACGGAGAGCATGGCTGACAAGACAAGGGGAGCTGTGGGCTCAGGGAACTTATCATTTATGTTGCATAAGAAAGAGCTCTTCTGAGATGGTTGTTAGACAGTGGAGTATAAAAGCTTCTACACAACAGCCTAGCCTTTCAAACTCCCTATTTTATAGGAAATCTTCCCTTGATTGTGCCCAGACCTTCCTAGAAAGCATAGACTACGGTGTCTTCCCTTCCTGAGAGAAGGCATCGAGGCACAAACAGTCCTGCCTGGCTTCAAACAGGCCCTGAACACTTCAGTTAGGAAGGGAAAGTAAGAAAAGCAAGCCTGAAATCTAATTACGAGACAAACTCTTGTGGCTTCTCCTCAAATGAAGCAGCTCCTCGCTTAAATAAGAAATGGGGTTTGTGAAAAAAAAAATGGCCAAAAAACTGCAGAAGGGGGACTACTTTTTGTGAGCAGCTTGTATCTCATTGCTGGCAACCCTATTGAAAATTACATTGGATGTTCACCCCTCTTCACTTAAATATATGTTTCAGGTCTTTGAGGGAAGTGAATCAGGCAAGTATTTGCAATCAGCAGCAGAAGTAGTAGCAAGGCATATGCCCTACTAATGGCACGTTAAGGAAGGTGCAAGGTAACAGAGAATGACCCAAGGACCACCACCAGAGTTTCTTGATATTTAGCACAGGTGATCAACCAAGAATCCATTTTTCTATCTCCATGGGGAGTCAGCACCATCATTGCCCCTTTTGGGAAGAGACACACCATGAGCATGATTTCCATATAGTTTTCCCATAGGGGTAGATGATCCAGTTGGGTATGACCTGTCCTTAGCCCAAGTGAGAGTAGACCTCACTTGGCATGTAGTATCAAACTCATGTCCTCTTAAAAAGTGCAGCTAACGTAGTCCAAATCCTTAACAGGTGTGCTCAGGTGTTAAGGCGTTCTGCACATTTCCAGTAACAAGGCTCATCGTATGACTGAATTCAAAACAGCGAGCATCACTAAAGTTTAGCCCAGCTCCTGAGCTGTCTATTTTTCTTTTCCAATTGGTTGCAAACGCTGGTGCTCAGCTCTAGCCACTGAAACCAATGAATCAAATATAATGAGTCTGACATGTCACCTAGGAAAACACTGGGAAGCTTTAGCAAAAACACCCTTGGTTCCATGCCATTGCCTCCCTCAGATTCAGGCTTTGAATTTTATTGTTTTGTTGCTAGAGACTTTTCACAGATGAATAGCCACGTTGCTTCCAATAAAAGCCCTTCTTCCTAGCTTTCTCATCTTCACGGCACTTTCTGACACAGCAGATGCTTCCGTGGTATGTGTCAAGAGCTAGCAGAAGCCAGGGTTTTTGGAAAGAGGCTTAGTTCTGTATACATGTATGGGTTGTATACCCATATATACATATATATATACTTATATGGGTGACTAAGTTTGCGTTAAATAGATGTAAAGAAGTTAAAAACAAGTAAATAAGTTAAACTAACTCAAATAAAAAAACGTTGCAAATTATTCTTAGGCTGCTGCATGCTCTTTGGAAGCGAAGCGTTTCATTTAGTTGTGTTTCACTTTGAAACTGAAAATGGAATCATTTTCAGCAGAAAAAAATAAGTTTAAATATTTTATGTGTTTTAACAAGCAGGTTATCCAAGTCCATTCTGCCATAACTGGATTTGTAATAACAAGCAAGGAATATTTGCCATAAAGGTCATTGAAACTGTTATGGCTGTTATTACCCAGATGATTACCTCCTGTAAGCCATTTTTAACCAGGATTAAAAAATACGCAAATCTGATCAGAAAACCTCTGCTACTTGTAAAATACCATTTGATCAGTTTATTGAAGAGTTATTAAATATGTTGCTGCCTACAGTGATGCAGCCTTCAACTCTTTCAATGACTTTTCTCCCAGCTGTGTTTCTGTATTTATTGTTTAAGCTTTTGGGGGTTTTTAATATCATTTCCGCAGAATAATGGGAATAACTCCAGACATAGGCCATGCAGAGAAGCTGGAAGCAGACCTCAAACCACGCCGGAGACTCAGCAGCCCCTGCTTCTGCCCGCGGAGGACAGACAGGATTTCTCTGCAGAAACCACGTCTGTGCTCCACTGCAAGACACAGGAAGAGATGCTGAGAACGATACCATGGCCAAGAAAATCATGACCTTCATTATCAGCGGATTAAAGCGCCTTGCTAATAATAGAAGCAATTACAAGTGTACTGCTCGCGCAGTCTTGCTGAGGAGCTCTTTTTATTCTTGTTAGCGTGTAGGACCGTCCAACAGTCACATTCAATTTGCCGCCAATTTCGGAGTAAAATAATAGTTAGTTTGGTTATATTTAACTAATTAAGATTTATTCCAGAAGCTAAAAATTAGCATATGGCATACGTTGCTCAATGTTTAGTGTGCATAAACGTTATGTTCTTCCGCAGCCCCACAGAGCACCCCAGAAAAGAGGAAATACAAAGTGTTCACAGCTACTTTGCACACACGAATACCTGTGGATAGGTAATTAATTAGCAACTATTAGAGTAAATGACTGAACATCTAGAATATCGCCATGGAGAAGGTATGCTGCAAAAGGACTTCGGAAAGGAGAAATACAGCCAAGGTATACTGATATTTTCAGCAATTATGGAGCTGAAAAATCAATTTATTTCTCCAGATCCTTTAATTCATGCACAGTATTATCGTGCAAAAGAAAGGAATAAAGGAAAGGCCAAGAGAAAACTAGGTAGTTTTGATGGCACGCTGTTAATCGATGAGGCCAGCCCCTCTCGGTATCACCTCCGACTTCAAGGGGAAGCAGAAGTGGGCTGGTGCTGGGTAAACAATTTTACCTCGTCTTTCTGCTTGGCTGGTCACAAGCTCCTTGTAGAGGTAGCCTCATTTATGGACACTTGCAAAGCTTTATTACTTTTTAATGATGAGCCATAATATTTCTGTACACAGGCTGAACCAGAGCAGGCAGCCAGCTTCCTTTGGGAGCTGATGAATCCCAGACTGACACCTGGGCTCTGTGCTCTGGGCCGTGGGGATGCGTTACGGACATCTAGCAGTGCCATCTACACGCATCGGGTCCTCCTAACAGCCTTGCAAGTAAACGCTGATGCTTAGCTCAAAACGTAGCATATGCCTTCTGAGCAAGTTGTCAGAACTAGCAAACCAAACCTGAATAATGCCATTTGCATTTGAACGTAATGTTTACAGCTAAATCCGAAGTGTCCTTCCTTTCTTTTCCTCCCCTTCCCTCTCTTCCCTTCCTTTACATCCCTTCCTTTCCCTCCCTCCCATGCGTTTCCTTCCCTTCCCTCACCTTCCTTTCTCTTCCCTTCCCCTCCCCTCCCTCCCTCCTTTACTTTCCCTTTCCTCACCCCTTCCCTCCCTCGCCTTTCCTTCTCTTTTCTCCCTTTTCTTCCCTCCCTTCTTTGCTTTTTCTTCCTCTTCCTCTCCCTTCCCTTTCCCCCCAGACCTCCTTCCAATCTCCATCAAGTAGAGCCCACCCATCTCTACCTACATAGTTTTTGAGAGCCAAGAAGTGGCAGAACCCACCCTGCTGGGATCCCGTAATTATCAGCACAGACCCTCTGCCCTCCCACGTCCCCTGCCCAGATCCCACAGGCAGTGGCAGAGCTCCTCTCCCCACC